>JAODUD010000002.1:24699554-24710925 GCA_026784285.1 Stomatorhinus walkeri
CACGTTATTTGTTATTATGGGGTCTTCACAAACTTCACAGAATAACACATCATCTGGGTAACACTTTACTTGACAAGGCACAAATAATATAGTATTATATGTTTACTTATGTCTTAATGACAGTCTTAGTTACATACTGATCTCATGTTAATTCATCATTAATGATCCATGATGCATGTTTGATCAAGTAGCTACCCTTTACTATCTAATTCTGTAAACCTTTGTGAAATACTGAAGGAACTAATGAAGGAATAAATAATGAATAACACATGTGAAATAATGATCTCAAATTTGTTCATTTATGAATCATGATATCTTTTATCTCTGGCAGTAACTACATTTGTTCATGATCTGTAGTAACTGAGTTATTACTATTTGTGCCATAACCACTGAAAGTTCATAGTGTAGCACGTGGGGGCATCTTCGTAAGGTCATTTATTATTTAATATTGTGTGAGGACAGGAAATCAAGTACATTTACATGCAACACAGATCCATACACAGACACATGCGTTTGCAGCACTCTGCATCACACACAGACCTGCTTGCTCATTCTCACCTTAATGCATACAAAAGTACCAGTTAAACAAATTCTCTCTGCATTTGTTGTAACTTCCTACACGAACAGGAAGTGTAATTAACACACACACACACATACACACACAGGTTTGTAATTATATCTTTCTGGGGACTCTCCATTCATTTCTATGGGGAAAACTGTAACCCCAACATGACGACCTTAACCCCTACCCAGCCCAAGCCTTAAGTCTTTAAGCCATAAAAACCTCAAGGCATGTTTAGTTTTTTGATTGCATTTTCAGATCTTTGCGGGGACCTGAAAAATGGTCCATATAATGTCAAAATAATGGGTTTTATTCACATTGTGGGGGGCATTTAGTCCCCACAATGTAATACAAACCTACTCCACTCACTCTCTCTCTCTCTATCTCTCTCTCTCACACACACACACACACACACAAACTCACTTCTGTTTCTCCACTTTGTAAGAGGCAGTGAGCTCATCAAAAAGCTTGCTGTTCATTTCCATGAAGGTCTTCAGCACATTGTAAATGAGAGACACAATCGTCCTGGGTACAGTGAGCAAAGGAAGAGGGAATTTTATGACTGAAAAGCACATGTGAAGAATTTCAACCAATGTAAACAGATTTCGTAGACAAACGATGTCCATGTCAATCACTATCGTGAGCTGAGCACAGATTCTCAGTCAGCTCAGTGGGGATCTACTGAAAGTGTCGTGTAAACTGTGGAGTGTTGCTCTGTGACAGGAGATAGACTCACTGGTTCCAGTGCTCTTTGGAGACTCTGTACAGTGTAGCAAAGACCAGAGGCAGGATCACCTGACAGTTCTCCTCGATCAGGCTCAGGATGTACTCATTGTTCCAGAAATACAGAGCCCGCTCTGCGACCTGAGGGGGAAGGGAATGTGGCACTGAGGACCTGGCAGTCCCACCTGGGGTAAGAGAGCGGCCCACTGATGTCCTCCGAGAAAGCGAGCCGGGGCTGCTCAAAAGCTGCATCCCTAAGTCATGAGAAGTGCTGCCTAAAACGGCTCATGTGGCATATTTATTAAAGGGAAATGCTGAACTTATATAAATCTCCTTATCGTATATCTTCCAGCTTGGTCTCTACTTTGAAAGCTCTGCTAATATGTTGTCAACCTCCGATTAAAATACACTTTTTGATTAGTGACTTTATACTATAGACAGAAATTACATGTTATCCTCTGTCTGCTAATAGTGTTTGACATCTAATTGACAAATGAAAAGTTTCATGAATTCATCTATTTGACTAGTTTTTATGTTTGTAGTAAACATTGTATTTATGCTAATCATTTATAGAGATTACTGCACTTTTATTTAATTAAGTTTAACAGCTTGATAGCTGCATAACTAGCGAACTAACATCATTGATAACTATGAATATAAAGCAAGATTAGTTTGTATTAGCTGACACTGACATATTTGCCTCACTGACAACAATCCACGTCTATTAAAAACTGTTCACTGACAGCTGTGTAAAGACTGATTTATATTTGTGATGCTAAGGGTGTCTCATTACGTTGTTTTGGGTTTATTTTACTAAATAGTTTTTCATAAAATGATTATTTTTACACATTCCTGAAATAATGTTTTTTTTTTAGTTTTTCCATCTGACAGCAACAAGATGCAGAAATGCAATTGATGCACCAAAGACATGCTGAATGTGGCCTTAGAGGTTGGATAAGGAAAAGACAGAAGGAAGAAAAGAGGAGGAAGGAGAACTGTTGAGAAAGGAGAGATAATGAAGAGGTGGATAGCAGAGATTAAATAGCACTCCAGTAAAGGATATGCATGGTGTAGTTATACAAAGCAAAACTGAGGTACAAGAAGTGGCAGAGCTGAACAGGAGGTGGCACAGAAAGGGGCAGGGGGACACATATGAGGATCTGCCCGTCATCTCTGACCTGGAAGTGTGGGCTGGAGATGCAGGCGGCAATCTGCTTGAAGAGTGGCTCCTGAACCCGGATGAACTGCGAGGGTTCGATAACATCCAGGATCTCTTCCATCTCTCCCAAGAACATCACCTGCTCACCACGAGAGGCAGTACATCAGCCCACACCTGCATGAAGGGCTAGACTTGCGAGCATCCCAAAATATATCTGTCATCAAGTTTTTCCCCATATGGTCATCAGTGTTTTAATGCTGCTGATCAACATGACAAGGTGAACTAGCTGCACTCCACAGAATACAAAGTAACTCAGAACTGTGCTTGTAAGCAACCCAGAAAAAGCACCAGATGCCTACAACAGCTACCAAAGGTGACTGCCTAGGGGTGTAGTTCACACGCGTGTACATATCACTTATACTGATATACAGAACTGTGCAAATGTCTTTGGCAATCAGAGAAAATGATATTTAAATGATCTTCATGCTTACATAATTTGCAAGTCCAACTATTTTGTAAATGTTGCTTACTTTGTTGCTAGCCCAATAAAAAGTTTATAATAAATAAATAATCTTCATATTAGGATAAACTATTATGTCTATCAAAGTGTTAGCTTAACCATTTCAAAACCTCTCCTGAAGTCACCACAGTATTTGCAATAAACATTTATACACTAGCGATGGGTAAATGAAGCTTTATAAACCATTTGCTGTATTTTCTGACCCCACTAGATGGTGCTCTCTCATCATAATAGGCTTAAAGCATGCACCAAAGCAAACCAAGAGCACCATCTAGTGGGGTCAATAAATACAGCAGATGGTTCAAGGTTCATACACCCACCACTACTACACACCCATGTATTTTTTGACTCGACCACTAGCATACCCAGTTTGCCTAATTAGTACGTTGCTGACTTTTTAAACTAATTAAATTTATTAATTAACTAGCAACATATATATCGAAGGGTTGATGTGCCACTGAGGAGAGCTTTGGGAACTGAAGCAATGTTCTCCTGGCCATCCAAAGAGATATCAATAAGTTGAGAACAGAAGAAATTCCAGTTATTATTGTGCTACTATTAATTTGTATATGTTCTAATATTAAACAGTTTTTTTTGTTCAGACACATACACTTACTACCCAGATAAACAGCTTTAAACATTTACTTTGACTACCTAAGACTTTTGCGCAGTACTGTACATCAGTAAACCCCTCTACTTTATATTAAAAATAGACAGAGCACTTCTTCAGAAACCATCTGAATAATGGCCTGGCTATCCCGGTTTAGCTTCAGCTGTTCATCCATTCCTGCAAGCAGCACCTTCACATGCATGTATGAAACGGCCTACTTTCCTCCAGTTTTCTCACCTCTTTCTGGGTGCAGGTCTTCGGCCAGTATTTCAGCAGACCGCGGATTATCTGAAAAGGGGAACAGAATCAATATGGCGTCAAACATCAGCTTCTTGTGTAGACAGCGGTGATACAGGCATTACTTTGTACCTGTCTACACTTGGGAATTAAAATCTCTCCTGGGTCCCAGCAGGTGCCCCTCGGACAATGTACTTTGCTACAGCCATTATAGTATAAAGGCAATTTGTACAGCAGTAGTTGCAGTAGTGACCTGATGCACTGCATTTTAATGTATAACAGTGTTACATGATACCCCCAGAATAGCACAACTAGCTCCATAATGGAAACAGTGGCTCTGGTCTCAAAACAGCAATACTTGGATGTTGCACAAGCCGGGAAGTGTAAGCCAGTGCGAGCAGTGTTGAGTGGGTGGATGGGACTTACATATTCTGTGACGGTGGCGTCCTTCTCCATGAACTGGACGACACAGTACGCCAGCTGAAATAAGCAAGCAGGCATAGCTTTGTAAATGCAGATTTACCGTAAGCCAGCGTTTCCCAATCCAGTCCTAGGGACCCACAGTCAGTCCATGTTTTTGCTCCCCCCAAGCTCTCTGCTACTAGGTCTACATTTTTGCTCCCTCCAAGCTTCCTGTTAGAAAGTCTACATTTTTGCTCCCTCCAAGCTCTCTGCTAGAAAGTCTACATTTTTGCTCCCTCCAAGCTCTCTGCTAGAAAGTCTACATTTTTGCTTCCTCCAAGCTTCCTGCTAGAAAGTCTACATTTTTGCTCCCTCTAAGCTCCTTGCTAGAAAGTCCACAATTTTGCTCCCAGCAAGCTCTCCCCTAGAAAGTCCACATTTTTACTCCCTGCCAGCTCTCTGGGAAGGAGCAATAACCTGGATTGCCTGTGGGTCCCCATGGACCAAGTTGGGGAACAGTTTGCTGTCAGCCCCCCCAGTAAATGCTAAGCCCCCCTATCCATTCATCTCTAAGTACGCCCCTGGTTGGGTGTTCAGCCAATGTGTGTTCCTGCCTGGGTGAGGATTCTAATCTGTCCACAGATGGCAAGACGAAATCACATTCCTCAGATGTCACAATAGGCTAATTTATTTGTGGCAAAACATGAAGAGGACTGAGCTGCTGTACCATACACAGAGACTGCCCTGATTTTTCCTTAAATTTAAATAAAAAAGAGGGGGAGAGTATTGTCCATAACAGCTGTCCATAGCCTCTCATTTCCTGGACTCTTTAGAAAGCTAACGACAGCAATTAAAAGGGACGTGTTGATGACAAAGGTAGCAACCACTTCTGTCGGTTTCATTCCGTATCTGCTTTTCGTTTGCGGTGACAGACTGTATACATACACCAGTTACCAAAATTGTGGAGACGCCTAGCATTTTTGGCATTTCACTTTAAAAATTGCTACACAATTATTGGCGGTAATGTTTATAAACAATTATAGAATGCTACAAATATCATACACTGGACGATTAAATAAGTAACAGGAACAACAGCTGAACAAAGTTCCCCCAGTGTATATGCGGGCTTGTGAATATGTTTTTAGCTGAACATTACCTATGTACAGTCCTGTGCTTTCATAGAAAGAAATAAAACACAGTGAAATATCAATATAAAAATATCTGCTTTCTGCAATTAAAAAATCTAATTACAGGCATTTTTCTTTTAATAAAGACTGTCTTCCTATAAATATATACATCCCATACATATAATACATGATGATGGTATAGTAAAGGTTTTTTCTTTTTTTATAGCTTTAGACACACTTCTAAACTGCAGAAGTACAATGATTAGCACTAAAAAGGTAACAGCAGACGGAGCCATTTTGGCTCCTGTGAATGAGAGGAACACTTTGAAGTGTACAATGCACCTGTGAGGCTTGCCCTTCCCCTTAGGGTTACCCACCAGACCACCAAGGAAATCCTGAGAGAGGTCACCGTGAGTTCCACTCAGCGGCTGCACCCCACAATCGTCGCTATGGCGAGCAGGCACTGCAATGACTGCGTGTGTGTTTACATCAGAAAGGATGATGTAACTCTCTGCCTAGCTTGTGAGCTGGGCCTTTAACTATTTCTAGAGTAATTCCTTGATTCCTTGAAAAAAAAATAGGCAGGGATGGTTCTTCTCTGCAGAACAAAAAACAGAGCAAAGAGCTACAGGAATTTTTCTAGTTTAAATGTGCATTAGACTAAGATTAAACAGGCTGTGTGTGAACAATGAAAGTTCTGGTTTGGGACAATGATACTGATGAAGGGAGTGCTGATTAAGGAGCTGACAGCTTAAAGTCCAGGGAATCCAGCAGGATATAAAGGTACAGAGGAGGGGTCTGAAAACAGCCATTTTTCTGCATCTTAATCCATGCTGATGTTTAAAGAATAACTGTGACAGCTATTCAAATCAGAGGCATTACAGACCTTAATATAGAACATGACATCAAAGAGCCCTTTCAGGATGGTTCATCATTCTTCAGCACAGTCATTAGTGTTTATAGTTTTATAATGACATCACACAGTGTAATGTTTTCTCCAGAAAACCAAAGTGGAGCAAAATGACAATGGCCAACGGGAACATACCATAAATTATCAAATGCACACAATTTAACAATTCACATAATCAGAGACATGCTGCAACTCCACTATTTGCCTGCAGGATTCAGTGGCCCATGCTGGTGTCGCAGGTCGGGTGCGGCTCCTCCCCTCATTCCCTACCTCCTCAGATGACCTGGAAGCCCAGTTCATCTGAAGTTCGTAAGTCACCCCCTAGTGGCGACTGCTGTTCTCCTGCCCACCTAGTTAATTACTAAAGACTTTGGGGTAGATTCTCCAAGCTCAAATCTGTGTTTAATTTTCTTGCAGAAAATTACATTTTCTTTTAATTCTGGGTGCCCTTGAAAAGCATAAATATTTTTACACCCCCCTCCCCAACTCCCACATACTGTTGTCTATGGATTGAATAATACATGAATGGGATACTACTGGGGGGCATGATTTGAATAAACATGAAGGGGATGCTAGTGGGGGAAGCAGGGAAATGTAGGCCACACTGCGGCTTCAGAGCACAGTGAGAGTGCTCATATATCAGACCAGCACAATAATTATACACAGCGGTTACAGTCTCACAGCGGCATAAATGTAATGATGGAAATGGGATACCTCACACACACACACACACACACACAAACAGACAGACACACACAGACACACACACACACACGGTAACGCACACGTGTATTCAGAGAGCTGTGCTGTCCATGGGGGGGGGGCGAGCACACGGTGTGTGTGTGTGTGTGTGTGTATATATATATATACCACCAAAAAACCAAATCCAGCAATTTATTCTTTATCTAAAGTCTCACTCCCAGTGGGGTTTTGCCACGACAGTGTGACTAAAGAAGAACGGAGGGGAAATTAACAGTTTTGTGAGTCCGGATTTTAGCAGTTTGCTAAAACATCTGCAGTGGAGAGTTGCGACTCCAGAGAGCCTGCTTCAGAATCCTTGGTCACATCTACTCCTCAGTCACATCTACTCGGCAGAACTGGCCAAATACTCATAAAATTATAACAAAATAACACTGTATAATCCATTGTATTTGCATGGAGGAAATGTAGTTTATTTTTACATTCATGATAAATCTTGAAAAATAAATAATGAATGCTGCAAATCAGAGCTCAGGCACTGGCTGTTGCCATCTCTTTGACTGAGGGTTTAAATTCACTATTCCCTAATAAAGTCATATAGGACACTAATTTAAAACTCATATCAAAACTTATCTTCATTTCCTTGTATTTACTTGTTCTGTGCTGCCGTTTCACTTCACTCTCCATCTTACAGTGCAAACGAGGACACATGATCCTTCTGGAGGTTTTGGGCAACTCTGTAACTGACAGGTAATGAATCACATTGATAATGCCTGTGATTTATGGTGGAGCACAGTGGAGAAATCCTGTTTGTTATCATCGATGCTGATATTTTACTCATATACGCCCTCTAATGATCAAAAATAAGTATGACAGCTATTGCACTGTATTTACATTACCATCCATTCTTTTCCCGTTACTTCTTGTCCAGTGTAAAGTTATGGTAACCACTAATGAGAAACAAAAACGTTATTGACAAATGCCAGCATTATTTTACCAGCTACAAGCATTATCCCTTTCAATCACTAATGTAGTAGTGTACTAATGTAATGGAATATTTGTCTCACTAATGTACTATTTGCCTCACTTATAAATTGCTTTGGACAAAAGCATTTGCGAAATAAATATAAAACAAATAAATAAGCTACATAGAACACATAATGACAATACAATGTGTTTTTCTGTTTCTCTTATATTTAAAAATCTTATAAAAATAATATTTATAAAAACTGCACTCAGGATGATTACAAGAAATTATACAGAGAATATTTGGTAATAAAAAGATATGTAATTGAACTTTCCTTCCACATATAATCAGTTATTCCAGCTCTTCTCACATACTAAATTAATCAGAATTAAAATAATAAAAAAATTGATAAGCAAGTTATTTAATAATGTGACCCGCATAACAAAGAAGAGGACTGAAGGTGGGTGAATGGATGGAGGGTATTTAATTCTTATGCTCCCTAAATTAATTTTTCCACCTCGGGGAGAACCAGGTTAGTACGTAGTTAGTAGTGTTCCCTGGTTAGCTGTTATAAAAATTTGATCAATAGCACCCATTTTCTGAAGGTGCACTAGATTAATTTAAAGTACTCTACATTGAAAGCTGTGAGACAACAATGATATTGGCAATCATTGTCTGTCAGCTTCCATGTAAACATGCCTCTTAGGCTCAATTTAACCGTCTTTCAGCTTCAATATACAATAGATATGACTTTATGTTTCTCTGTTTCAGTGTAAATATGATTCTGTGCCTGGATCCACCTTGAAATTGCCCTAATCTCTCCTTTTTGTCAAAATTCCTTAAAATCTGGTTCTGTGGCCTAGCATTGCCCTATCAGATATAATGACCCCTTATATCACTTGGTAACTGGTCACTTGGAAATTTTACACTGAGCTTCACAAAACAGGAAGTGTTAAGACCTGCTCAGTGAACATGTTAAGCATGCAAATGGAAAAACTTTGCCAGAAATGGAAAAAAATATTTTCAGTCCCAGAACGACGCCACAGATTCTGATATAAAACTCATTTCACATTTCTGTGCCCTTGATGGATCTTTAAAGGAAGTAAATATAGACACCGACTGACTTACAGATGCTGGGTGTGTGTCCCAGACGCGGGCTCCTACCCTTTCTCTGCTTGGCTTATTCCTACGCACATGTTGCGCAGTGATTACCTAAGATTCCACTGTTATCCACCTACATGTGACATAAACCCATTCCCGAAAGTTCCATTTTTAACCAGTATGCAATAAGCAGTCGCTTCATAAATCGAACATCTAAAAAGTGGGTAAATAGTTTTGTAATATAACCTTAAACGCATTTTCATAACTCAAGTGCAGATGAGAATTACTCTGTTTTCTTTTCAGGTTTCACCCATATCTTTGCTGTTTCCTTAATATCATTGTTCTTTAGTAACTCTCCAAAATAGGGTAAGCTGGCATTTTTGCACACAGAACCTCTGTATACCAAAGCTGATTGGTCAATGGTGATGCAAACGCAAACATATGACTTTTACCTTTTTTCAGTGCTAACACTGAATCTGCGTAACTGTAGAGCTGAGTATTGCATAACATCACTCTCACCATGGCTAAACGGATCAGGACAAATGTAGATAGCATTGCAGTCTTGGACATACCCATGCTATCCGTTAAAATCCAAGTCCAAAGTCAAGAAATAGAAAAATTTTACTTATCTAAAAAGACTGAATAATCAAAAATCTGGACAAACTGCTGCAAGCTTCTTATCACTTACTTGTGCCAAAAGAATTATCTTGAAAAGGAATCTTTCATGAAAGGAGGACAACTTCAAAGGAGTACTAGATATGACTTAAATAATGTCCAGGAAGGTTGAGCAAATATTGCCGTATTTTTATATTTGATTTACGTCCAAGACAATGTCATATTTTAGCTGCTATTTTGCAATGTTAAGGTGAGAGGCCACCTTGGTAAGCCAAACATATGTGGTTTTGAAAAAATGCTGCATACCTCTGTTTTCCTGAAACATGTAACGCCTGCGTCTTATTCTACTTTACACTCCATCTATTGATGCGTGTGTAGGGTGACCAGATAATCCATGTCAGGGAGGACACCTTTGAGCTACTTCAGGTTCCCGCACTTGGCTAAATAGTTCACTTCTTGCGTTTTGACTGGTTTGTTTTCTTGATTGCAAGATTCATCTAGCTGCAGAGGTGGAAATTTCAGGCTCAGATAATTAAAATCCAGACCAAGTTTTTGTTTAAATATCACGGTCACAGAGCGCTCAGCTGGCTGACTGAAACAAAGTCTTTGTTTGTACTCTCTGGACGTGAAATTTCCACCTCTGTCCTGCTGATTCACATTAACATTAATGACACATGCATGGTTATAAGAGATGGGCCGATCAGCATACAGCATGTGAAATCCAGGTCCTTTTAATTAAAATGGTAGTTTACAAATCCTGTCCTAGCTTAGTGTCCTCCCTGACATGGATTATCTGGTCACTCTGGGCTTGTGCTTCCTAACTTCCGCCTACCTGGATCTCAGTGCATCTACATGGTACAGCCCAGAGGGGGAAATTTCAGGTCCAGAAAGTACAAATCCAGACCAAGATTTTGTTTCAACCAACCAGTTGAGTACTCTGTGATTGTGACTCTTTAAGCTCAGCTGGTTGGTTGAAAGTAAATCATGGTCTGGATTTTTGTTTTCTGGACCTGAAATTGCCACCTCTGGTACAGCCCATGTGTTCCTGAGCCTCCATCATACTCCTGCACTAAGGAGGCACACTCCTACCTGCCACGGTGCCTCTCAGTGCCAGGGCACTAACCTGCGCGTGGAAGATGGAGAGGGACTTGGCCGTGTGCAGAGGGATCAGCACCCGCACCAGGAACTGCTTGTGTTCTGACTTGAGAGGCAGGGCGAAGCCATTGATGATGCTTTGGGACGCAGCAGATGGGAGAGTGAGGTACGGGGAAGAGGAGACAGAAGTGAGAAGAAATGGCAGACGCTGTAGACTCATCACACCAGCCTACTCCTGTTCACTCCCGAGCAAATCCACATGCTTTCATTCTTCCTCTTATTTTTCACTGCAGATTCTGGCCCACCTCCACGCATAAAAGGATGGAGTCTTGAAATAAGAAACCCCCCCCCAGATCCTTTCCAGGCACTCTGACTCTCTTCTCCTTGCCTTCCTCCCTCCTTTTTCTGCCCCCCCCCCCCCAGGAAGATCCTATCCCCCATCCCCGTTTCCCAGTTCTCCGTACCTCCAGGGATTGATCTCTCTCTACTTTTCCTTTCTGTCTCTCCACCAATCCCTCTCACAGAAAAGGGAGGATCTTTTTATATCGGAGGGAGAGAGTGACTAGTGCTATAAATACCATCGATGGAACAAACCAGCAAACTCCACCGTGAACCCCCAACCCCCCCCCCCCCCGCACACTGGC
>JAODUD010000002.1:24710974-24723531 GCA_026784285.1 Stomatorhinus walkeri
CAAACTCGGGGGGGGGGGGGGGGGAAGCTGCGATGCAACAGCTTCATTCCCTCCGAAGTGCAGCTAGTCTCAGGGCAGTAAAGCGCAGGACCATTAGGCCGGGGCGCTACACTATTTTCCCACGGCGTCAGCGATTTGGAGAAGCACAAATCTCTACCTTCCCAGTATCTCCAGAAGCTCAGCCACGCCATTGAAGTGCTCAGTTTCATAAATGAACCTGGAACCACACAATGCACATCGTAAGCATCTTGCAATCCATCGGACCACAGTGGACAAGCAGATTAGGCAGGGTGAGCCAAAACAATAGCAATACAGTTAATAACAAGCCAAAAAGCACACCCGTCTTTCGAAGAGAATTTCACTTCAGGCTGTTGGGTGTGAATGACATATAGCAGGGGTGGGCAATCCTATCCTTAAAGGGCCGGTGTGTATGCGGGTTTTTAGGATAACCTGTAGGTCGGCTGTTCAAACACAGGTGTGAGGACTCTTCAGCCAATCAGTCCCCTAATTAGTAATCTAATTAGGGAGTTGCAGTGAAAACCCTCATACACAGCGACCCTTTCTGGATAAAACTGTCCGCCTCTGACATATAGTAACTGCATCACACCTACGGGATGGACACATACCAGGCCTAGCAGAGCCAAGAGCAGGAGGAAGGTGTAGCAGTCTTGCTAAAGAACAGTTCGTTTGCTGCTGATTTAAAGGCCTAACAATGACCAGCAAGGTCATACCACCAGCACACTTGCCAGACTACAAGGTTTAGCTGGGGGGCTCATTTAGGTTCTGTCACACACTCCTCCTCGCGGAGGACAGTGAAGCTCTGCAGCTCCATAAATCAGCCAGTGAGCTGCTGTCTTAGAGCTGGAGTTAGCTGCTCCGCGTGATGCACGGGGAAACACAGCATCCCAGCCCAGTGGGACAGAGGAACTCTTACGGAGGGACCCTCACAAATCCTTCAGCAGGACTTTCACTTCATTACTTCAGTGTGACCAATCAGATCAGAGCTTTTAAATGCTGGGTCCTTAAGATGGAGCATCTCATTGGGCAATACGGAAAACACGCCTCCAGGAGAGGCAGGATAGTCTGACGAATAGGGAGAATGTACGTGTGCAACCTTCATCCGAAGGTTGGAGGGTGCAACTCGTTAAAAGACATTTAAATTTATTAGGGGTACTGTGGGGGGGCATAAATCCCTATCAGATTACACCTCTACCCCACCCTGACAGAAGCAGAAACAGACCAGATAAAACCTCATTCATAAGTGAGAAGAGAAGCATGCCGACACAATGTGTTATTCCAGTGTCTAAGGCAAGAGGCACAGCTATATGCAGACTCTATACTTATTTATATACATCCTAGGCTTCTTGTACTTTTGGGCCTGTTTTAGTTAGCTGTGGGCCTAATACACCACAAACAGCCAGTATGGTGGCTCAGCGGGTACCACTGATGCCTCACGACTCCAGCACCAGAGAACTGAATCCCACCTCTGTTCTGCACATGAAATTCATTTCTCCCACTGTTGCACGGGATTCCTCCTGCAGGCTTTTAGGCTAACCAGCGTCTCTGAACTGCCTGGTGTGTGTGCATGCCCTGCAATGGACAGTCATCCAACACTTCCTTCTGTTTAATCCCGTCTAAGGACCTCTTTTGCACAAATTAAGTGGGATTAAGATTAGGATTTAGGTTCAGATGATCCAGGATAAGTTCTTGCAGGTATCCCTTAAGTATCAGGTCTACTGGTAAATCCCAGTCAAATAGCCTTGGTCTTTATAAGCATAAGCCTGTACTATAACCTAAGCATTACTACTTGGTTAGTAAGCTGCTACTTGCCTTCTAAAATAAATTTTCTATGACAGATACAGCACTGATATCTACCCCGCGGTATTCTTTGCATTTATTGTGCAGTACTCCTACTAGGAAGCTGCGACAGAATGTCTGCCAAGTACATGTGTTCTAAGAATAAATGCACAGGAATAGGAATCACAGAGAGGGACACCCTCAAATTAATTTATAAAACAGATAAACATGTAAACGGAGAGAGGTGCGGGGCTCAGCAGGTTAAGACGTGTCTGCAAGGTTGTTGGTTTGAATCCCAGGTAATTGAACCTGATGACTTCACTCTGTGTGCTTCATGGAGAGCAAGATGGCATAGGCGGTGAATAAAATATCACTATTCTTTTCCACGTTGAGAATGTGGCTTCCGGCAGGAATGAACCACGGCTGACACGGTACAGACCTGAGGAAGATGTTGTTGATCTGTTTGCGGATGTAGGCCCGCAGACCCAGTAGCTTGCCGTAGACGCGGTGCAGGATGGTCTTCAAGTACTCCCTCTCCCGCGGGTCCTCACTGTCAAACAGCTCCAGAAGCTGTGCCGTACAGGGCAGGGATGCCGCACGCAGACGCAGGTGGCCATTTGCAAGGACACGGAGGGTTGGACGATTAGATCGACCCGGTCCGAGACCGCCGCATGCAAAAAACGCTTGCATTTCAACAGCTTCCTCCATCCTCTCTAATCCTTCGGAACTAAAAGCAGCACGTCAAAGGTGAATGAACTCGAGAAAGGCATCTTCACCTGCAGGACGAATTTCTGGTCCACGTAGCGTTTGGCCACGGAGGGCTGGAAGTCTGGGCACTCAAGAAAGCGCAGGAAAAACTCATACACCAACTGGAGAGAGAGACATGGATCAACGTCACAAAAGGATACTGAAACACACACCCATGCGTATATAAACATGAAGATGGACAGTAGGTGAGGGAGGTGTGGAGCGGGAAGATGGAGACACATGGAGGAAGGAAGATGGCAGCCTTATCAGTGCGAGGCTACAGGTGAGGCAGAAACGACAGAGCTCCACCTGCAGGTGAGGCCAGGAGGCCTCCAGGGTCGGCTCATCCTCCTCTGGGTCAAACTCGGGATTCTCGCTGGGTGGTAGCGTGCGGAAAATGTTCACCGAAATCTTAAGTTGGGAGAGATGTTTCAGTGTAAGGAGTGGTACAGTACATTGCATGGCACCTTAGAGTCACATTACATGATGCTCTTATACAGACCATGGCTGACATATAGGAAGTCAGGCATCCAGTACTATAGTGCACATATATTGCATAAGTTTCAAGAATATCAGACCCATTACTTTGGGCTCCAAGATTTCATATTTTATCAGGTTACTCTGGATTTTACAGTACAGGTAAATTTGTGTGATTTTAACAGTTAACTTCACCATTTTGTCCATTCTCCCCAACTTCACCTACTCCTGCCCTCCAGCGCTTCCTTCTGCTTTCCTGCCCAGTTTCTCTCCCAAAGCCCGCCACCTTCCCCATCTCCCCCCTTACCATCTTGATGGCCTCGGGATACAGAGGCTCGATCAGCACCCCCCGGCCGGTAGCCACGCATTCCACCAGCTCGTTGAGCGCTGCCCGTTTGACCTCCTTCCCCTTCAGGTCGGCCACGCAGTCCAAGAAGTCGAAAAGCACACAGCACTGCTGCAGCTTCTTGCAGAAGAGATCATGCAGCTCTGCCACGGGAGCATCTAGGAATGAGGGAAAAGAGAGGAGCAGAGAAAGGAGGACCACAGAGGAGATGAGAGGAGATGAGGAGAGGAGAAAAGAGGAAGACAGAGGAGATGAGAGGAGGAGAGAAAAGAGGAACACGGAGGAGATGAGGAGGAGAGAAAAGAGGACCACAGAGGAGATGAGAGGATTAGAGGAGAGGAGAAAAGAGGAACACAGAGGAGATGAGAGGAGGAGAGGGAAAAAGAGGAACACAGAGGAGAGGAGCAGAGAAAAGAGGAACACAGAGGAGAGGAAAGGAGAGGAGAGGAGGAGAGAAAAGAGGAACACAGAGGAGAGGAGAGGAGAGGAGAGAAGGAGAGAAAAGAGGAACACAGAGGAGAGGAGCAGAGTAGAGAATAGAGGAACACAGAGGAGAGGAGAAAAAGAGAGGAGGAGAGAAAAGAGGAATACAGAAGAGAGGGGGAGAGGAGCAGAGAAAAGAGGAAGACAGAGGACAGGAAAGGAGTAGAGAATAGAGGAACACAAAGGAGAGGAGAGAAAAGAAGAGGAGAGGAGGAAAGAAAAGAAGAGGAAAGGAGGAGAGAGGAGAGGAGCAGACAGAAGACAATGGGAGAAAGTTCCAGGGAACAGAGGAGCAGAGCAGATTAAAGAGGAAAGCAAAGGAGCAGAGAAGAGTGGAGACAAGAGGAGAGGAAAGGAGAGGGGAGAGTTATGCACCTCTCAGCCCTGCCCTTTGTGCACCAAACCTGTGGGAGGTTTCACCAATCAAGCCACCTAGGGAGTGTGGGTAATTGCCAGATTAACTGTGAAAGAAACAAGTGAGGTCTGTGGCCTTTGTGTCTACATTTTAAAGCAGGATAAGAGCAGGATAAAAAAGACGAGCAGTCAGATCCTTTCAAAGTGCTTGGTAAGGAAAAGGAGTGATATCCATTATCCATTAACAAAAGATATCCACTTCCTAACGCAAACTGTACGAACCACAATGCATGGGGGAAAAACTGAAACTGAGTCATTTATGGTCGTAATGCTGTTGCCTCAGCATAGCACTGGTTATTATCAGAAAAAACACAACATGACAGGCGGCAGAGACCAGGTGCAGCTGAAGAAGCGATAGCCTCAGTGCAGAGGTGTGTTTCCTATCCTCTGCTACGTCACTTATTCCCAGCCTGCATCACAGGGCAGATTCCCATAAGCCTATTACAGAAGAAAACGCCCCTTAAGGCAAAAGATGAAACATCTCCTTTGGCGATTTATTCTGCTTTACATTGTTGTGGTCTTAATGAGGACTGAGTTTACAAATGAGAGAATCAGTTTAGCCTGTTCCAAACTTTTGGAATAGAGCTTACCAAAAACAGGTGGGCAGGTCTTTGATTCCAATTTCAATGGATAGTAACTATGAAGAATGAACACTGGTACAAATAATCAAAAATGGATAAAAAGGTAGAGACAGATTAAGCAAAGTAAATGAGAGGATCCTTAAGAAGTCTGTGAGGAAAGGAAATATTAATTGGTGCGAGAAGGGAGACAGGTATTACTTATCTTTCTGTCTGGCGAGAAAATGGTAAACAATGTAAGTATTTTAACTACATTCAATTGAACAAGATGGAAGAGGGTGTTAAGTCATTGGCTTTTAGATAAGGCGAATTCAGATAAAGCAAAGATGTTACTTTGATTCTGTAATCTATGAATTACTTTGATCCACTAGATAAAACCCTGCATAATATCCATTACTCTCTGATTGCTACTAAATATATAAAGACAAAGTAAAACTGGGATACAGGGAATCAGAATAGGGGGACTGGGGAAGATATAAGGGTGACGTCATCCTGCTACATCTCTGCCCATGTCTCTGTGTTTTGTCTGCATTTTTATTGCATATTTTCTGTGACTCTCTGCAGGTTTTCCAGAAGCAGATCATCAGCTGTAGTGCTCCTCTCTAAATAATATTTCAGTTTGGGTCATTTTGGGTCAACCCACACCCCAGACTTAAAACACGCAAACAGAACCTTAATATTAATTGACTGTAACAGATGCTTAAGTCAAAACACAATACGGCTAATGCTGTAAGCGTATCTACGCAAAAAAATAAATGTTCCCACTTCTGAGCTTTGCCAGGCCACTGTGTTCTTTGTAGTTCACTGTTTGACTAGCTTGTGATGTACTAATTAAAATCATGGCGATTTCACTTTCTTTAAGCAGTGAAAATTCTTTGGTTTTGAGACATTGATTTTTGGAGAATAACAACTGTCCGCCCCATGACTGTTTGTGTTCTTTTAATGCTTTTAAGAGTGAACACATTTACCAGCCATTTCACCTCCTCACCATTGTTAGCGCTGCTGTTTCTCACACTTTTCTTTTCTTTTGATCCGATCCCATCGTACTGGCCTTTTACTCCAGTTCCCTCCCAGCAGCTTCTCTGCATCCTCCCATTCGCTATTGATCTGTGAAGCTTTGGATGCAATGGGAAGCAGTTTCCATATCTGCTGTAACCTTATACCAAGCTGCTCCAAATGTCCTCCACTTTGCAAAGATGCAGAAGCACACGCATGCGCACAAACACATGTGCACACACACACACACATATACACAAACCCAGTAAGACAATGAGGTACTGGCCCACACCTGCACAGATACTCATTCACGGAGACACACAGCCCACATAGACAACAACAAACACACCTTCACTAGTCTACTTGCCACGTCCGCAGGTAAGGCACAACCCAAATGCAGATAACAATGACCAAACAGGGAGCACAGGACTGGGAAGCACTTAAATACAAGACTGACGAAGGGGAGAACAGGAGACAGCTGTGAGGGAAGAGAAAGCTTATTTGGAGCCACACCAGGGGGAAGACAGGAGGGTCGGATAGGCGGAGTGAGCAGGGTGTGACACCACTGAGAAAGGCATACACAACCATATATTTGCAACTTTTCATGCATAAATACACTAACCCACCAGTGAATCATATGCACGAAAAAATATAAATACACACAACATGACACATTGACACATTATAACGTTCACACACCCCAAACACAATAGCAATGTGACATACATAGAATGACACGGCTCAACGTGCTCAAATCCAAACCAACACGCAAGCACGGTGATTAGCCAGCCGTCAAATATGAGCCGGCAAAACATATAAACAGAACCAGTTACATCCAGACAATAGTTAAAGCACCACTGAAAATGCGAAGCTATTCAGCGCCATGACCTGTACACAAATATACACCAAAGCTAAGACATATCATATCAAGCTATGTGCACTGAGACAGGTGACACAGGCAAACATAAACATCTAATGAGCCCTATATGCCCATCAGAACCGAGCTAAACTGACAATATCTGAAGAGCATTCATGTTTGAGAGGGGGGGAGGGACCGTGTAAATTGTGATTTCTGGGAACCAGGGCACAGTATCGTGCTGTAAGCTTCGACTGAGGAGTTTGGCTTAAGGCAAACGGCTATTTAAAGAGAATCAGAGAGACTCACGAGGTGCTGAAGAGGAAAGCCCCAAGAAGGAGCCATAACAGAACACATCCAATGAAAATACTGCTTTTCTCACAGTCTCTCCCTTCGCACAGTGATCGCTACTGACACCTAATATATTCAGACGTATGCAGAGAGATGCATGCATTCATGTATACACCCAGAGCACTGGGCTACCTGCAAAGTATCAACCGCTATAGAGACAAACGGCAGCACGGCATAGCGACCACTCATAGTATTTGGGTTGATTTTTATTACTGAATTATTCTCTGGATTTTATTTCCCAGCAGATGTTTGATTAAACTATTCAGGTTCACAGAAAGAGTCAAACAGGTGAAGTTGGGTTGGAATTCCTGGTTCATTTAAGAGTGTATGCAACAGGATAATGAAAACTGCTCTCACGCCATTTTTTTTTTATGTTACTTACATTTTAAATGCAAACATGGTGCCATGTTAGGCAGCCAGAGGTACTGGTAGAATATCACATATGAAGACATTTAGAGCATTCGAGCTATACATCGATGGTTATGAACTCATTTTGCTATATATCTTTTTCCAAAATATCGAATATTTTGAAGTGATGCAAAGTGAATAGTTTATTTTTGATGATTAATCTGTACTGTCATATTGATAGTTTTGTGATATTTTGTCATGTGGAAAGTCAGAATTTATTTTCAAAATATCATGAAGTGCTCCATTTGTATAAGCACTTACACTGGATACTGGATCTGCTAGATATCTCTGGGCATCCGATATGCACTCAATGTTGGTTAAAAGCTGAACTGATCAGATTGTCATAGGGTGCATAGCATACAGCTAGATATTTCGGACACACCTTTAAGGTATGATCTAATGGTCAGCGGCATCAGGGGCTTGGGGTATGATACTCAGATTCAGGAGTTATTGAATACATTATTCAGAAAATTGGGTGGACGGGGAGCAAGGTGACATTTTGTCAGGGGGCCCAGAATTTCTAGATACATGCCTGCTGACAAAATATGAGCCTGCATACAAGTGTTATCTAGGTATCTTTGCAATTCGCTCTGAAATAATATCCATGGTAACAAAACAAAGAATAAGAAACACAACTGCTGTAAGTAGACCAGCACTTTCTGTTTTTTTTTTTTATTTTATTTTTAAATCCTATAACATCATGTGATTCAAAAGCAACCTGATGAAAGGAGCTCTGTCTCTAGATCCCTAAGGGACAGATTAGAGATCTTCAAGAACAAACCAAGGCAGGCCAGCTTCCCAGCACCCGAAATCATCCGGAGATGCCCGAAGACCTCTGAGCATTGATAAGGCCCTGATGCATTACCTTTTAGGTGGAGGACAGACTGAGTATATGAACTGCACTCACGCTGGCCTGTGTATGAAACAGGCTGTATGGAGGTGCATGCCGGGACAGGCCTAGTGTTCTTTATCTGCTGACCACTGGAGAGCAGTTAAAGCTTTGCACTGTCATTGCCAAAGATGTCAATAAAAATATGACCAAGTGATAACCGGGTCAGGCGTCTTGAGAATCATTTGTGTTTATAGAGCAAAATCAACTTAGTAGGCCAGATCAGCAAAAACAAGATGTTCCCTGAAGATGTGACCAAAACTCTTAAAATAAGTCTAATATCAGTCGGCTGTATAAAATTACTGATTTTCAGTAATAATTAACCCCCAAACTTGCCTCACACTAGAAACAACTTCAAAGTGGGTGATATTTTTTGTTCCACACAAAAAAGGGCTATTTTGTTATTTTTTTAAGTCTGGTGGCTACAGTCTACCTGTGGTTATTTAGCCTAAACAAATTAGGCTTCCTTAACTGTGGGAACATGAAGTTAATAGCAGTACCTATTAAGGCCCTCTTTGGCCATGATGTAAACAAAATGATTTACTGCTAATGCTGCAACACGAGCTAATTATTCACACCAGTTATATTGTAGATGCAGCAGTACTGAATGCTTTAAGACGAGGTCATAAACCCCTTAATAACCGTTTATATTCATTTCGTTTTAGAAAGATTTCACGGTTCTTTATAGAGATTCCAGTTTTTGGTGTTTCTATGATATATGCATTTTTAATATATTCCAACACACGCGATTCTCCGCATTACAGATTTAATGGGGTTTGCAACGTCGGATTTACCTTTAAGTAATGGTAGCGCTGTCAACTCGACCTGGGAGCTCTGATATCGGAACTGCGACGAGCTATGAGAGCGGCGCTGCCGCGCTCGGCGCATCGACCGGCGGGGGAAGCCATCCACCTTCTCCGCGCTCGGCACGGAGAACCCGGTGGTCGGCGAAGAGGGGCTGGACGGAGGCAGCTTTGTGGTGTCCATCGTTGAAGTAATATTGGTACTCAAGAGGAGGGATGTTCCGTGGATGATGGAAGCAGTAAAAAAAGGCAGCTGCTGTGATTTAACTAATAAACTAATACATTAAAACGGATGACCTTTAAAAAGTATTGAAACGTTTAATGGCGATTAGATTGTTCGTAGAAATTCATTGGTAGAGAAATGATAGGATTGCGTGTAGTGGATCGGTAGGTAGGTTAAAGATTGCGAGAGCAATGTAGGTGTCCACTGCGATTAGCCGTTTGAACGCGTCTTAATACCCGGAAAATGGGTTTATTTAAAATATACACGTAAATACAGATAGACACAGATATATACGCATATATCTATATATTTATATCCCTATATAGAGATCAAAGTCATCATATGTATTAGTCTACTACAATCTCGTTGCCGTATTGGCGTCATCAGTAAGTCACCGGCCTAAATTTGGTATTTATTTATATATTTATGACATAAATAAATAGATCCACACACAAAACGAATAAAATAAATTTGTTGCTATTTCAATTATTCAACTAGTATTATAACGAATATACATTAATCTGCAAAAAGCAAATCTAATAAAATCATTATAATTCAGTTTAAATCCAATTGTCACCGGTATATGTAACAAAAAATAAACTATTAACTACAAAATTTCACCAATTTCATCCGACCTCTTCCTCTCGATGGTCTGTCATTCGATAATATGTTTCCTTTTTCTGCCGTATTTCGTGCTATTTGGAAAGGAGCGGATGATCCACGCAGGGTGGGGATAGGGAGTTCAAACGTGCCGACATGTGCGAGCCTTCTAGCGGATGCTGCTGTCACCCTGCGCTCTTCTGCTCTGTCTTACAGCAGATCCCCCGAACAGTCGTTTGTACTGTTTTTCCAGCCTTTTCACCTTCTAGTTTTTCCTCCCTCGTCGTGTCATTCGTTGCCTCGGTGTCTTTCTCCGTGTTTGTTGCGCTCAGGTGCTGCAAGACAACAGATTCACACACTGCGGATAATGGCTGCTTGGTTCCGTCTTTATTGAACGTTATATTCCTTTGTTCCGTTTGTATATTCGTGTGTCTGTACGTTTTGGTTATTCTCTGCTGTTTTGTATTGAACCAATTGTCCTGCGTTTAGCTGTCCCCCGAATCTCCTATTGACTGTTTGTATGATCTTCCTGTCTTTCTTCCCACCCCTCCTCCTTCACCCCTTCCCTCCCTCCCTAAAGTGGCACCGTCTCCCGTTAGTCGCCTTGTTTTACGCCTAATTAAGAAATATACCTCGAAAAGCCACTGTTTCTGTATGTCGTTTTTCATTTTAGTTTTGTTCTGCTGTCTCATAACCGTCCATTTCCTGTCGATATATGGACCTGGCCATTTGAAGTGCATACATTGTGCGTTACGTTGACCGTGTCTATTTCATCTTGTGGCTTTCGTCTTGGAGGTCAAGTGAATTTGGTATCCTACTGTATAGTCTAGTAAACAACTGTGGTTTCAGTGAGTGTTTGACTAAGTAAATTAAATATTACAGTGGAATTGTTTAACTCAATGCATATGAAACATTTAAACACATAATGAAATGTATTTATAAAACTGAAGACTTGCTAGTATTTATTGGTAAAACAAACACACTCACTTGTAATAAATAAAAAAGTATCTGAGTTCTATAGATTTTCCGTTTTATAATTTCGTCTAGCGTGAATGGATATATTTGCTGTGCGTGCATTCGCTTAAATAGGCTTTATCGTCATAAATAAACATTTAATTCAAATTATAAACATGCGTCCTGTACAAAGGGCTCAAATTTATCCTAGGTTTGAATTCAATATACCAGTTTTGCTTGCACTTTATTACAATGTTTGTTTTTTTGCATATTGCGAGTTCCGTGCAGAATACACTTATAGTTTTTGTAGTTATTCTATGGCCGTAGTTAATTAGGGACTGCTTTGCACATAGTTGTTTAGAAAATAACTAATCGAGAATTAGGGTATATTAGGGTATATTAGAGGTTATTTGAAACCTCTACTTAACCCCTAGCGGTAAGAACAAACAGTACCGTGGCAGGATAAGACGCTTTACTTCAAGATGTAATTTAGACAATCAAACCGCTCAATATCTCACACAAGCGAAATATATAAATCTGAAAGAAAGATGATGCTGCAGGGTGAACAGTATATTCTCTCTACTTAGATATAACGTCTTCTACAGGATTTGTTGCGAATAGGTAGGGGGAATGCGCAGGGTTTTTTTTAATGATTTATCCCAAGAATTTCTGTAACAGCAGTGCAAGCATGAATTTTATGATGTTTTGATGAATTTGTACTTCAATAACCTATACATCCAATGCATCCATTATGGCCATTAGGTCATTGTGAATTTCAATCCTTTAAAATAATACACACTTTATTTCTGTTCTTACAAAAGAATGTAGTAAAAAATGCGTATACAATAAATTTGAAATTGTCACATTAACCATTATTTTAATGGCCTTAGTGTACAATGTCATGCATCCGAATCGACCCCAAGTGGGAAAATAGTAACATCTATTTTCCATAACGTTAATCCAGTACAAGGTCAGTAGAAGGCAGAGGAGGAGCACCCAAGGCAGGATGCCAGTCGATCATGATGCACACACCCAGCAATTTAAAGACATAAATTCACCAAACCACACATTTCTGGACCATGGAAGGAAGCGGAAATACCAGGAACACGCCCACACATACACAGTGACCACACGCAAACTCCACATATACAGAGTCAGATAGAGAGTGAAAGCATCCAGCAGTGGTTTTCAGATGCTATTGCACTCCCCACTGAGCCCTCAAATGCCCAATACAATACATTAATTGTTCTAACTGTTAGTTCTAACTGCTGAACCAGCTCCGTTTGTTATATTACAGGTATACAGTGATCTATCAATGTTCTCAGCACCTCCATACCATACCTTGGTCTTTCCTGTCTATAAATATATTTTTAATTGTAGCCTACCATGAAATCAAGTATCTGAAGTCATAAGCACTCAGTTGGCTATTTAAGAGGTACACCTTCTCATTAACTCAAACTGCCTGCTGCTTATCAGTAATTCATTTGTGGAAAAGGCCTGGCTGCTGTTTAGTACTGAGTTTATCCAGGTTTGTTAAAGCTAACAAGAAGATTATGAAGACAAGAGTGGGGGGGGGGGGGGGGGGGGGGGGGGGGGGGGGGGGGGGGGGGGGGGGGGGGGGGGGGGGGGGGGGGG
>JAODUD010000002.1:24741426-24765761 GCA_026784285.1 Stomatorhinus walkeri
TTAACGTGCGATTTATGTCAGAACGCAAGTCAGTGCAAAGTGGGCCACCGTGTAGTAAAGTGCACTGTGAACAGCACTTTTTTTTTTAAATGTCAGACCATTGTAACCTATTCGCATGGAAACATCAAAACTGCACATCATTATTTAGTGTCTTAGTGCTGAAAGACCTTTTTAACAGATGTTCTGTTGTATAAAACGCATGCTTGCAACATGGAAAGTTTAACTATTGCAAAATAAAGGTTGAATTTAATCACATTAAATTGTATTATGAAATATGTAGAAAAACAATGAAATACCATTTCTGGAATTTAAAAATAAGGACAGGTTTATTCTTGGATATTTCATTCCTAGTATTCTGGCACTCCATAAAAACATTTCACAGCTTGTTTACCCAAGAATGCACCAACAGCTTTTGGTTTTTTATAACATCTGGCAGATCCTGCATACAGAAGTGATTTACACGCTTATGTAAAGCTGCGGCAAAATGAGATGTGATCCGCAGTTTAATACTGAATCCTTCACAAACTGAGCCGTCATATTCAGCACCGTCTTCAGTAAACCTCACTCCCACCGAAGACCCTGAATGAACAGAAATCAAAAGTTAGCGCTAATCTCAAGTACATAAGCACATCAGCAACTGCAGTCAGTTGATCAGAAGGATACCGGATCAGTCAGCTGAAATCAGACTGGGGCGGTAAAAGTTCATCACTCGCACACATCAGGCTCAAGATTCTTGTATGAACTTGAGATGCGACGCGACTTCAGGCAGAGAGACTAACCTTTCATGCGAGATATCATGGGTTCACTCTTGGTTTATAATACAGCCTTGAGTGTTGGGATCTTTTCCTACACTCTCCATTAGCTTTCAGACAAACCTGAAATAAAATATTCACAAAGATGCAAAAAAAGTTTAATTTACTGCTGGCTCCATAGTTAATGTATGCAGTTCATTGATCTATTCCTGACCATAGCTACCTACTGCAGCACCACTTCAATTTTTAAACATCCTGCAAAGTAGCCCAGATATAAGCTAAAAAGCAGCATAGGCTGATTGGAGAAATTAGGTAGAATGTGGTCAGAGAACTACCACTCAGTCACAAAGTGTCAGACTGGGGCGGTAATAGGAATCTTCATTCCACATTTTAACATGAGGGATCACCGCACTTTGTTACCAAAGGGCAGCATCCCACTGGGTCAGTGGTTCAACCTACTTGCTAGGGGATAAAAAAAAAAAAAAGCCGCTATTCACCTTCAAGGGCTGGTCCTATTCCAGCCAAGTGGCAGATCCATGAAACAGGAGCAGCCCTGATTGAGAGAGAGTCCAGTTACTCCATTTCCTATCATCAACGTAGGCTACATTTAACCCGATGCAGTCTGATCAGGGCTTTGGTGACTAGGCTGCCATGAGACATGAGTCGTCCAAAAAATAAAGGGTTAAGACCCAGTTCATCCTCTCAGACATGCCGACTAACAACACCAAGATCCTGATGCTGAGAACCTTCACTCACCTTAGTGGTTTGATGCTAGAAGCATACCTATAAAAGGAGGGGGGAAACCATTAACAACCCAACAACACAGCTGGATCCTTCAGTTATAACACGCTAGGAATTCAGAATTGGAGAAACATCACCAAATTCAGACATATGCTTGTCAGTTATAATTCATCACGATTCCTTCTACATTCGTAATCAAAACGGAAACTTACATTACCTGTGTTAGAATCTCACTGATGAGTTCGGCACACCTGCAGAAAGGGGACCGGGGGTAAAATATCTCCTGTTAAAATCTTTACAACAGACTACTCGTTCATGGCTAACCCAGTACTCAATGTCCTTTACTACTCAGAATCTGGTAAAGTAGTTTCTTCAAAAAATTCAGCAAGAGAGAGTTCAATACATCATCATTGTAGCAATGGGACATTCAGTATTAAGAAATAACGTCTATAGTACCTGGGGGTCATCCTGATTCCAGCAGATACCCGATAGGGAATAAAGTGGAAGCCATGTTCAGACACGTGCTCAGGCGCCACTCCGTTCCTATACAAGAGATTTACTTTAGAAAATATGCTAATCGACAAAGGCACCATGCCACTGCAACTGCGATATCGGGCTCATTTGTTCCCTCTTCTCGTAAATAAATCACAATTAAATTTCACCGCTATTCTACCTCGCATACACAAAAAGGCAATGACAAGGCGCTTTAGCTTAACTCAAATTATACTAAGGAATAATAAAGAATTTGCTTTATAATACAGATAACATGCATTTTGATAAATGGTAGATTAAAAGCACGCTTCGTGGCCACGGACCTCGGAAGCGAAACTGCATTGTTCCTTTGCGTTTATAATGACAACTAAAATAATACATTTATAAACATTATAATGTACAGCTAGCATGCTTAACAACTACTTCACGTTAAAAGGACAAACTGGCCACAAACCATCTCTACACTTCATAAACATAAGCTCACCTATGCCACGCAGAGTCCTTTGTGAAATGACAGAAATGGCGGCTGAGAATCACGTTTTGTACCGCCGTCGTTTCCCAGGATCCTCTAGTCTGACGTTCATTCAAAAATGTTTGTAAAACCATAGTATGTTTTTAGAGTTTTAATTATGGTACAACATCCAAATTTATTAAAATAAATAAATAAATAAAACAAACTAAATTTAATCTGTCGTTTAATTTACTTAAACAACGTCATTTCCTCCGAGCGCCATTTTCAAAAAGCAGCGATGCAACTTAAGTGGTGAACAGCAGGGGGCAGCAAACGAGCGCCTGCTTTTTACGTCTGATGCCAGTGCAGCTCATGCAAGGCAGCGTGGCACGTCGCCCCTAGTGAAATTACGGGTTTGACTGTCCAGTTTAGGGAAAATCAGCCAAGACCCTCCACGAAATTTACTTCTGGCTGCATGCCTGCACCAGGCGGCGTTGCTATATATTTTAGTTGCGGTAACTTAACTAAAAACCGGTTCCGTGTGTTACATATCATCTGATGACATGATTGTTATCTTTCCCGGTGGCTCGATGGGGCTGTAGGCTAGCAAAATACATCGTTGGGGACCCACTGCCCCCGCATTTTATCGTAGGTATGTACATGTGGTGGACCTGTATAGTCAGAAGTCCAGGCTCGATTTTTAATGCCACTCCAGCCCTGTCTGATAATCTGAGATTTTCACCGCGACGCTCACTAGGAGAATTGGCAGAAAAATTAAATATTTCAAATTTCCCCCCACCCCAGGATAATCAGTTCTGTAATTTCAATAATTCAGAAGCTAAGAGCGCGTAATTGTTAATGGAAACTCACTGATTTATATAAAACCTGTGGTGAATATTGTCGCGTTTCTTCTAAAGTCTAAAATGATATCTATTTTTAGAATTGTTCTTAATGACAACTGGTTTAACATAATTGGAAAAATTCATGTCTTTGGCTTAGAGCAACACTCGTGTAGAATTCACGCGTTCTTTGTGCCAGTTTTCCCCTGGGCATCCTGATTTCCTTGTAAAGTGCAAAAACACACAGTACAGTGAATGGATGATTCATGTTCACCTCATAGTGCGTGACTGTGTGCCCTGCGGTCGTGTACCATCCCAGTCCAGGTGTTCCCTTACCTGCTGTGAGGCTTATCATAACCCAGTAGTGAGTGTGCAGGTGTGGAAGATGAATGGATTCAGCTGATTTGAGTTAATATTGTATTAACTTAGGCAATATCTCAGTTAATGGTTATATAGCACTTAGAAAAAAAGAATTTTGTTTATATGCTCCACCACAGTCACGCCATTAGCTGTGCACACGTTTCTCTTTGGCCTGTCAGTCCTTCGAGAGCCAAGTCTCTGTGTACCCAACACTGGCAGGACAAGGTCTGCTGTCTGAAAGACTAAGTGGGACTCAAGTTGCAAAGTTGAAAGGGATGCTAATTGAGGTCAGATAATCAGCAAATAGGAAAATAGGAGTCAAGATGCTAAGTGAAACTAGAACAAAGGGAAAAATCATAGAGACAAAACAAATAAAATCAGAAACGCCAAGACGGTCTAGATATAACTGAAACTCAGTAATGAACAAGAAACATGACTCAGAAGGGAGTTTTAGTAGATTGATTGATTTACTGCTGCTGTGGATGGGTATACGGACCAAATCCACCTGGAGATGGGATAGGCAGTGACACACATTCAGAATCAGACATGAAAATGAGTATCTCTGTCTGTCATTAGCCACTGGGAAAAGCAGGTCAGTCTTCTGCAACACTTAATTAGAAACTGCTTTAACCCTGGGGAACCCACAAGGTCTTATACAACCCTTCCTCTTATTTCTGCCTTACATTCAACCCACTCATCTAAGTTAAGATTTTTTTTTTTGCTTTACAGCCCATTGTACCATATACAACCCAGTAACAGTGACACTTAGTGATTACTGACTGAATTAACCAGATTTTTTTTCACAATAAATATGGCGCCCCAACGCATTTTGAGGTTGTTGCTGTACATGCTGCAAAGATTCCTCTTGTCAAGCTGTGAATAGGTAAGTGGCAGAAATTTTGCATCATCAATTACAATGTTTAGACGTTATAGAACATGTACAACTAGGTTTTGGATGTTTTGAAACTTTTCTGGTAACTATGGTGATGATGTTCCATGTGCTCACCATCAGCCTCAGACAAAAACAGAGGTTATACAGGTGGTTCACCAGACCTTACAACCCACCACAGCTTTTTGCAGGTCTGTTCACTGGACCTGTTTCTTGATGGGTTAGTAAGATTGAAGCATGTGTTTTATTGCCAGCACATGGTGAATGATGAAAAGGAAAACTCAATAAATGCATTTTGAAAATAAGAATGTTGCAAAGATTTGTTTTTTTCCTTTTTTTCTGTCCTTATTTCATAGGTGAAATTAACAAGTTGGAACAGCATGACCAGTACAGCGGGTTGTATATGGCACATTCTTAACATGGACTGGGAAAGGGGTATTTTTACAAAACACCTGTTTTTGAGTTCACTGGGTCTGTATGATCATTTTAGCCAATGGACATATTTTTCATATAATGATAAGGTGGTCTGGGTTCCCTAGGGTTATATTAATTAATTAGACCATATACAGATGGGTAGGCAGTCAGTACCAATCATAGCCAATGTGTCCCAGGGATCCATCACCACTGCTGCTAACCCATCCAAGGCAGAGTAAAACTTTCTTGCAAGTCGGCACCTTCTTCCAAAGTTTGCGGCCCCCTGTGTCTCCTATTGGACTGTAGATAAGGAGCAGTGGTGGGGGGGGGGGGGGGTGCTTTCTTTAAAGCAGCCAGTTTCTCTGTTTCAGGGCTGGGCTGTCAATAGGTTCTCAATTTTATGATCAGCCTGTCTGAGTGCTGTATTTTCTGTACTGCATAAAATGTGTCCAATGACTGGACTGACTTAATTCAACTTAGAGTGGCTTGCTATGATTGGGGCTCTACCTGAATAGCTGGTTTCTTATGTCTACATAACCTATAGACCGTTGCCAATCCTACTTCACCTGCATCATTGGTCTCTTACGATTTGAGATCAACGCCATGCAGTTCAATGTAAAAGGAAAAAAATCATACATATTGCTTAACAGAAATTTGCTTTTCATTACTGGACTGTACATACGTATCACATTACAGGAGCTATTTATCATATGCATGTACAAATTTCTTTACAAACATTTTCCTTACAGATGATTTTCACTTCACTAATAGTGGTCTGACATACGTTTATGTACAGCTTAGGGTTCCATGGTCCTGCTTTCCTCTGCAGATACACATTTCATTTCCAAATAGCCCAAGACGCTGCCACAGCAATACTCATAAGAAGTTCAAAGTCAATCACTCAGTTATGTAACACTGAACCTTCTTAGTCACAAAAGCAGACCTTTGGTCTCTGATTGAGGTCACCTGTTACACCTGGTAACTGAGCGATAATGTCAAAAGATGATGTCACACAAGGACAATGCAGGCATTACACATTAGACATGTTAGACTAATGTCTGTAAGTATACAGTAAAGAATAATGCAAATAATTTGTTTTGCAAGTACATTACAAACGTTCACCTTGAAACAAAATACAGGGTAAGGCTTTACATTTAACTGGACCTTCATAATGCATTCATAGAATATTCAGTGCACCTTCATAATACACTGACAGAATATTCATAAGCAGCATGTAAGTGTACCTTCCCATCGTAACATACCTTTGCAGCTTTAATATACATTAATAACAAATTTCATATGAATATATAGCTATATTGTATGTTATCATATGTTTGTTAATTGTTATTAATATAAAGTAAAGCTGTTAAGGTACATTAAGATGTTATGGTATACTTACTGTTTATGAATGTTCTATACTTGCATTATGAAGGTGCATTGAATGTTCTATGAGTGCATAATGAATGCATTATGAAGGTGCATTGAATGTTCTATGAGTGCATAATGAATGCATTATGAAGGTGCATTGAATGTTCTATGAGTGCATAATGAATGCACTATGAAGGTGCATTGAATGTTCTATGAGTGCATAATGAATGCATTATGAAGGTGCATTGAATGTTCTATGAGTGCATAATGAATGCATTATGAAGGTGCAGATAATGTGAAGCGTTTCCAAATACGGTAATATCAAGATACAATAGATTGGTTAATCTCTCCTTTAGGTGCCTCCTGGGCTTTGTTCTATCTGTATTCCGCAAGTGAGGAATGGCGGTGGATTTCTGTCGGTGAGCGCGAGGAGGGCGATGAAGAGGAGATAGGACTGAGAGTCACACTGTTCAGGTTGGCAACAAAGGTCTCCCAGCCTCTGCGGAAAGCGCGGTCAATAGCCTGGAGGGGAGAAATGAATAAGTGATTCCAACACAGATACATACAAGACCAATTCACTGCTGCAGCTATGTCAACATAGGCACATGATGAAGGTTCAGTTATAAGTAGGATGAACCTCAGGAGCAGATTATTCGAGGGCTTCTGGCATCAATGCTGACGGAGACCACAGAGTAACAACAAATGTGCAATGCTGACAGACAGAAGGTCTGCTTCTTGAGCTGCTTGCCAGGTTCAGCCTCGTACACCCTCAGATGACGGTTGCTGACCATGTACATGTAGGAAAACGTCTGTGTGCCTTATCTTTCTGCTGCATACCCACATCCCTCCTGATGTATACGTTGTAAACAGAAAAGAGGGGGAGAGAGATATGGCTCCAAAACAATTCTTGAAGCAGTAAAAGTATAACCTTAAATTTGTGACTCATTTTGCTGAATTAAGTAGGATATTCTGTATTTTATTGTTTAAATGTTGGCAGTGTTTCCTGCCACTGAAACAAAGCTGTCTACTGCTGTTAGTTCACAGCAGTCGGCTGTGTGTTTCACGTACCCCTATGGGGAGCAGTATTGTCCCAGTGGTTGTTAGCAAGTGCTTTAGCAGCCGGAAATTCAGGCTGGGCCTGCCAACGGTTTGTCGTAACACAGCCCAGCCGCGCACCTTTAAAGTCAGTGCAGCGAAGAGCCCATGTGATTTCTGCGATACCAGCCTGCGGTCATGTGCAGCACTCTGGGCATGAGGGTCATTGGGTGACACTGGCAATAGGATACTGCTGTTGTACCACCAATTGTACCACCAGCTTGCTCAGCTGCATAAACAGGTAACAGACCATGTAAGAGATAAGTGTCCAAGCCTAGACCCTCACCCGTGTGTAATTCCTCAGGGTTTTCTTCTTCACTGCTTTTATCTCCTCCTCTGCATGCTGGATGTTCTTGTTTTCCTTCTCAGAAATCAGAACCTTATCGTCTTCGTCATCTTTCATAGAGAAATGGAGCAGAACTAGCTTGGCTGGCTCTGTTGTCTCGGTGTGTGCCGGTGCCTCCGTCATGTGCGCTGAGGGGGGCATATTTTCCTTGTTGGCAGAATGGACCTCCACACGACAGTTTGGCCATTTCTTGGAGCCGCTCCGCCGTCTCCAGCGGCCGCTGATGCGACTTGGTTTCCTCCTCAGCAGCGCAGCCGTCCCGTCGTCCTCCATCATGCCGGTATTGAAATTAAAAATGTCACTCTGCGATCGCGATGGCGTGGAATGTCCCTCTCGCTCATCTCCGCTTCCCATCCACCCTTGGTCTTGCTCCTGCTGTATCGGCTCTCCCTCCCTTGGCACCTCCATTTCATCCAGGAGCCAGTAAGAGCCGTCGGCCCGGTCCAGGAACTTGAGGGTCTTCTTACGAGTCTTGCCAATCGTCATAGTCGTTCCCTTTCTTTGTCAGAATTTGAGAAGAAATTGATTTCAGTTACAAATCCATGGCCATTACTTATCAGATGTATATTTCCCACCACAGGGCGACGCTAGAACAATATTACTGAAAATTGTTTTTCTTTTGACTGAAATATTTAAGGTTAATCTGAATTCGATTGCCATTTCACAAACAGCTGACCAGTGATTCACCTGTTCCTCTTCAGCATCCAGTTATATAATCAAATGCTTTATAACACATTTTAATCACCCATTTTAGAAATATCGAGTTAAACTAATGTATAAAGGTAATCATTATCACATTGTATTATGCATCATATTTTATTTCATGTCATGACGAATGAAGGCTTCTCTGCCTATTTTGGTTTTATGTAGAGATGCATTGCTTCTTCAGGATTTCAAAATGAAGTTTAGCATGAGTAAACTGGACTCATACAATTTTACAATCTATGTAGCTGAAAACAGATTCAAATATATGCGCTTTCAGTCAAATGAGCGAATGCAACACTTGAAGCAGATATTGAGACACATAGCGCACTTACCTGTCAGAGTCAGTCAGAGATCTGTCTGTGCTGTTCCACCAGTGAGCTCTGCTTTCTGCTGTGAGACACCCTGCCTGGACCTGCCGTCACCAAGGCAAACACCCACCCACACACACGCAGCAGAGGACGTTGGCTTAATGCGCTCATGCAATATCTCTCCTGGCTTAGATCACACACACAAAAAGTTAACAGTTAATGATTTACTCTCTATAGGAACATCACACTGATAGGGGTTTTGTGCTCGATATTATCTAACAAATAGCAAATGTTTTAAAAAATTTATTTACTCCTGAGTGTCTCTTGTACATTGAGCATTTTTTTTTAAAGCGATATCTCTGTGTTGGGATATTACACTAAAATACTCATGGTTTGCCCTCTCTAACATTAATTTTAGCCAGGAATATTTGGTAATTATGAGGGTAGAAAGTAAGTTAGGACATGTCAGTAATTGTATGGAATCACCAAGTGGGAGAGGTCAGGTTGGGGAATATGCACTGACACCGCGCTGCCGCACCCAGCACGATGAAACACCTCAGGATCCCCCCCAGGCTGACACGCGGTCCAGTCCCACCCTCCGGAAATGGCCGTCTATCTGCCGCAGCCAGGTGTTATGTAGGCGTTCCCTCGGCCTGGACCAGCCGCCCGGGTCCTCAGCAATGAGGATCCTGTGAGCCGGATCACCCTCAGGGAAACGCGCCACGTGGCCGTAGTGCCATAACTGACGCTCCCTCATGATGCAGGTAATGTGCCTCATTCGGGACTCCAATAGGAACCACTTGTACAACACAAAGTCAGATCAGCAGAACCCAAAGACTCTCCAAAGAGACTCAATACCACAGGAATTCAGAATTCATCTTAATTCACTGGATAGAGTCGGCGAGCCAATTGGGTCTGGCCTGCTGGAGACCGGAACCAGTATGGCGACACTCGGATCCTACCCTGAGGGAGAAACTTATCATCTTCCACATGATAGAAAAGCATACCTAGAAAAGATTAATAATTCTTAAATACATTACGAAATATGTTTAATAAATTCCTACCACAGCAAGAATGAAGAATTGTACTCAAAATATAATCATTTACTTGACTATCCCCATTTGGAGAAGCAGGGGGACACATCTGCCTTGAAAAAAGCAGGACGGACGCGATGGAGAAACAGCTGTACATGGAGGTGGTGATGCATCACGCAAGAAGTGACAACGAGGTGTAGCTTAGCGATGGGCGCAGTGCCTGCTCGGAGAAGAGGCAGTGGATGTGCGTCAGGTCGCAGTGCATGCTGAAGCCTGCGAACTGCCAGCCAGCTGAGGCTGTTCATGCGTGAAGCAGAGGCCTCGTGGTTGGCTGGCCTGCTCTTAACATGAGTCACAGGACATGAGGGTATGTGTCGGGTGGTTAGTCACCAGGCAGCGCTGGTCATGTGGTCAGTTCTGTGTGACAGTATGTATCTCTGCTCAGATATATGAATATATGGGCTTTGGGTTTGGTTAGTTAATATCTCTCTCTGGATAAATTGAGAAGCCTTACAGCTCAAAACATGGTAGTTCTAGGCTGGGTTACATAATGATAAGTACCAGATAAATACCCGAGACTATCAGATGTGTTTCATTCTCTTTGATATTTTGTACCTCACTGGCACAGCTATACAGTAATTTCACTTTAAAATATAAAATTCGAGCTCTGATAATACAGCGAAGGCTAGTCACAGACAGACACTGCACTGGTGTCTTGTGGTTGTACTTATGACTTAAAATGGGTTTAAGAAAGAATAGAAGAATGAATAGCTGAGGAAGAAGGAGCTTCAGGAGGAACAAAATACGGTACCAAAAAAAGCACTGTAGGTGGGTTTGTTGTTTTTGCCCCCCCCCCTCTGATGTTTCAAAGACTAAACAAACAGCTGTTGAGTAGAGTCGGAAGATCCTAGCTGGCTGTTAAACAGAACACGCTGCTTCGGAATCTCCTAAACGAGAAATGTGTTTATTTAATATTCAGTGTACTGACTGTTTCTGGCCTACAGGGGGCCCCCAAGGTGAAAATCCATGGTTTGCGTGGTGGTAAACACTGCCACTGACTATAAATGAGGATGAGTGTTGAGCTAAATTTGAGTTGTGATTGGGAGATCCACAAACATCAGTGGTGGAACAGCAGAGTGGATGTGCGGTTAGGGCTGAGAGCCACCGGGGAGTTACAGGAGAGAGGGGTTCAGACAGGCATTATCCACCTAAGTGATACTTCATAAGCCTCTCTGTTGTGTTATAAAGGGAAGAAAATAAATACAGTAAGTATACAGTTGGTAGGAGAACCCTTAAGAGTATGTTTAGCATGTGAAAGAGAGATCTCATAAAGCAACTTCTAGAGTGTGATGGTGTAGCGCAGTCTTTCACAATCCGGTCCTCAGGGGGGGGGGGGCAGCCAGTCCATGTTTTCACTCCCAACCAGGCAAAGATATTGACTGGGAGGGTGCAAAAACTGATTGTGAAACATTGTAGAGTACGGAAAAGGTCACATTAACACTGTCAAAAGTAGCATACATTTCAGATTATACAGCAATAGCAAAGGCTGCATGTTAACTTAGAAAAATTGAGAATTGATTCAGTGGAGTTACTGGGGGAAACTGCCATATGGTATGGTATATAGCCAGTACAATGTGGTCATTTTCTGATCTGTCAGGTGCATCCAAATCAGCAATTAGCAATGGGCTGATGGGTGTTAGTGTTTAGATTCCTAGCACAATACCATGTAATGAGAATTAGTCTTTCTGCTGTCATGTCGTTTCATGATTTTGAAGAACACGACACAGAATTAGAAAACAACCATGCAAATATAGAAAATGGAAATTACGTTCAATTTTGGGCTGCAAGAGAAAAATTGTCAAGCCGTGGGAGACGTACCAACAATGATAATACTGAAACAGACTTTGCCCAGACGAGTAGCCAGCGAAAGTGGGAGCAGATCTGAATAATACCACCATTAAGCCATAACTGAGGCACAAGTGCTGACATGAGGCTGACCAATTAGGAAAGAGTGTTGCCATGTTGTACTGACAAGGTTCTCCTTCCCCGTCACACTCTGACGGACAAAGGGCACACAGCTTATGCAGATTATCTAATGGGAGTTTACCAGTATCTATTGAAGCAATTTGGAACAAACACTTTAAGTATTACTGCAGATACTTCGCATATTTGGTGTATAGCCTTTATTTAATTTCTTTTTAACTTCATTATATTTTATAGAGTTTCTGAGCATATTTTTTGATAATTTTCATTGTTTATGTATAATGCCCCATTAAGAGCTGTAAGAATTGTGATCTTCTTAACTAACAATTGGGCCATGTAATGTAATTTAACATTTAATATTTTTAACATTTTTAATATTTTTCTATTCTTCCAGCCACTTTCCCAGTTCATGTTGGACCTCCACCCTGCATAATAATCCTTTATCTATTCATTCATTTCACTTCTTTATGTTTTTGATAGTCTTTCTTTAACTTGCTTACATTGTAGGTACTGATTAATGACTAAGGCACAGTGTTAGCTGAGGAAGAGTTTTATTAGTTTATGGAACAGGGATGAATTACAAAAAGCACAAAACATGCATAATATATGGCATTCTAACCTAAACATCAAACCCTACCTGAAGAACCACATACACACATGCAAACATACAGGTGAATATACATTAAGGCAGGTACACATCCAGCAGTTACATTTTGTCATTAAATTGTTTTGTTTTCCCATTGTTTTACACTATGTACAAAGCTGTTTCTAGATTATTCTACTGGGACAGTTAGCTGAGGCATGTTTCAAAGGAGAGGTGGATAAGAATGAAGAAACACCTACTTCGACAATGTTTACTTTTCAAGTACATTTCTTGTCCTAGACTCCCTTCTTTCCAAGCCCTTCTGTCCCTGGCCTCTATGTTTTAACCTCTATAAATAGCTATATGGCTGCTACTTGTTCCTCTTAACCTCTTTCTTCCTTTCCACTAGGAGTCTGCAGTCCCCACCTCCTTGACCCTGTTGTCTGAATGAGCTTTAAGGATGTGCAAAGGCTATCTAACAGGCGAGAGGTTGTTTTTATGAGGTAAACTCCTTTCTAGGTGGGGGTGTGTTCTTGTAACATCCCCAGAGATATGCCACCCAATCACAAACCTTCCCTTTGGTGAGCTCAGCGCTCGCATCTCAACCAGGCTTGTCCCAGGCAATCTTGGGCCGGTCAAGTATGCATGGAACCAGTCCTGGGTAGGTTGAGGTTATGGTAATCCACTCTTCGGGCACCTTGCTTCACACTTCCACCTTTGAGTCAGAGCCCAGCCCTTGGGCCTGCAGCGCCTCCTCACGCTTCATCTTTGGCTTCTCAGTCCGGGTGTGCCACACCAGTACCTGCACAGCAAGGCCCAATCAGAACCAGACATCCAGTCACTTAATAGCCCGCACACTGTACGACATAAAGCACAGCGTCATGGACATCACAGTTTACCGTCACCAATAGGTCTTTGACTTTTTTGCCTGAACATTGTTCATGTTGATAATTTTACTTTACTGGTCTTTATCCATAAAACATCCCATGTTGCTGCATTTTCTGTCACTATAAAACACTGAGAAATATTGAAATCATCTAATCAAATTAGCACAACAGTCATTTAGGTGATACATTACTCAAATTAGCTATTTATGGATAAATAGAAATGTACGTACACTATCCAATAGTAGATAAAGATGAGGATTTCCCACTGGAATACATGATTTTCACTTAAGTACTTTTTCCATAAAATACCAAAAAGGACAGTTTGAACATCCCTGATCTATCAGCCCCTTTCCAGATCAGTGATTAACAGAAGATCTATAAAAATTAGGGCTGTGAATCGATAAAAAAAAATTAACCAATTAATCACACTTAACATTAAAACTTATATTTACACATTAATGTGGAATTAAGACAAAGGAGAGTATGTGGTTCATTCTCACAAAACCATTGCTGTAACATATTTTTGTCTAATTTATCAAATTATTTTGAAGGCTCAAATTATACAACTTCATTGTCTAAACTGTTCATTTTGCTTCTGGGGTAGCTAATCAGTTTTGTTATATTACTACTGAATCAAAATCTGAGCAAAAACACACATCTTATTATACAAATTAACTATTTATTGTTGGTTGCTTATTAAAAAATTAAAGCTTTAAAAACATTTTATGAAGTTTTTTTTTTTACTTTTAGCTACCTGTTCAGGGAAAATTGATTTTTAAAAAATCATCAAATCAGAACGACAAACAACAATTTTAATATACCTAAAAGGTAAAGATAATGTCAATTACTCTGCACACAAAAAACAAATTTTATATTTCATTGCAATATTTTTTTTTTCTCACAAATTCTCCGGTTTGTGACAATGACTCATATTTTAATATGTGTTTAATGGTTTGACTAAACTTGTGATGTACCGATTATTAATTTCCCAAAAAAATACCACACGGAAGCAAGTTTATGCTGAATTTCAGGGCTTTCAAAAATGCTGCATGCAAAAAAGGCAGCATGAGAGGGAATTGTATAAGTAGGGATGTTAAACTATTATTTTTTAACACAATTTTAAGATTTTAAGGCATAAACCTTCAATAAAATAAAAGAAATACCACAAAATACGTTATTTTGATCCTGTGTGTGCCTCCGCCAGGCAGTTTATTAAAACAAGAAAGAAAACAGGTAACATCTGCTTCCCTGCGAGGCGCTAACTGATTATTCTGATTTTAGCTTTGAATTCTGGGATTCTGTGCAACTTCATAATCTAAACTCTCACCTTGTGTACAACCAGGAAGGAATATTATAGGTCTCGTAAAAATCTTTGCTCATACTATTCTCTCATTTGAGTGTAGAAATTCTGCATGCGTTTAACGTGATAAAAAAAATAAAAACAAGTTATGCCTTAAATTAACGCTATTCGTTAACGTGATACATTTCCCAGCCCTGATAGTAATAGGTGTCAAACTCTTCCAGACCATAGTAAATGGCAATAGGGAGAGACAAGCACACCCACCTTGGTGCACATTTCAGCTTTAGGCTCCAGCTCCTCCATGGTGACCAGGCCTTGCAGGAAGCTGCTTTCCACAAAGCCCATGGGCGAGTTCCCATCGAATCGGGCCTCGGGGTTCCTCAGCACGAGCCGCAGGGAGGTGGCGAAACCGGCCATATCCAAGGGGAAGGGCCGGCTGGGACGCCAGCCCGTGTGGAAGCGCACCACCCGGCCCTGCTCCACCACGGGCCCCTCATACCGCATGCCGCCCACCAGCCCCACGGGCCACACAGACACCCGCTGGGTCCACCGCATCTGCAGGAGAGTCTCTGTTACAACACTGAGGTGGAAGAGGGAGAGTCAGAGTACAGGCGAGGGTACAATTCCCTCCCCAGGACTGATTGCTCTTTCCATTGTGTGCTTCAAACACATCTCACTAGCGTGGTGGCAGATTATATTAATTAATTTATGTTAAATAACAACTACTGCAAATCATAATGAACAGAGAAAATAATGTCTGTGATAAACGACTAAGATTGGATGAGATGATATCTAGTAGTGATTAATATGCAGGGCGCCCATTCCGTACCTCCTCAAAAAGCTGTAGGCTGTAGGTGTTGTCGTCATCTGCGAAGTAAACCACACCCTCCGCCGTCTCACCCGCCCAGATGTTCTCCCTCAACCAGCGCAACCCCTCATTCCTCTGCTCCACGCCACGGGGCTTCAGCCAGTTGGGGTCTCCCTCCTGGAGCTTGCGATCTTGCGGGGTAGGAATGTGCAGATGAGTGAAGACCAGGCCCGAGTGTTCCAAGAAGTGCGACACCAGCTCGGTTCTCTGGGGTGAGTCCTCCACAACAATCCAGTGGAGCTGGGGTACGTGCAGGAACGTCTGAGACAGCCGGGTTAGCTCGGCCTTTTGGACTAGCCTGGATGAAAATATACTTATTATAGTACAGAGAAACAGCATGTCTTTATGCACGACACAGAGCCCCAGAAAGAAACGGCTTTATCCTTCAGGAAAGTACCTGGCATAAGTTGGTGTGATTACATAAATGGTTGGCAGGTGGGGCTTGGTAGGTTCTTTCTTTGTGTGCCCCTGAAGGCTGTGTAACTTCCCTAAAAGGCGGGAAATGGTACGATCCTTCGTCATGTCATGCTCACTGCACTCACAGTGCTGACCTTAATGGTGAACAGACAACCATGTATATGCATTAGAACAGCATGTGGCATCTTAGTTCAAAAACACCAAGCCATGCATAATGAACATGTAACATTCTGCATAATGCAGCATTTACAGTATATCATCTGACCTGGCTCACTTACAAGGAAACATGTTCTAAAAGATGTGTAAAATTACCGTCCTTACCCAGGTGCATAAGGGCATAAATCAGCCCCAAAAGAGATACCGTAAAGTAGAGGATAAAAACCGTCTTCAGCTTGAACCTCAGCCTCATGGTGGATTGCTAGGAGAACTGATGCATAAGGTGGGCCGTCAAAACACTAGAATAGCTATTTAATATTAAATAATATATTTATTTTTAAACAATATTTAAGACTTCATATGCCACCTATATACAAATCAATAGGGGTGCGTGAACATAACGAGAACAGTTACTGGTTGTACAACCATGGTAAAGGACAATAAACGACTATTAAATTAACATATGTGGAAACTTTGTAAAAACAGTTATTTCAAATGCGTTTTGAAATCGAGTTGTCTGTACGGTATGAAATAGTAATGGATGTTCAGCATTATGGTTTAAAAACAGCAATCGGGAAAATAATTGAAAGTTTTGTGCAAAATAGCCATTCCCAGCAACGACAATAAATCCAAGTCCTTCACTGTTTATAGATGAATAACTGACAGACTTGATTCACGACAGCGAAGTTAACATTTTTAGCAGAAATTACAGTTCGGCTAATCTACTGTATGGTTCTCGAATTGGTCAATAATGTCTACATTTTTTCCTCTCTGATTGATCCCCACCGCTTACCGGTACTGCATGGGTATCGATATTTTTATCTCTTGTCATGACCTTGGAGCAGATGCTTTGATATTGCTCCAGAAACTCGCCAAATCTGACCAAAGCCATTCACGTCTAACAACACCAGCAACTTCCGCTTTCGCTGCTCCTCCTCAACGCATTCCTTCCTAAACTCGGCTATGTATACTTGGTTCCTAGTTATAACCATCAGAGAAAAATGTGTTTGGATAACAGGAAAACAATTCTCATAGAAGTTTCGTTTGCAAATAGCACATTAACGTTAATGTTCTTTCCCCAGTATTTTAAAAATCGATATAATAATAAGAGACCACATTAAGTATGGAACTCTATTTGAAACACTGGAAATAAACAGCAACAGGATTGACATATTAGTATCCATTGATTAAACCCGCCTATACTGGTGTTAGGGAGAGCTATAAAATACATCAGTGGTGGTTTAAAATATGCCTGTAATACAGTTTGAATTGTTGGTAAGTTGTTAATGACAATTATAATGTGTAGAGAGGTGTAATGTCTTATCCTGATAAGAAATACAGAGCATGAATAATCAAAAATATTGCCACTTAGCTAGGAACTAATTATTAATTAGCTAGAGACACACAATGCACAGTATGGCTGTTTTATTTTTGACACTTCAGCTATAATATCTGCAATATGAACTCCAGCATTGTACCAAACCCAGAGATAGAAGAAGAAATAGATGAAGCCAAGAAAGTGGCTTGTTAAAAATAAGCTAAACTGAACGGGGTCAATCGTGATGAGTAACCTTATCCTCAGGAGGAAACAGCAGCATAACTCCCCATGGCTCATGTTCTCCAGCGTGGCGCGGCTTCACTCCTCAGGAAATCATTCCTTCCACCAGCTATCAGATTGTGCAACCAGTAACTCAATCTGGGCACATTTGCAGTGCTTCGTATTTCTATAAATGGCTGCCTATTTATTTATTTTTTGTGCAATAAGTAACAGCAAATCTTCATCAATTGAGTTGGAAAGGGTTTGATATTGGGGGGAACGGATTTACAGCGCATGGGGAGTAACACACCACATGTCCATTAGCGCACACACATGTAAAACAGATTATTTTAAAAATTAAGATGATAAAGATTCAGTAACGTGAATGATAATAAAGCATAAGGAACATGGATGGGGGGGGGGGGATTTTTTCACCACAGTACTTATTTTCATACTCACCCACTTATCTTCATATGTTTAGTAATACATTTTTCAATAATAATAATTAAAAAAAAATCTCATTAGAAGCTAAGATAAAATAAAAGCTCTACTTTGGTCACATCATACGAAGCAAATGGCTGGAGAAGAATGTCATGCTTGGAATGGTTAGTGGCAAAAGAGGACGAGGACGCCCAAGAGCTCACTGGCTAGACATCAAGGAAGATGCTGAAGTCGTAATAGCTCAGAAGACATGGAAAGCATAGATCCACAAAGTTACCGGGATTCCTTCTCGACTGAACAGATGATGATATAAAAATTGTTTTATGTAGCATTGTGCTTTGTTTATATGTCTTTTGTGTATCTGCGTACTGTGCTGTCTGTAGTTATCAATAATTTCCTCTGGATTACTAAATATATTTTGATTCTCAATCTGACTTTAGTCTCCCAGGAATATGCCTGTGCAAAGAAACACTCTATATACACCACATGGGATGGAAATAGAGGGTGAAGAAGCAAATGTGAGCTTTATGAACATGAGTCATTCATTTAAGGACACATTTCTTACCCTATTGACTCTGCAAAGCAGGTCTTATGGCATATCTCTAAACTGCACTGCAAGCTGAAATTTGCCTTTAGATTTTGGCTTCATGTTTAAGCAGTGCCATATGCCAATGCCTATAAAGTGTGCAAGACATGTGTTTGCAGATGTGTTCATCTGTAATACTGTTCAAAATGTCTAGTAATAATTACAATCAATTTAAAGGATTTTCTCCTTTGGAGTAATTACAACTGTTGGGGAACGTCCAGAAATGAGACAGACTGGGAAAGGATACGGGAATGACGGGACAGGAATGGGAACGAGAAAAGGGAACACATGACACAATGGGTTCTTTTTTTATAGTTTTTTTTTTTTATTCACGCATTCTTTACAACATAAAAGGTGCAACAGACTTCCTAAGTGACACAGGCCAAAATAATAAACAAAAACCACTTCCAAAGGAAAACCCAACAAGCTAAACCTTGGTGAAACAAATAGACAACAGAATGACAAAACTAACCTGACTCCCTTTCAAAAACACCCAGAAAAACGCGTCTCGCAAAAACAAAACGGCAGTCACTTCGTACGCACCAAAAACACGGGACGAGAACACAGAGACACGGAGATCACGGTACCAAAGGGGCGAGCAAAAGAGTAGTCGGAAGCCGGGCGAGAGTTCACAAGCCAGGAGAGTGAGAAATCAAGCAAAGGTACCAAAAAGGGGCGAAGCGAAAAGTCAGAGTCAAACATTCATGTTAGTAATCAGCATATGTTGCCATAAACTAAATGAATCTGCCAATCACAGGTTTGCCATCAAACATTGGTCCTGACAGTCTAATTACTGGGTTCTGCTTCACCTAGGAATATACACCCCTCTTTCTGTAAATCTGAAGGTTTCTGCTGCATTTAACAACATATCAGCACCACAGCATGTCAAATGAAAAACAGATGCTGAATTCACATGAGAAATGAGATATCGTGACCTCATATGACCTCATATCATGACCTCATAAGTAGGGACTTATCCATGCCAAGAAAGTGGGGATAGCATATGTGTTTAGCCAAACAGGGGGTTCAGGGCTGATTTGGCCCCTACCAATAGTTGAAACAAACCAACACCCTTGTCACTTATCCATCATCTCTTCTCACTCCCGCAGCTCTTGATAGACTCTCTCAAAACTGCACAATCATGGAGAGCATAAGTCAAGTAGATAATGACAAGTCAATCATTAAGTGGCAAACTGAAAATCTGAAATCTACAATAAGAACATTTCATCCACCAGGGACTGCAGTCCTGCTGATTCAAAGTCACGCGTACCAAGTTATCGCAAGCTTTGCATTTTGGCTCTGATTACCTGGTAAAGACCACTGAAATTTGGTAGAATGCAGAAGACACATTTCTCTTCCATCTGGAGATTGAACCTTGAGAGCAACAAAGAAATTAAAGAAAAACAGAATTCTTCACAAAAACAGACACATGAAAGTCTTTGAAATGTTCCTGAAGGAAATTCATACCACACAACTAGAGTAATAAGGGAGTTCCCGATCTTTGTTTTCTTGTCACGTAGAATCCATGCAGTATTCATAGCTGCTGCTTTTTCGTCGCTCAGTGGAACTTTATCAACATGCTGTGCTGTGGCTGGTCAGATTGTGCAAGAGCAAGGGTGGCGTCTGACGTGATTCGTGTGTTTTTGTTGCCTAGCCAGATTAGCAGGGATGCCGTTATGTGCGAAATGCCTTAAGGTACGCACAGTTTATACATTTGGCAGAGACAATCTGTAGTTTATGGAACGGATTTAAACACCTAAGGGGATAGGTTTGGGACATATTAGGCTATATTGAGACTGTTTTGCATTCTTACGCAAAACTACAACAAAAAATAAATCCATGGTAATTATGCATCCTTATTATTTTTATTCTGTGCTAACTTGCCAAATGGATATGTTAACTTCCTGATAATCGTATATTTCTTCTCACATGATTGTCAGTTTGGGTTCACTTTACTATAAATAACCTATTGGACCCTCGATAAAACGACAGATTCGAAACAATATAAGCAACACAAAATTATGGACCGCGGAATATATCTGGACAAGGGGGGGTCATAATGAGGCGGGCAGAAAGTCATGTCCACCCATCTGTTTAGTTTTGAAAACCTCAGATACAGTCTTCTGTCTCTATTTTTTTCTCAGTTCTCCAAGCCTGCTCATCTCAACATATTTCATTGCTTCGCGATCCATCTTGAGATTTAATTCGCTAATATACTGCCGATGACGTAATATTAAATGTATCCTAAAAATACTGGCGATTGGTAAATATTAAATACTCAATCAGTAACCCATCTCGTTACCTTCGCCTAAAATTAGATTTTGTTTTCCAAAACACGGATAAACCTCAGACTTTTATTAACAGACCTTGATTGGTTTGTATTAGATTATTTATATGCGTGTTTTTTCTAATGATTCTTCATGGTCAGCCCCCCACCCCAGTTCCGCGGTCCATGGACAAAACAATAACTTTGTATTTATCTCTCTCTCTCTATTTTCGTGTGACACTGTCTTTTACCGTCCGCATGGCTCGCTACCGCCCTCTTGCGAACACCAGCATTTTTCTCAGTGTCGCTCACGCGTTTAAATTCATTGCACATGCGCATCTGGCCCAGGGATTGTTTCAATGTATAGTATTTTCATAAAGCAAATGAAAAACCTTTAAATATACTAAGTCAATTTTATTGGGTCCCATACTCGAAAGAAGTAGGCCTATTGGGAGTTAAATCGCACATTTTAATTCCTTCTTATTTGTTTTTACAATAAAATCATTTGTTTTTACAATAAAATCGAGTTCCACTAGACTACATGAACACGGACTAGATAGACAGGCCAACACTCTCGATATTACTGAAGGAAATACTTGTTTATAATTTATAAAACAATAATTATGAGGGATTTTTTTCATTCAAAGTGTTTTACCAGCATAAGGCATAACAGTGTATGACCATTCTCTATTGATAATATAAAAGGTTGCTAACTTTGGTCAGCTGGCTCTTTTAACGAGATTTGCAACTTAAGACAAGTCTGCAAACGTATGCACATACATTTACATGTGTGTAACAATTTTATTACCTTGCAAATACTCTGTCTGCAAGGTACCCCAACACTTTTGGTGTAGGTTTATAATGGAATAGCGTACATCTGCCATAAGATTTATTCCGTGAGCTGAAAGTCTGAAAGCGTGAGTCTAGCCCCAGATGTGTGAGAGCTGGCAACCCTGAATATTCATTTTGGGGGGTGCGGGGATGGGGGCACAATTTCTTATTAAACTGGACCAAAGCTATATACAGGTTTATGATACAAGTAACCTTCAGTGGACTCTGCGTTATTTCTAGATGCAATGACAGGGCTTAGTTTGTATTCACCAGATGGGGAATTTATTTTGGGAACTATCCCCCACCTCCACACACACTCTCAAAGTTAGCATGATAACTCAGAAATGATTTCGAGGATCTTTTAGAAACTTTGCAGACACACCGTGTGGATGAAGATTTGGAACTTGCTAAATTTTGAGACAGTTGCACCAATTGACGGAGTACCACATAGTGATAGTATAGAAAATGGCAGTTTCAGGCTGGTGATCCCAATAACTCAATAAATCAAAATTCTTTAATGGATCTTTTGAAAACTTTGTAGACATATTGTATGAATGGAGATCTGGACCTAATCAAATTTTGAGAGAAATTACATGAAAATCGAAGCAACACTGTTTAGTGGCAGGAAAAGAAAGGGTGACCTCAGAAGACAACCCTGTGAACATAACTCCAAAAGTATTTGATGGTCTTAGGAGTTATCATATTAACACTTCACAAAAAAAGATAACATGGACACACCTGAGTTCATTTTGAAATAAATCCTCCCAAAACTACACCAGTGGTAGGTGGCAGCAAAAGGCAAAAAGGGCAGTTGTTGAACACAGTAGGCCTTATACTACAAGTCTTCCATGGATCTTTTTCACCGTTTGCGCAGTTCAGTGAAAATATGGGGCATGAGAATTTCTGCATTTGCAAAAAAAAAGTTTAAAACATTTTTTTTTTTGTTGAAGTCCAGTGAAATATATTGGTGGCAGTCCATGGTAAACTTGGTGAAATTTGTGGGGAGAGTGTGTAGGTTAGGTTTCGGCAGTGTTACCGAAATATTTTCAAATAGTACAGTATTATCATTTGGCTAATTTTACTCCCTCCTACCATCAAGATGTTTCTGAAAAGTAGATACCATATACCTCAAGGGTAACATATGGACAGCATGACGGTATGAAATAAAATAGATATCTCCCAAGCCTGGTGTAGGTTGAGGGGTGTGGGTGGAGTAGGGGATTAGATGGGATAGGGTCTGGTGGGCCGTCTATGGAATACATTGTCGTTCTGACGGCATCTTATTTGATACACAGTTGCTTTCTGCAGGCTCCGAGAAAACAGGCAATGGCTTGTTCCGGTTTAAATTTGTGTTAAAGTTTTAACTGCAGCTAAGCTGACAGTCCTGGTAACACCAGAGGTAAGTGAAACAATGACATTTTTGTTTGATGATTAAATACAAGACATTTAGTTTTAATCTGATTATTAAAAACATTTATTTGTTATATTCGAGGACTCAACAATACATAGTATATGTTATATACATTTATATAATGTATTGGTCTAATGTATGAATGGGAAAATCAAAGGTATTGTATTTCAAATTGATTACATGTCTTTTTGGAATAATAAATATTATCTGTAAATTAGGTATTTTATCACTGGTAGCTGGGTTGGCAATCAACAGTTTCTTATATATCCAATATAAAAATTCTTAGTTGAAGAATGCACCATGATTGTAGTCCAAGTCTATGTTAATTCACTCCAAACTGACCAAACATCTTGTATGGCTCTCACTTGATATAACGTAATGACACTCGGAGGTAGCTTTTGTATGTAGTAATACCTATGTCCACCAGATGGACGTTTTCCATTGTGCAAGAGAACAAATAAGCCAAGAATCCGTTATATGATGCATCACTGTATGTCAAGCACTGAACAGATATGAGTTGACTTTTTTAGTACATAGACGATTACTTCCCGAAAATCGACTACTTTAAAGTGATAACTGCACATTAAACTGAGGCGTAGCTGAGATTGTAGTTTTGCTCTTGTGATTAATTGCCTCCCCTTGTCAGTGCCCTCCGCAGTGCGTGTGTGTTTCCCTCAGACAATGAATCAGTCCTGTGTGAGACAAACACAGCGCCGATCTACACGCAGATGGCCCGCCTGAAGCCCCACCCCGGGCTCTTTGTCTGCGGCCGCTCCGTCTGCCGGCGTGGAGGTGGCATTTCGGAGGAGCTGAGGGGTCACCGAGTTCTCCGCTGGGAGAAGCGCAGCCCCCACCCCGTCTCTCTTTGCTAGATAACTTTAAAACAATGCATCTAGTTTGAGTAAAAGCAGTTTCCCAAATCGATTTATACTGTGTAATTATCGTCAGGTTTCAGCATAATCTATGCGTCTACTGCGGAGAAACTATTGGGAGACAAAATTCCAAAAAATGGCGCACACCATATGCCACACATAACAGAAATACCAAAGAAATGTACTGAACGAATGTCAGCTGTTGATATTACGTGTGGCCTTATTGAGCTTAGCTAATAATGGGAAGGTAAAGGCCCTTTGAGTAGTGATGAAGGTGGAAAGGGACCAGAGTCAGAGAGGAGGAGAAAGGCAAGGGGGAAAGAAGCTGCGTGAGGATGGAGGTGCAGCGCAGCACAGACAATGACTGCGGGGAGGTGGGAGGCACCAAGGTGTGTGTGTGTGT
>JAODUD010000002.1:24766051-24776277 GCA_026784285.1 Stomatorhinus walkeri
ATATCAATTACGAAATTAAAGGAGGCTTCCCTAATACCCGGGCCTTTCCGTTTTTTAAGATACTAATCGTCATATACACGGAATGCTAAAACATATGACGAACTACGTGACTTTCTAGTATAGTGGCACGTATATTAACCCAAATCACTGAAATATACATACATCGTTGGTTACAGTGTATGTGTAATACTTTGTTTTTTTCTTTAACACATACGCCGTTTCAAAGGCAACTATTCCTATTCGTTACATTTTATAATCTTCATTGCGTGTAAATGAACTGGTGAAGTGCGTAAAGGGTAAAACTGATATTGCACTAATCCCGCAGACATCGGGCAATGTAACTACTTTGATTGCCTATTTTTTCTTTCATATATCAACGCAAGTGTGGACGACCTCACCACCGCTACGGGCAGCTGATAAATCCCTTCGCATCGTCATAGGGAAGTAGCTCCCAGCCGGGGAAAGCTTCTAATTTTACTCCCTGCACTCAACTTCTAATTTCCCACGAATGTTTGCCATACTGGTATTCAATTACTGTTCAAACGCTTCAGTCCGTTATTGGAGCCCTACCCACGATGCATGTTAAATGTCTGTTCGGGAAATAAGTACATGGAATTTGCCACAGATTAATACTGAAGCACAACTGTAGACAAAATACCCATGTATAAAATAAATGCAACTACTACGGATCCTATAAAAATAAACGAAGCCGTATGGATTCTGCTATGAGGAACTACTTTTTTGACATCGAAGTTAGTTGAGGATATCAGGCGGTGGGGGCGGATTTAATGTATGAAAGTGGGAGTGCTGAGGCTACCCGGCACACATACATAGACACAAACTATACAACCGATTTCATTGTATGAGTATGGGAGGTGTGTGTGAGAAATTTAGTTTGTAATTGTATGTACTTCATGTTTTAAAATTGAATGGTAGCTCGTTTTGTGTTCTCGTGAAACAAGTACGATTACTGGTATAGCCAAGTTTTAAATAAAAGAGCCAGCTTGCTTGCTAGGGAGCTACGAACTAGCTAGCTGGCTACAACGCAAATTGTAATAAAGAGAATTGGACTTACGGGTAAAACAAAAGAATATAAACTTTACAGGTTGCCACTGGACGAAGACATAAAGGAGAGGCATCGTTAAGGAAAGGTGATTTTTTTTCTATTTATTAATTAACTATTTATCCATCTGGCAATTTATTTATATATTTATTTAACTGCCGGGCCGGTCCAGACCCACGTTGACTCGTTTGATCCTTTTAAATAATTTTGTTGTGTTTTATGGAATTTCACAGAATAATACATAAGAACGAAAAAGGGAAATAAAAGTGTTAATTGCAAGAAGCGAAACGTAGAGTAGATGAGAGCAAGGTAGATTTTGGGTTGAAGAGGGCGCCCGGACTTGATTGAGGCAGCACAAGTGTTGGGATGCGAACAAGATCCCCTTTTAACGGCACGTCGCCCCCCCCCCGCATGGATCAGCGAATAAAGTCTCATCGCAGCCGATAGGAGAGAGCGGGGGGCTGCGTGCGCCACAACTTTTACGAACAAAATTAATATTGAGCGTAAAAAAACAGAGTTAAAATAAGTGATCTCGTAACAATGTACGTATCTTTATCGGGGTTCGTGTGTTTATATATAAATTAAAAAAATGTAAGACAGTTTGGCTGTTAAAGGTGTGGATAAGCACTCCTTTATAGGATGGATTTCAGTGACCAGTGTCTGGAGTAGAATGAATTAGATCAGAAGTAGTTAAGGCCGTAAATCGGTAACGTCCAAACGATGTTATGAAGTTGAAACAAGAGCCAGTCAAAGCACAAGGTTACAGCGTATAATTTTGCTAAAGATCATGGATTTGTCGGACACGCATTTGAGTCGTGTTTCAGCTAATGATCAGTGAATCTATTCTGAAGGGGAGCCAATACTAGGAAAAGTTGGCTTGTGCACGTATCTCACGTGCTGTTGGATAACACCCGCTTTCTGTGTCTAATGGTCCAGGCCACTGAAGCGAATGTTTAAAAACCTTTTACTTTTACGGATAACCTGCAAATACACATGCGCATAACCACTGTCTCCCACGAGGATGCCCTGGGGAAATGTGTAATTTGTACATTAGGGATTTGCTTGCCGTCTAAAAAAAGGGCAGATATCACACACAAAGGTATTACAAGTATCTGATGCAGATGAATGAAATGTGAAACATGGCTGCATTGTGCAATGTGTGACGTTATGTCGGTTATAAGTGATAGGTTTGTAGTAAATATTGCTACAGTACAGTGTTTGTTAGGCAGCTGTAGTCTTGATAGGTGCAATGGTTTCATCATGGGCTTTCGCCTTAACATACTTTAAGTATGATCATACAGCGTAGTACAAACTTTGAGTCACTATTGTTTCAGGAGCCCTACAATTTTAGCAGAAAGAATGTGCAGCGCCGATAGCTGTGGATGTGTGTATGAATCACACACAGGACGTCTAATGTAATGATGTCTGTCTTTGTGTTGGTGTCAGGAAGCCATGCCGTCAGTAATGGAGAAGACTGGGTCAGGTGTTCTGTCCCGAAGCAGGGCTAAGAATGTTACCAATGGCAACAGCCAGCATTCTGAGGAAGAGAGCAGTGACGAGGAGCAGGCACACGGTCTGGTTCCATACCTTACATCTTCACATGCTTGCTTTTTATCACTGTCCCACCACTCAGCTTTTGCCTTTTTGCCTGATACTGCCAAACATCTACAGTCATTTCAACATTTATTGTTTATACTACTTTTACTGTGCCATTCCTATTTTTGGCACAACACAGGTACTATAGGTTTTGCATGCTTTTGTTGTTTTTATGCATATGACATCATATAGAATGTTTGATTGGTGCTCGCCTGACTGTAAAATTACACAATAGTTGCAACATCTACTACTTTGTGTTTACTATACATGTTTTACACCTTACTACACTACACTTACTGTTTGTATCTATACCTCATAGCATTTCATTCTATAGGTTTAACTGTCATGCAGAATCTTGAGTCAGCAGAAGGTTTCCATTGTATCAAATGACAATGTGAAAATGCCTGAAGAGTCAAGCAGACATTCTGGCTAGATTCATAGTGGAGGTGATGTTCAGGATCTGAGGGAAGTTAATCATGCTTCTCAACTTTCTGCACGTGTAATTCTATACAGCAATAAGAATTGATACATTGCCACACTGAAGTACCAAATTTGTACCACAGATTTGCTGAATTGTTTCTATTCAGCTGATGTTTTTGTTTTTATGTAGGACTTGTGTATCATTTTTAGCTAGTAGGCTATTCTCCACTTTGTTCAAGCATTTCTGTCCCTGTCTTTTCCCCATTTGTGTTTTTCTCTGACTCTTTCTGTCTCCGCAGACAGCATGATTCGAGTTGGAGGGGACTATCAAGCTCAGATTCCAGAATTCAAACCTGGTAACGATCTCTTTGAGTGGAGCGCAGGGGGGTGGGTTAGTGCAGCAAAGTGTAATGGTGAAACAGATACAGGTTAGTGCCGTCTTTGAGATGGTTTGTGACACAGTGTTACGTTTATTTGTTTTCAGGTAGCATAACTGTGCTTTCATTTGTTGATGGGATGTAAAAAGGAGGGATCTGTGTTCACAGACAGTCCTGCTCGCTTCAGTGAAAAGGATCCGAGGAGCATGCTGGTCTGGTCGCCCAGCACTATGGTATCTGATGCAAAGTGTAAGAAGCTGTCCCATCTCACTTCTTATGAATGACTTAAATGTCAGTTAGCATGCCGTGCATTGACACTCATAATCGCGTTTTCCTCCCAGTGGATGAATATATCCTGATGGCGAAGGAGAGACATGGTTACAACATGGAACAGGTACGTTTTCCTGATAATCCACCTTCTGCTGAAGTGATGCTATAGGTTGCACCCTAGATAGTCATGTGCAGGTTGCAGTAAATGACTGTCCACGTTTGGGGGGGGGGGGGGGGAGTGGTTTAAAAGCCAGCTGCATTGTTTATTGTCATGAATGGCATTAGAACTAGGTGTTCGTGTGCCCAGTAAGTTATGGGCGGACATGCAAGGTGCTCGTGTGTTATCCTTGAGAGCCAAAAATCACAGCAGTAAAGTGAAGAGGGATGAGGGGGGTGCCTTTTAGAAGACCCGTTTCATAAAAATGTCTGCACTGATGTATTGCTCATCATATAAACCAGACATGATCTATTGGCAGATCTTAAGCTGTTATTTCACCATTTTACCGAGCCAAAATAATACGGGACCAGACTGGAAAGTGGGCTGGAAAAGCCTGATTTGTTGTTTTTTCCACTGCAAGTATTAGAACCAGCATCATCTGAATTGGACTGTACTGATAAACTTACTGTTGGTTGTATGGCTTGAATACAAGAGTTCAAGGTATTGGGCATATAGATTGTGCCATTCATGTTTACAATATATACAGTATATACTACCACATGCATTGATCCACATTGATGGAAAAAGCGAACAATAGCTTGTTCATCCATCTGTCTTGCACACAGGGTAGTGTGTTCATGCTAAATATCAAATGGTGGCCAAAGTTGGTAAGCCGCTGCAGGAATGAGATTTGCCATTTATCATTATAATAAATGTCCTTTTCCTTGACCTCAGGCCTTGGGAATGCTGCTTTGGCACAAGCATGATGTGGAGAAGTCCCTGGCTGACCTGGCCAACTTCACGCCCTTCCCAGAGGAGTGGACAGTGGAGGACAAGGTGCTGTTCGAGCAGGCCTTCAGCTTCCACGGCAAGAGCTTCCACCGAATCCAGCAGATGGTGAGGAGCAGAGCGATGAATGAATCCGGATCCCACTCCCTAAAACGTGATCTACAACCAAAGTCTAGCTGCCATAAATAATATTAATACGTCAGATCAGTGTTTCTCATCCCGGTCCTTGGGGAGCCACAGACAGTCCACACTTTTGCTCCCTCCCAGCTCCCTGCCAAACAGTCTAAATTATTACTGCCTTTGGTGATTTAAAGCAGGGCTTAATATCGGGGCTGGCAGGATCACACTTTGTCATCTTTGTCACTGGTTTCCAGCTGCCGGACAAGCTGATCTCAAGCTTAGTGAAGTACTATTACTCTTGGAAGAAAACACGGACGCGCACCAGTGTGATGGACAGACAGGCCCGGAGACTGGTGAGCAAGAGGGAGAAGGACGACAGGTGAGCCAGCGGGACACTGGCCCCCAGGGCAGAGGTGGGGGCACATTTAGCAAAAATGGGAGGTACATTCACCCAGTTGTGTTGTGTTTCAGTAATGATGAAATGGAAGAAGGAGATGCTGGGAGTGACAGTGACTTTGAAGTGGACACTAAAAAAGAGGTACTGTTTTGTTTCACATCAGTTGTGCTCTGTGCTTCTACACTGACAAAGATTTTGAAAAGCTTTTTCATCACCTGCTGCTCATAACTTCGGGGGCGGGGGGGTTGTGGCTATTTCTTTGTCCAGGCTCCGAAGCAGAGTACCAGCATTGGAGGGGGAGGGGAAAAGGGGAGTTCTGGAAGGTGTGGTCCAGTCAGAAAGGAGAACCAGGGGTCACAGTACCGACATCATCCTCTCCGGGCTCGTCGACGCCCCCCAAAGGGAATGCACCTGATCCAGGACGATATCACATCCCTGTCTGCATCCCCTGAGACAGGGACCGTGTCCCTCAGGCAGCTGGATGTGCAGCTGGTGTCTTTAAAGAGACAGGTAGCGTCCGACTCCTGTGGACACGAGGGGGTGGGGGGTCACAGCCAGGCTGAACGTTGACCCTGGCTGTGGTGGACAGAAAAGCAACAAGAAAGTTGCTTATTTGTACGATTCTTTATTTCCTCAGCTTTATGTCTCCTGTCATTCTGCCTGCCTGCCTCTTTCTGATGTATATCACGGACAAAGGATTAACTTTATTGACACGCAACCCCCACCTCTGGTTCTCAGGTGCAGAGCATCAAGCAGGTCAACAGCAGCCTCAAGCAAGAACTGGAAGGAGGAATCGACGCCATGCGGCCATCTGAGGTACCCGACCTTCCCCAGAAGCAGAGGGGAAAAAGGGGGTGCGTTACTGTAGAATAGCTGAGGCAGACCAGGCACCATCTTATAGGCGTCCTCTGTCTGCAGCCAACCCCCAAGATAAACTCCCGCTGGGCCACGGAGGAGCAGCTGCTGGCCGTGCAGGGTAAGGCACTCTGCCTACAGATGTGGGGGAGGCGTAGCAGGGAGGTCAAAGAACAAGACAGGTGGTGGAATGAGCTCTGCCAGCGTGATTCTGCCCGTCCACAGCTATCAGGCGTTACGGCAAAGACCTGGCAGCCATCGCCGAGGTCATCGGGAACAAGACGGCGTCGCAGGTGAGCTCCTTCTTCGCCAGCTACCGGCGTCGTTTCAACCTGGACGAGGTGCTGCGGGAGTGGCAGGCAGAGCAGGAGGTGCAGGCCGGGACCACAGAGGAGGCCAAGGGAGCGGCGGCGACAGGAGGAGGGGTGTCGGGGGGCACCGAGGATGAGGAGGTGAGGCGGGCAGGAGGACGAATGGATGAGGTTGCATTATGGGGGGGGTGATATGCTGTAGACTTTGAATTAATGTAACTGTCACTGGTTTTTTGAATGATTGACTAACATTAATGATTAGCATATCTGTTTAAATTTCTGAACAGTATATTTAGTGAGGGTTATCCAAGAGGTTTTGTGATTATTTTTAGTAGCTTTCTGGGCTGTTTTGAGCTGTGTGGCCAAATATTTATACAGTGTTGGTTTCTTTTTATGTGAAAGATTAAAAGCTGCAAAAGATGTTTAGTGGATGCCTTGTTCCAGTGCAGCATGCTGACACTGGCTGATAGGATAACGTGACGACCAAAGGCGTGCCTCCTGTTCTCCTCTCAGGTGCAGATCAGTGGCGCTCTCCTTCCTTCTCCTCCATCCATGGGCAGCAGTACCAACACTAACTCAAACTCCAACCAAACTCCACCTCCTCTATCTCAACCACCCCCATTGCTGCGCCCTGGGCCTCCACCAGCCACTCCTAGCTTACTCCGCCAGCCCCCTCCCCTGCAGACCCGCCCCCTGCAGACCCGCACCACTCACACCCATCCCCCCCCACCCCTTATTCGGCCTGCCATCAACTCCACCCTTCATCGAAACTCTAACATCAGTTCATCTCCCTCCACGATTACCCAGATACCACCGTCCTTGGTGGGACTAAAGGTAGAACCCTCACACGCTCACTGACGGGGAGGGGGGGGAGGGGGAGGTTTACACAGGGCCATTATAAAGATGGGCATTTTGAGTGACAGAAGACCATCACACACATTGGTCTTATGGTAACTAGTGGTACTCATCCCTCTACCTCTTCCCCCATGTGGACAACAGAGCCATCCAGGATCTGCATCACATAATTCCTTCTGAACCGATGCCCGCCCCCCCCAATGAAGACAAACTATAGCTGCAGGCCCGGCTAAGAGTTCCATTACTGCTCCCTGGGGCAAATGGAACACACCCCCTTTTTATTTTATTTTTTTACCCCCAAGGCAGCCATATGTTCACACAGGTTCCGTTAACTGTCCCACTGCTGTGAAAATAACCAAAAACCTGAAAACAAAAGTATACACTGGATTGTAAAAGGCAGGATTGGCCTCAGCTTGTTGCCATGGCAACATCAGAACCCTTCCGCGGGCAGGTTTCCTGAGACGGAGGAGCACTGTGAATGTTGGGATGTTAAAGTGAAAGGAAAGGAGGATCAGTTTCATCTAGATAAACATTAAGTAGCTCTGTGCTGTTCCCAGTACTACCTTTAGATAGTTTAGGAATAAACAAAAGCACTACTCTAATACTTGATCCAAACACTGACACACTAAACTTGCAATCATGCACAAACACTTCTGCTGTCAAACACTGATGTGATGAATCACAGTAAGCATACAGCATTAGTTACCTTTTTACATCTTTGTGAAGGTGTGTATGTGAATTGTATACGTTAGACTGGAATTGCTTGTGACTTTTTTTATATAGAATAAAGGTAAATTTGCATTGTTGTGGTTGGAAAGTAATGCATACTGGAGGACCGGGTAAAATGTAAACTTCTGACAGATGTCTTGGTGACTGATACTGACATGCTGCCAGTGATCCCATCTACAAGAAGGGTTCATGTTCTCCATTCTGTTTTTGACACAGAATTAGAGAGAATTGCATCCTATTCCCCTAACTGCAACACCTCAGTCACAATGCTATGTAAATACTTAATTACCTGGGTCAGTTGTGCTGGTGGTATTCTGACTGGGGGTGGGGGAACTGTGGCTTAAAATCCACTGCTGGAGAGAGAGAAATAATACTGATTAATGGACTGGCTGCTTGCTACGGCCCCTCCCTTTAATTTGATAGGTCATTTTGTTCAATTAATCTTTAGCAAACATGCTGAACACCAGTTTTGTTTTAATGCCATTTGTTTATTACTATCATTGAATTATTTTCCTCACAAAAAACAATACATTGTCCCACCCTGGCCACACCAATTGTGCAGTTTGTGACACAAAAAATTGTAAATTACAGCAATGGAAAAAAAATGTGACAAAATCAACCCTGAAAAAAGATAGGATTCCCAGCACCTTGAACAAAATCATCTGGAAAGAAAAAGTTTTATTAAAAACAAAATTTCAGAAAAAAAATATACAGATGTGCACAGGTGTTCTCCGAAGCAGTTCACATTTGCATTTAAGACAGTCTACCCTTTTCTGCCTCTGCACCTTCTTTTTAACATTGCATTCCTGTATTACTGGAGCCTCGAACCCAGACAGTACTGGAGAGGCTGCTGACGAGGGGGTGCCACAGTCCCATTGCACAGCAGTGGGGAGACACTACACAATTCGCACCAGGTGCATGATACACACAACCATACTCATCAGCTGTAATTTTGATCACGGGTAAGGATAAAACTCTATAGTGGCCAACTGGGAGAGCTTCAGAGTGGCTGGAAACGCACAGATTGTGCCCCAGCCTTGCTACGCACCCGTCTCGCACGCTATCGTCTTTTTATGGCCCGGTGACACAACAACACGCCGTCACCCTTGGAAGTTGATACCAAAGGATGAGGAATCTGCAAACAGGAGCTGAATCTAAATGAACTGGAAAAGGTGGTTTCAAACAAGACCCGGAATGGTCACATGCTCTAAGCAGAGGGAAGTGGAACCGCAGAAAGCCTCGGTGCCTGACTGGCGAGCCGGCTAATCCAGACACAGCAGGGGCTCCTTTCTGCAATAACCGTTAATGACGCAAATCGGCACAGTACATCTCACACTCAGTCTAAGCAGGCATGTATGAAGCTTGAACGTTCACACTCAAACTGGCTAAACCACTCCTGCTATAGATATTACTGCAGCACTGGCTACGATGGAGAAGAGCTAACAGTATACACAGGATGGGATTTTGCAGATTTAAAAAAAAAAATTTTTTTTTATACACAATTACTTACAGTACTGTGGTGCAAAAGGGAACAAGGAGCACAAGGCGCTCATCCACAGGGATAACTACGATAGGAGACGCCCATCCTTCCCATACCGCAGTCCAGACCTGGACACCAGCTTCTGCAGTGACTCAGCACTGACTCCAAGGTCACTCGCAGACAAATTTCACCAGTCATAACAAATCCAGTAGGTAGAGCACAAGGCATTACAATCAATGGGGAACTGACAGTTTAGTCCTTTGGTAATTCGATTACTTCAGTCACCACTCATCTATCAATCATGTCTTGTGTACTGATGACGGCACGGCCTGCTGGGATGGAGGGGGGGAGGTTACATCCACCACACACACACACACACAACCTGACCCACTGTCCTGATTAACACAGCTACTCTCAGATATACCTGATACCGTCAAACAAATAAACCAGTGTAGCTCCTTTACTGTGCTAAAAATATCTTTATAAAGAACAAAAACACCAAAAAAGGAATAATACACTAAACCAAGACGAAAATGAGCAGTAGTCAATTAAGATAATTAACTTTAAAGATCGATCCCCCCCCCCAAATTACATACAGAATTACTGTGAGAAAGATGTTTGAGGCAAACGGCCGTTTTGGTTGTAAATACAGAAACAGCAGGATCACCCCCATGCATCATAGTAAATCCTCCAGTCGGAACGACAGTGATCATAATAAAATAATGCAACAATATTTGTGATAAGGTAGGAAACTGCCACAGCCCTAGTCTTTTTACCGCCGTGCCGGGGGGGGGGGGGGGGGGGGGG
>JAODUD010000002.1:24781695-24796950 GCA_026784285.1 Stomatorhinus walkeri
CACCCCAATCACCTCCCACCCCGAGACGGATTGCTAATCGCACAGGATGGGGCAGCCGCCTGCCCAACCCAAGTCACGATGTCCATATACCTGTTCAGACTGCATTCATTCACCAGTAACTGGTGCACACCAGTCCATTGGGGTATAAGGGTTTAGTCCAGCAGGCCTCCCACCAGAGAATGTTAGTTCATGAAAATGGTGTAAGTCCCAGTGCAGGTCAGAGTATTGGGGCCCCTTCGGTCGGTCTCCACCTCCTGACCACTTAGAAGACTAGGGCTGCTCCACACCAACCATCTGCTCACTGACCACTAACTGTCCTGCAGTCACCTCACCGCAGACCTGCATCTGCAAACATCTGCTGTTTACATTTTATTAAAAAGGATTCAGAAAACCACACTCCTAGTGTGACATGCAAGAACGTGATGGCTGTAAAAACCAAACCAGGAGCTGCTCCGTCACACCACCTCAAAGAGTGGCCATCAGTTACGGAGAGGAGGACCACATTGGTTAGCATGCATCCTTTCTTACTGACGGTACTGGAGCTGAGCAGCTGGATGAGCAGAGGTGGTGAAGGACACATTCCTGTTTACATGCACTGTGAGAGGCGCATGGCCACAGAGGTGGCCTGCTGGGTCCATGGCCACCGACAGATGGAGCGAGAGGAAAGGAGGATGGGCGTTATGGAGAGAAGGCTGCCAGCGGGTGAGTCAGGCGAGATGGCGACGGACGGGGGCGTTAGTACTGGCCAAACAATTCACACCGACGGCAAAACACAATGATCATAATACACTAATAACAATGAAATATAACCATAAATACAAAAGGAACAATAAAAAGGGTTCAAGACAAGAGAGGCAAAAATGGAAACACCAGGTATAGAAATTAACAGAAGCTGAAGGGGATCGTGGTCGTTTCCTACCTTCTGGGGAATCTGAACGAGAGATTTCTACAAAAAAAAGGGGGGGAGAAAGAAAGAAGAATGTATGTACACAAACGTGCACACAAACAACGCAGCAAGTATATATGTGTTTATGCAGAAGTTCATCTTAGGGGGAATATACTCTTAGGCTCTTCTCTCACGCTCTCTGGCCCAACTTGCTATGTGTAACGCTCTGTAGAACACAGAAAGTATACATGGTAATACAGGAATGTACAGCAACCGGTTGGGATGCCGTGTTTAAAACAACAACTGCGTCAGGCTGCTGAGGGGGCCCAGCACAGGAGGGGGCACACAAGCTCACGATATTCCCTTCTGTGTGCAGGCGAAAGGTAGCCGAACGATGGATGGAGCTTTGCAGGGAAATGGATCATGTCGTGTTAATGTCCTCACATCCTTTGAAGTAGAAAACACACAGGATCTTCTGTACACATACATTTAGCCGTACAAACTATTGTGTGTTTCGACAGCCCTTGACCATGAGGTCATTCCTCTACCCAGCCTGTACCACAGGAGGTCACAAGCACACAGCCACCCAGTAAAAAATACTTCTGAAGGGATCGATGGGTTTTCTATTCCATCAGTGGCCAGCAGCATCAGATCTGCACTTTAATAACCCAGTTTCCTGAAGCCCATGAAAGAAATACACACTGTAATCCCAGTCTGTACTCTACCTTGGATTTAAAAGCACATTTAAGTATTTATTTAATTACATTTCTATACTATGGACTATCCAATACTAGTTTTACTTAGGAAACTGGGGCCAGATCTGACTTTGGAGATGGCGTGTACCACAGAGGCAGAGCAGAGGTCATACAGGGCGCGAAATAAAAGCCAGGAAGAGGCTAGTTTTAGGGACACGGACATAGCTACCCTAGGATGAGCCGATGGAAAAGACTTGGCAAAGTGGCACTTTTGATGGAATGGTGATGTCATACACCATGAAACGGACCACTTATGGCCGTCCGCACACACTGTTGTGTCTACAGGCTCCACAAGCAGCACGAGCAACAATATGCCACTGTGTCCCCATCCACCGCTGATGTATTTTTGGTCCTAGGGAAAGTGGTAGCTCAGAGGTAACCATGGTAACTGTCACCACAGAGGCATCTTCAAAGTGGAGGTTTTAAGTGAAGATTTTTTGCCCCCCCACCATCACCAGGATTCCAACTTTAATAGCATGTATCAGAGCTCAGCGTTGTGACCATGATGAAACAGAGTGGTAACATCGCTGTCACGAGCAGCATCGTTTTTTCTTATGTACGAGTACAAAAACTTCCAACCCACGGGGACCAAGAGCCTCTATAGAGGCTCCTCTCCAACGTCCAGTGACCCGTTTTAAAATATACCCTGCAGGCACATCCTTGGGGTGTTCTGATTCTGAGGACGTTCCTCATTACCTAGTAGAGGACATGAACATTCCTTGAAGAGGAGAGTTTCATCTCCCTGAGGGACCTCCCGGAGCCCTATAAACCTGTAGAATTATGGCCACTGTCATCAGTAGTGCCCAGCATGGATCTCCCGTGATTAAATAATGAGAGCCTTAAACCCAACACGACACAGGGCTTCCCTGCAGATTTTATCACGCGTTTTAATTAGCAGAAGAGAGCAGTATTTTAATCAAAAGTACGCAAAGCAAGCAACTGGGTATTACAGGATCCACATCTCTCTCCCCTGTTCCACAGCAATAGAAAAATCGTCTCCACACGTATTCATAGCCCCCGTTTGTGTGAACCCAGGTCCCAGTGTTGTGGTGAAGCTCTGCTATCTAAAGGGACAATTTCCTCAAAACCAAAGTGTGTGGGAATGTCCCAAGAACATAATAGAGCTTTAAAAACTTTTACTCGTTCCCCATCACTTTCAGAGTGCTGGCAGTTTGGAGTTAATGATGGTTAATTATAACGAGCCATTAGTCCCCAGACATGTAGGAGGGTTGTTTTAGTGTGTGTGTGTGTGTGTGTGTGACTCTGCAGGTTATCGCACAGAAATAAACCCATGGGAAGCAGCGTCTCACCTGTCACTCTTGACTGTGAAGGACACATTGCTAAATTAACGCTTAACAACCTAATGCAGCCCAGAGAAAATTCAGCCAGCACTGGTCTTGCCCAAGACAGCTGCGAGTTAGTTGTGTGTGACAGTGTTTTTATTTAAAAAAATATTTATATAAATGCTGGATTATTTCTGTTTTGGCACTTCAGAAGTGAATACTTAAAACTTTCAGACCTGAAGGTTTCCACAGCTGATGTCTGTCTTTGACAAAAAGGTTTTCATTTACCACCAATTACCTGTCACCGATTTTTGGAAACTTTGATGCAGCAGCAAGAATCTCATTTTCATTTGGACTTGGGAAGGGCTGACATGCACACAAGTAACCATGTGATGCAGAAATACAGCACTTGGAGCCTGAGATGTTCATTTCTCCTCCTCAATTAAGAACAAAAAGGTTTTGTGAAACTGCAATAACAGTTCTTGGAACACAAATTAGCCACGGGAAGGATACAATAAAAAACAAATAAATAAATAAAAATCTAGCAGCTCTCGCTGTCTGGACCCAAAACGAGCCAATGTTTTACGAAAAAGGAACAAGTGGAAGATGACTGACGAAAGCGAAGGCCGGCCTTTTTGATTTTGTCAGGAAACCCATAAATCGCCAGACAGGATGGTCCCCAGCGATCAGAGCGAGTCACACCGCAGCTTCCCAAAATGAGGCTCTAGCGAGAATCACTGCCCATTTCTACATCTTCGCCTTCCCAGTCTTCGAACTTCAGGAGCTTACCACCTGGCCCCCCAGCACCACACACCACCTGCTGCAGCATGACCAAGTCCCCCCCAACATGGACAGCATGCCACACACCATGGCCCCACATAATGCGGCACCTCAACCCATTTCCTTTTAAGCTCTAATTCACATCCCAACCCCAAGAGACGAACGTCAGCAAGCAGGAGTACACAGAAGCAGATGCCAAGGCTGCTGGACTGAAACATTTTTCTGAAATCCAGAGACGACAGAAAACTGAAGAGGGATGAGAGGGAGGAATTACACAGTGAGCTTCTCTAAGTGCCTCCCTCCTCCCGTGCCTCTTTCATTCATCGGCTTTCTATCACTATTTCCACCTCCTTCCCCTCCACCACCCATCACCCAACGCCGAACCATTTCCCCCCCCAACATTCCACGAACGGCTAACCAGCGCCCTGACCTTACAGGCACCATGCACCACCGTGACAGTCTTACCTGCGCACAAACTTAGAAGTGAACTTGCTGAAGATGCCTGCTGCTCCGGGACGCCGCGGCTGGCTTGTCCCGTGCGAGAGGGAGGGGGAGGCCGGGGGGCCATTGTAGGCCGAGGCCTGCTGGTCCTTCGTCGCCCTCTGCTGACCAGCGTGGAAAGTGCTTCGGCTGGCCACTCCTCTGGGGAAGTTGGTACGGTCCGTCGCGGCGGCGCTGCTGACATTGTGGGCCGAGGGAGACACCCCAGGATATCTTTGAGGAGCAGTGCTGCACATATTTCGAAGAAAAATTATGATACAGCAGTGCTCAGACGAGCGTCACCAGGAACCCCAAGAATCCACACCATTACTGTTCGAAGAGGAACAAAAATTCAACAGCTCAAAGAGGCAGATTTATAAAAATCAAAACACAGGAGCATGCTAAAGAAGGCCCTGTGCTGCATGTAGGATTCCCTGAACCCAGCTGGTCTTCATTTTACAAACGCACAACAGAACCGTAAAGGCCCCAAAGACCTGATGTGACCAGAACATTTTACTGGCCCCTGTAATAAAATCAATATTCAACATTTCCTCTACACTGTAAGCACACCGTTTTCAACCGGATGCCATAACATTTTAAATACCATTTTAAGAACATAAGTAGTTTACAAACGAGAGGCCATTCGGCCCATCAAGCTTGTTTGGGGAGAACTTATCTAATAGCTCAGAGTTGTTAAAATCTTAGCTCTGATTTAAAGGAAGCCAAGGTTTTAGCTTACGCTACACTAACAGGAAGACTATTTTTATTTTTGTTAGAAAAACAGATTAAAATGATAAATGCATAAATGACAAGAATACTGACAGCAGTAGTGGCACTATGAATGGTCAGTGTACATGGGCAATGAGAGGGGTGTGACTTCACTGGTAATATATGAAACACCCATGTTACCGACGGTCACCCAGGGCAGGGGCTGTTATTAGGGGCAAGGGGAAATTAAATTCTAAGAGGATCTGATTGATGTGCGATGACCTCCTCAGAGAGATCAACATGGTGCGTCCCTTTAAGAGTTGACCATTACAGTATGGTGAAAGCAGTGACGGGACAAATGAGGTTTCAAAATTTATGGTGATTGGAGGGATTATGCTGAACTACTAATCAATGCGAGTGCTACCAAGAGGCAAATCAGTGCCGTAACTAAAGAGAGATGGATTAAATCATTTGGCGAGTGACCGCACAGTCCCGCCAGCCTTATGTCTTGAAGCCTCATGGTTCACACCGCTAGGAGCAAGGCTCTGGTTGACACTTTCACTACAGCGCTTCTTTGAAAAGGCGCACATGCACGGCACGGCACTCCAAACCACACCATATGACGAGTACTGAGGGATATACAAATATATATATATACACACACACACACTCATTTTACAGAATACATCCATTACATACGCTGAGAATCTAAACCAGTGATTCTCAACCTTTGGGTTGTGACCCAGTTTCGGGTCGTGACAAGTTCAGAAAGGGTTGCGAGGTGGAGTTGGAAATGCTGATCTTAAAAAGCTTACAAGTTCCAAGGTTGATCGACGATCAGATTTCCCAGCCCCAATCCTAGAATTAACCTATATAAATGGTTCTGCAAATGCAAAAGTGAACACTCAACCAATCCAAGAAGCCAAAACTCAGACGCTTAATTTAAAATTCACCTGCACATCCAATCAGATTTGTGCTACAGGCATTGATTGGCTTAAATTGCAAAGTGCACTGTGTGCTTGATCATAGCGCTAATTTAAACCTATACTTGATATAGGGTTGTGACTGAGCTGGCCTGGTAAAAATTGGATCGCGGTGCAAAAAAGGTTGAGAACCACTGATCTAAACTGTATAAGTTTTGGTGCAAATTTGTCAAAGTACGTAAAATTATTACTCCAATGACGACACGCCGTGGCAGTGTCAGCAAAATAATAAAACTGAAGGGAAAACGTCAGGAACGATGTTTCACCGCATTGCACCGTCCCTGTTCCTCACCAGTGTGTGTACACATATTTAGCCATATATACCTCTGACCGCATATGTGACGCTTGCACGGCTGCACACAGTCAGCAGACTCGATGCTGTCCACAGTACCTTTTGTCAGGGGTCCCCAACCAGGTTCTGAAGAGCCCAAGTTCACTGCATGTAACAGATCAGCCTTAAAGCACTATCCGACAAACACACCTAACAGCTCTAACATATGTAGCTTCTCTGTTCAGGTATTGTAATTTAAAAATGGGATCCATCTTAACTGCCTTTTGCAACACCTTTCTAACCCTGAGAAAACAGAAGTATACTCAATTGTATCCAGAGATGCACTCATTATATTTACATTCAGCTGCTTAACAGACTTCAAAGACACATCATGTAATACTAAAGTTGGACATTAAATGACAATACAAGTCCTGCTGCCCACCACTCTGCTGCCTTTGGCCGCCACTTGGATTAGCTCAACACCAAAAATGATATCGCAAGATGTGGGCAGACAAGGTATTAATTTCCTAGGACTTTGTACCAACAGACCTGCCTCTGGTCTCCTATTCCCTTCGCCGACATGCCGTAACTCATGGCGCCACACCCCGAGTGACAGCTGGCAAAGCAGAAGGCAAGGCGAACGCACATAGGAAGAACTGGGCTCTCCAGAACCAAGCTCAGCAGTGCTCCCCCAGCTGAGGCAAGAGCCACAGGTGGTGTGAAGTGTACGAAAATTGGAGTGGAGGGCACTGCTGGGTGCTGGGGCACGGGGGGTCCGTGAATAGGGGCTGCCGTTTACGATCAGCAGCATGTCGGCTGAAAAGGCTAGACGCGCGGAGATGTCCGAACCACAAAAGCGCTTAAAAAGGATGGGCTATAGGGGTTAAGGGGCTAGGGAACAGCCCTTGATAGCCATCTCAATCTGTGCTGTTCTTGTCCAACTTCACCACTCCACCCATAACTACCATCTACCCGCTTAATGTTTAACTTCTGGGAAACACGAGATCATCTTCCTGTCGGCCCTGAGAGCGCAGAACCGCCACGGCCCCTGACTGCGCCTCCTCTGCCGGCCGCGTACCGCCTCCCGCCGAGCTCCTCTCGCTCCTGCGCGTCTGCCACTTGCCTGGGGCGCTGTGCGTGGAAGTCGAGGGGGCTGGGGTGGGCAGAGGAGGACAGGGACTTTTGGTGACGGGAGCGGGAGGAAGAGGAGGAGGAGGTGAGGACAGCAGCTGCCGAGGCGGTGGAGGCGCGGGACCCGGGGGTGTTCAGGCTGAGGGGAGAAAACCAACAACATCCCCGGCGGCACCCCCCCCATGAGATGGGTGGGGCACAGAGGGCGTGGGGTCCACAGGTTAGAAGCCATACAGAGCACACAGGGAAGAACAGTGGAGCAAAGGTGAACACGCGCGCACAAGCAGACACTCACGCACTCACACTGGGCCTGCACTACTGCTTTCAGGTGTATGATCACAAAAACGGCTGCCCAACCAACTTGCCTGACTGACCAGATCCAGCCATAAACAAAATTTCCAGCCTAAAGTCAGTTTGTGACATTCTTTCCTTAGCATAGTTTTCATTGTTAATTATTCCTTTCACGGACACATTCCTGCATTCTACACACAAATACAACCATTCTAAACCACTCTAAAACTGACTTGGCTCAGCTCTTTAATATCCACTCGTCGACTGATTTAATGTCTTCAAAAAGCTGTTGTTCTTGCCACTTTGAGTGGCGCTAATCATGTTTAAATATCACTTCCCCAAAAATGCAGAATTCATGCTATACAGCCAAACTCTGGAATAAGTAAAACCAGCCAATAAGGCCATGGTATCAGCATTTAGTTTGATATCAGTCACTTTATGATCTCTTTTGCCTGTTATGTGTCTTTGGGTTCTTGAAAATCACTATATAAATGTACAGTGGTACCTCATAACTCGAATTTAAGCCGTGCAGAACTCCGAATCAAATCCTTTTGTTGTGATCGAATTTTCCCCATATCATTGTCTAAATGTATTTTTACTGTCTAAATATATGTATTCAGCTTGTGTAAACATGTACAATACTATCAAAGCGAAGGCGAGGCTGAGACCGAAGAGTTACCCTTTGTTTCCACAGAGACGTGCCGCGTGACTCATTTTCCCCCATGTACAAGTTCTTAGGTCGGCATTCACGGTTTGACTTCTGAGATTCAAATTGAGTTCTAGGCAATATTTTTAATTGGTTGGTTAGACTTTTAAGAAATTCGAGTTCTGAGTTTGAGAACTGAGGTACCACTGTATCATTATTTAATAGATGTTACCAGCAGCTTCTACTGAGCAGTTTGACACCTATGGACATCTATAATACCTTTTAAAAACAAAGACAGCAACTCTTCTCGACATAACTCACACCCCATGCCAATTGACATATACTTAGATTTTAGGTCATGTAAAGTGGTCATCTCTATATCCTTTATTTCCCAATCCCTGCTATGACAGCATATATTATATCTGTATTGTTGGCCCTGAATTCATTCTCACACGCAGTCAGGCACAGTCAAGGCACAGACAGAAAGACCAACCATTCTAAAGGGATTAAACATGCCTGCAATGAATAAACAAATATTTAATCTCACCATGAGGAACAGAAATATGACACCCATTGCAGGAAGCAGAGACCTTAAAATCAATGGTTCATATCTGCGTCAAATGCTAGTTTAATCCCTTTGGAACAGAGATGACGTTACAAAATATTCGTTAACGTTCACAAAGGTTAATCACAACAATAAAACAGGAATGGTACAATATCAGAAGCAGAAAACAAGGACAGATTTTCTCAAGTAATCAACTAGTAATGAAACAATTAACACAAACAAAATGTTCTTCTGGAAATGTATATGGAAATTATATGCATTTCCAAAAGTCTGTTAAAAGTAGCATGACACACAACATGGCACTCGTGGCTGAAAATCAAACCCCCCGGAATAAAGTGTTCATCCATGGCAAGGGGATGAGGAAGGAGCATGGAGGGAGCCATGGGGTATGTCCCACAAGCAGAGAGGGGGGGGCGATGTGGATGAAAGTGTGGGGCGAGCGTGGCACAGAGGTCAGCATGTGTCCCGGCAGAGCTGCGTTCAGAGCCTGAGGGGTCAGAGTCTGCGAAGGCGGGCAGCTCCTGTCTGATACTGCCTGTGGAGCAGGCACAGACCAGCAGAACCAAAGGCAGAAGGCAAAGCAGGGAGCACCGAGCGGGAGGAGCCCCAAGGGACCCGGAATCCTACTTCAGGTGCCCTACTGCTGCTCAGTGAGCTGGCTTAGGCTGCCACTCAGTCCTCCTACACATGCCCTGCGCCAAGACAGTGTTCGGGCTTGTGCACAAATATCTCCTTGCATGCTCACAGTAAAAACAAAGGCGTGCTCGGGAGATCACCAGCACCACATTGTCCACAAGCAGGAATCCCAACCCTGCACATGCCCCCCCCCGTCCCCCCAATCTGACGTGTTGACGTGTCAGTGGGCGTGTGAAGGATCAGCAAGAGCCCATTTGCCACCCAGACTAAACCACCTAGGGTAAAGTGCCAAAAATCGCTACACAGAAATAAAGCTGGAGGAGTCGACGCTGCTGGAGGGCTGGTACCTGTCCTTGCCGTTCTGTACCCCTTGTCCCAGAGTGGCCCTCTCACTGAGGGGGGAGTTCCTGCTCCGGCTTGTACCAGTGGACAGGATGTTGTTCTGCAAGACAATTTGTTAGGCACGGGTCAGCACAAGCACATTCAGATGACAGCCGGAGCCCGGTTACTTTATGAAATACCACCATATACAAAACCCGAGGCTACCCCTGTCAGTCTGTTTCCTATTCCACTGCAGCAGGTACCAAACTTTGGGTACTTCCAAACAGTACCAAAAGTGAATGGTACATCCTGTGATGGTTTTCCACTGCCGCGAAAAACGTACGGGCACAGAATGATATCATCACAATGTGAGAGAGGGCTAGGCGACACAATGTCGATAATGTTGTGTATGTTAAGCATATGCAATTCTCACATTGCAAGGAATGCGATCACCAGATGGGTTGAGGACAGACTTTTTAATACCCTCATACTGTCCAGGCTTTATAGCGTAGGGGGTTTAAATTTCGCTAAAATATTTTTACTCTGTCTTAAAACTTAGCAAGCTTTGCAATTTCTTGTTCAATGTTCGTTTTTTTTTTTTATTAATCTTTAATATAATGCTGTAAAATATGAACATTCAATCCCTCTTCCTACAACTTGATTCCCACAAATCAGATTTTTGCACCATACAAACCAAGATTCATAAATAAAACAAGTGAATGAAGACATGACAAAATATTGGCAAATATCATTCCCCTTTTTAAATTCTAACTAAAAAAAAGACGGAAAGAAAAAGGAAAATTTGGGTGTAAGTAAACGTCTGTATAGTAACAAAAAAGCCGGTATCTGGACAAATGTTTCGCCCGTCACCTAAAGCCCGGGTGATTATTGCGCATGCACCACATAATGGGCGTACGTCGTGATGTGACATCATACAGCCACAAATTGAAGTGGATGAAAGTTATCGTTCACAGCTGCCAAATTGATGGGTATAAATTCATTTTTTGTAGATCAACCCCTAAACCCCAAAATCTTATCAAGGTCAGTTAACAAGCGAAGATCTTTTGGTAGACTAATACAGGATTGGACAGGTATAAAAGTATATCATATATAGTGGGGGGCAAAGAACCGACTTTCACGGACGCAGCCAAACTAACAGGGTGGGAGCAAACTCATGGATGAATTAGTTCATATAAATTAGTGACTTGACTGGCTATGGTTTCCCCTTCAGTGATTGGTTTATCAAAGTCGTTCCTCGTTTCACTGTTTTGGGTTATCAAGGTTCTCAAACATATGTCTAACATACAAGTGTTCTTAGGGGATTCTGAGGTGTGTATAATGCGGAATACAGCTTTTGGAAGCATTAGTTGGTTACAGTGTTCAAGATGCTTAGTACCAGAGCCATCATTTATATCTGGGATGGTCTGACTAGCAGTTTTCTGTTCTCTCTTCGTATTCGTAGGTCTGATGGCGAAATGTGTTAAGATTTTCAGCATGACTTGTAGCCAGTAGATTAAGCTCTGTCTGTAGGAGGACACGTTTAGTTAGATCAGCAGATGGAGCAATGACCAGAGCTAGATCCAACTGAGAAATCTCATTTGCTAATTTCTCAAGGCGATGTGTGTGAATTTTCATAAGCTGTGCACTATATGATATAATTTGCCTCCTTAAATAGGCTTTCAGTGATTCCCACACTACCAGAGAGTTTGATTCATCTCAAGAAATTATCTAATTTCACTCGAAATAAAATCAATAAAAGCAATAAAGAGTAATGTAAACAAAAGAGTAATGTACTGAAACAGTAGGGAAGTCAAGTATAATTTGGGAATGTGTAAAATCAGATCTGAGATAACTTTGGCCTGATAATTGCAATTACTAATCCACAGGAGAAGTTTACCATCTGTAAAAAATAATAATCTACACGGGAGTATATTTTATAGACATCAGAAAAAAAAAACAAGCAACCCCTAGATGTGGAATTTCTAAAATGCCACACATCTGAAATGTCACACGTCTCTGGCTTTGCAATTGTAAACAGAATGACATGCCTGGTCCACCCAGTGCCCTTTAATTCGAGCGATAGCAGATTTGTTTGTAAATGCGTCTCCATGTTCAATCTCCTCAGGCAGATGAATACCTTATTATGCGTAACAGGGTGATTTAATGACTTAACATTCCAACTTATGAAGGTAAAAGGGCAACCCTTTGGGTCACACTGTGGGGACGAATCAGCCATATTTCAGGTTAAAAGTTAGGGAATATGAAATTTTCCGTGAAGTGGTAAAAAAATAAAATAAATAAATACTGGAGTTTGGGAAACAGCTTGTCTGGAACAAAAACTGACGCAAGACAAAATAGGAAAATAGAGGAAACAAAAAAGAAAATAGAAAAGAGGGTCAGTACTGTTAACAATTTGGGTACAAAGACCACCCACCCGCTGGTACCTATTAGAACCAGGCAAGCCTTCAGCCCCATATAAAATTCTCCACTCACTGACATGTTTGTAAAGGGGGGGGGGGGGTCCTCATCTCAATAACTCCACTGTATACGTAGGAAATGTGAATTATATGGTTCATGACAATTCAATCAGCATACAAATCGTAGCCAAAAGGTATCCCATTAATGTACGCTAAAAATAAGAACGTATAAACATATAGATAAAATAAAAGAATAACAATGGAATTAATAAACAAATTAAATTTCCATATACGTCAAACCACTCGCAGACTTGACTAAGGTTCATGCAATACTACCAGCATCCATTACATTTAAAATTTGGCTCTTAAATGACAAAATATCTTCATTTTAATGTTTTAACTAAGGTCAGGAAAAAACATACGTATTAACATTCCCCTTACCAAAAAGGGATCAGAAACTCTAAATTACCTGAGCTCTTTGTGAATAATACTGGACTTTGCGTATTCTGTTGTTACATTTGGGCTCTGAAAGAATCTCAGTCCCATTTTGCGTAATATACAATTGCAGCGGATAGGAAATAATGTAGCCAATACCGTCACGTTCACGGAGAAGCTTCTCTACCTTGTTGAAGGCAGACTTGGCACACACCTCGTCTGGAGGGAAGTCAGGGAAAAAATATATTTTTTCTCCTTCATACTGGCAAAGACAATCTTGATAATAATGTAGTTTCACCACAATCACTCAGGGTTTGCCATGCTAGGTTCAAGTCCCCTATATGACCCATCAACGAATATGTGCCTCTCTTAAAAAATTTTATGACTCACATTGGAGAGCTAGAGTTGGCGCTTTCTGGAACATTCAGAATGCGAATATTTGACTAACGCATCCTACCTTGCACATCGAGATAATTCTCCGATATGCTAGACAGTTCTTTCTCAAGTTTTTGTACCTTTGTTTGCAGTGAGATTGCATCGTCCAAAGCACGATGACAGGCCATGTTCCATTTGCAATACCATAGTCTTCAATGCCTCCAGGCCTGCGCGCATCAACTGCTATGTTGATCAGGATCTCCGTTTTCACCATCTGAAGTTCCGACTTAATAGTTCCCAGCCAGCACAGATTTAAATTCCGACTTGAACAGCATGGCCACGTCCATCCTCAACGTGGAAAAGGATCTCAGTTTTCAGGTCTGTCGCACCCACAGAGCATTGCTCCGTCACACCAACAGGACTGTCATCACTTTCCCAAGGTGAATTTTCTGAGCTCAGGGAGCTAGCCATGGATCTCCTACATATTTACTTTTTCGCAAATTGCTCACCACTCGTGTGACTAGATTAGCGTGACACAGTTATACTTCAAATATTTATATTGATATGTTAGTGTTTAATGGGTGGAGAGCACAATAACTTTGTCTCAAAAAATATTTCTTTCAGCAGAGCTTGTCAAAACGAGACCTACTCATTAGTTACCCCCCAAGCTTTGCAATTTTAATGACTGTTCTATTTTAAGATTATCCAGTAAATGTTTTAAAAAATCAGCTTAAAGTTTACTATCACTGCTTTTGCACGAGCTCTGCATGCACTATCTGAATCAATCAGACATATTCATTGATGGTCTTTAAATCTATCATAGATGGGTTTCTGAGAAATTTATTTTGAACTCCCAATCCCACAATTTTTTACAATATTTGAAAAATACCACGCAATCCTTCTTCCAATTGATAGCAATTAAAGAAAGCTTGGGTCTCTTCATTTTTCTATGCATCCATTGACCTTACATATATATTTTTTTACTTTGTCGTTGAGTTTGTCATTCTACAATAAACAATGAACATATTTTCAAGACCCTTCCCAAAGTACCAAATGAGTACCTCAGCTGGTCTGGTACTGGATGGGAAATCAAAGAAAAAAACTGTGCTGATTTTTTTTTTTTTTTTTTTTAAGTACCAAATGTTGGGTACCTGGTGCAGTGGAATGACTGGTGAGATGCGAGTGCTGCCTACACAGAGCGTTCACAAGGCCTTTAGTACTCACAGTGGAGGGGCTAGGGGGGCCTTTTGCATGGTCACCCGGAGCCAGGGGGCTGGGGGGGACTTTGGTGGAGCCGCTGGAAGTTTTCCTCGTCGAATCCTCGGTTGTGTGCTTACCATCTCCCTGGGAGCGCTTTGAGTAGGATGAGGAGCCTAAGAAAAAGAACACTGAGTTTTAGGAGGAGAAGCCGGGCATGAATCTTTGTTTGGACATTAGCTAGCACCAGTCATACTGTCATGTTTAATACTAATACTACCTACCCTGGTCTGTGGTTCTTCGAGGCTTAGAGTTGGATGAGATGCTGCGCTGTACCTTGTGAGGAGGGGACTGCACATTACTTTTTGTGAGGTCATTTACTGGACGGGCTTTTATCGTCACGTTGGCACCTTCGTCCATCTGAACAGAAAAGACAAGGAGATGTGAGCGTTATCACAGCAGCCAGACATTTCGACTTGAAAGCGTGAGTCATTAGGCGTGTATCAGTACAATGTGCACCTCTGAGGTCCTGTAGTCCAACAGGAGGTACGTAGCCATAACGTCATTGTATGTTTGGTTGACAAGGGAGTCCTGGATCTCTTCTTGAGAGTAGCCCATCTGAAGCATGATGTCTACCGGGGAAAAATTAGGAGAGTCACATGGAGAGAGTCACATTAATGTCAAGTAAGGGAATCACAGTAAGCTTGTGTATTAACACAGTAGTTGTACACCACTCGGGATAAAAATAGAGAATTCAGGCAAATTAAATCCCCTTACCTACAGTGTCAAGTCAGTGAATACATCAAACTGGTAACCAAGAATACTACTAGACTGGTGAGCATAACCAGCTCCATCCTCACAGAGGTTAATAATGATTCCCACACATCCATTAGCCCCTGACCTGTCCGCCTGGGGTCGTTGTAGTCAGGCTTTGGCTCTACATATGGCTTAAGCTCCTCTTCCTCGTGTCCCACGTTCATCCACCGGTCCTTCATGATCTGCTGCTGGACCCACACAGGCAGCAGACGAGAGAGCAGAAGGAGGACAGGGTGCAAGAATGTAAAACAGCAGTATGTGTGTGTGTGTATATGTGTG
>JAODUD010000002.1:24797050-24844889 GCA_026784285.1 Stomatorhinus walkeri
TTTGTTTTTTTAAATAAAATGGGACCTTACAGGGACCATTTCTTTGGTCCCACCATGAGAAAACTCAAGTTTATATATTAAAAACGCTGACAAACAGGAAAACGACAAATGCCAAAAGTCTTGTATTTTACTTGGTTACTTATGATTAAGGTTAAGGCTGGGTATGGGGTCAAGGTCATCATTGTTGGGATTAAGGTTATGCCCATAGAAAGGAGTGGAGGGTCCCCATAAAGATATAGATACCTAAGCTGTGTGTGAGATAGAGAGAGCTGGCAATCAGTGGTGCTGAGGGTGCTTCAGACTAAGAGGATGGAGGCCTAGCGACACACAGCCGGACGGCAACCTGTATTATACATAGCGGACCTTCAGCTACCTCTAATTCTGCTGCGGGGCGGGATATACAGCGGGAAAGATGCAGGCAATAATGAAGTATAACACCGAAAACCAAGCTTCCAAACTGAAAGCTTGTGTTCACAGACGCGTCCGGGCTCCGTTTGACCGGAGAGGGTCATGTCCGGCATGTCACCAAACATCAGCCGTTACCTCCAAGCTGCCCCGCTTGGTGGGGTTCAAGATGAGGAATTTTTTCAGCAGGTTCTCGCAGTCAGTGGACATGTAGAAGGGGATCCTGTACTTCCCCCGAAGCACTCGCTCACGCAGCTCCTGAGAGGCAAAAGGCAAGGGGGGAGATGAACGCGTGATGAGGACGCTGTAGGCAGGCAAGCAGCAACGCCCCCAAAGGAGCATGTTCTCCTCAGAGTTCTCGCGCACCTTGAGGTTCTGGCCGTCGAACGGCAGCGAGCCGCTGACCAGCGTGTAGAGGATGACCCCCAGACTCCAGACGTCCACCTCGGGCCCGTCGTACTTCTTGCCCTGGAAAAGCTCGGGGGCTGCGTAGGGGGGGCTCCCGCAGAAGGTGTCCAGCTTATTGCCCAGCGTGAACTCATTGCTGAAGCCAAAGTCGGCGATTTTGATGTTCATGTCGCTGTCAAGAAGCAGGTTCTCCGCCTGGGGAGAGGAGAGATTGGGAGGGGGGTGGATGAAAAGGAGCAGAAAAGCCAACGTTCTGATGACCAATCAGCTAGGAGGTACATCAACCCCCCCGAATGAAAGTTCAAGTGAGGTTTGAGATCCGCACTTAGGCTGATTTTTCTCCTTTTATTCTACTCATATTTATTTATAGCAATATCTTCAATAACAGCATCAGCAAGTGAAATGAAGTGTTTAAACTTCAGAGGAAAAGAAATATGCACACACATTTTCACGACAGCAAAATGCTACACTTAATTATTCTTAGTGGTCAACGTAATATAAACATGTCAGAACTGCTTAAGAATACACATGCTTGATATTACACTGTCGCTGGCTAGGAGTTTGGGTCCAAACCTCCACAGCCACTTGGGAGGTGGGTTAGGACCTTGCACATCATGACAGATTCCTCTACTAACAGTATGTCTGAATTGAAGAACTGACTGACAGGTAGATGACTACATAGAGCAATAAGGGTGAAGTACCACAGTGCTAAACTCTGTAGCTCCCAAATATCAGTGGCATCTTCTATGAAATCTATTCCTTATAGCAAAAGCATCAGCCAGTCTCACGATGCCTGAGTGCACCATACAAAAGTACAACATTTTAGGATATGCAATACTGGAATCAGAATAATTTATTTATCGCTAAATACGTTAACATACAAGGAGTTTACTTTGAGGTGTGATGCAAAACAATCAAAGACAAACAAGACAATATACTAAATGATGTGAATAAATGTAATAATGTGCATAATGGAATCATATACAGTCTATTGCATCGTGTCTGTCCTGAATTTGGCCAGTGAACAGAAACTGGGAGAGCCAATAGCACGACCTGGAGCATAGGGACTTGAATATGATGAAAGAGATGAGCGGGGAAACTCAGAAGAAGAACATTGTGATTGAGCAGAGTATGATAACCAGATACCACAGCAGCCACAAAGCCAATAACTGAAGAGCCTCAGTGTGCATGTATCTGCTTGTCATCGCCACAGCATTGTTGTTATAACATGGTTCTTATCGAGCTCAGCATCCATGCCGTCTGCCCTCTGTGTGAGTGGGAATTCAAATGAAAAAGTGTGATATGAAGGAGCGCTGCTTAGGCAGTCGGCACAACCCAGTGATGTCTGTGTTATTCTAACAATACATTGTGTGACTCAAGTAGTTTGACTACAAGCCCAGTCGAAATACCCCATATTGTGATGGCTTTAATGAAAAAGAAGAATGTGTCTTTACATATAGGATGGGACACAGAAATCAATACTACATTCTGACGACGCCCCAAGGGGAGGAGAAAGAATAACATAAGGCAATACTGCAAACCAGTGTTTCCCAATGCAGTCCTTGGGGACCTGTGGCAGTTCACATTTTTGCTCCCTCTCAGGTTCCAGTAATACGTGGACTGTCTGGCAGGAAGCTGAGAGTGAGCAAAGATGCGGACTGTCTGTGGGTCCCTAAAGAGCGGATTGGGAAACACTGCTGTAAACAAACCAGGAGAAAAAGCAAACAGGAAGTCTCCATTAGAGAGAGAGACAGTGCTGCGAGCAGCCATCAGCGACCTCACCTTCAGATCTCTGTGCACTATGCACTTTTGGTGACAGTACTGCACAGCTGACACGATCTGCAGAGAGAAGATACGACTGTTAGGCTTGGGGGGGGGGATTACAGCTTGGCAGACATGGCCCTTGAGTGTCTCATAAACCTGGCACCTCAGGCAGCTGAATGAAACTATGAACTTCAGAATATTTTCCCCAGCTTCCATCTCATAAAGCAGAGACGTTCCCTCACTAATTGACGCATCTGCTCCCACGAGACTGGGACCCCATAGAACAGCATGAGGCCACCTGGACAAGCCCTTGAGACTTAACGTTTACCCAACGAGAACAAGGTGAGCCCCAGGCCAGCCCAGAGGCCAAGTGAACAGGCTGCGAATGGGCAGAGTCGACATTCCACAACACTGAAGTGCAGCGGCCTCCCACCTGTCTGAACTTGGCCCGGGCCTCTTTCTCTTTCATCCGCCCATGAGCGACGAGGTAATCAAACACTTCACCTTGGGAACAGAAAGATGGAGAGGCAGAGTCAGGGGTGCTGTTGCTTACAGTCGGACAGTCACTCACCCACTTCTTCCTGCCTCCTCTTAGCTCCAGCTCTTAAATATCAAGGACGGCTTTCCTCACACAAACAGAGCAGCTGGCTGATTAGGTCACTAAAAACAGGAGCCTGTAAACCTCACAATTCCTTCAAGATGGGGAGGGGGACTGGTGTAAAAGTGCTAAATGAGTGGCGACTGAAACACCTACCCCCACTGGCATACTCCATAACCAAGTACAGCGTCTTCTCAGTTTCTATGACTTCAAATAACTTAACTGCAAACAGAGGGAGGAGAGGAAAAGCATCATTGTTAAAAACTAAACCGCTAGGTATCGCAGTAACATTAACCATGGTGTCAGGTGACCTCACCCGCTGAACTTGCACTTCTTTTCTCCTTTTAGCTAAGCATGTTTATACACATTATACTTAACATTTTAATACAGTAAACAAAATATCATTAAAAGAAGAGGGGTCAGTCATTCATTTATTCGTACTATCAGTCAAGTTACTAGTCACTTTTTTTCTTAAATTAAACCAACTGGTCAATCTCCCCTCCCCCCCCCCAGAGCTGAGATCTCCACCACCGCACATCTAAGAGCCCCCAGAGCAGTACAAGCCATGTGTGCACAGGCATACTCACCAATATTAGGGTGATTCAACATCTTCATGATTCTCACCTCTCGAAAGAGCTGGAGTACACAGAGGGAGCAGGGAGAACTCAGAGTTAGTCATACCTAGATCTGTATCTGCATGTTTTTTTTGTTCCGGAGGGGGTGGGGGGCTGGGGTGAGCATTATCAACAAAAGACAACTTCAACCAACAAATGTCATCAGTACTTTTAAGAGTAGGTGTCGTTATGGGTGTGTCAGGCTGCTGGACGTACTTAAAGTGCCCTGGCCTTTTTAAGTGTGTGCATCCTAATGTACACAACATCAACTCCAGGAAGCATTTTAGCCTCATTTCCTCTAATTACCCCAGTTTTGCCCCTTAGCCCCTGGGACACAGGCAGGAATAAACCTGCTATTGAGAAGGGCACGGAGAGAGGGAGTCGGGTGAGAGCTAGAAAGCAGAAAGTTAGTTGAGGGTGAGAGAGGGGGAGGGGGGAGAGAGAGAGAGTAGAGCAATAACACAAAGAAAGAAAAGATTTCAGGACTAAGAACTTAAGGGGAATCCTTACTGGCATCATCAACACGACAATTAGCCTTATTAGCCTTCTACGGCTACCTGTTTTACCATATCGGCTGGAAAATCACATCAGACTGGTCTTAGTCACATCTGGCTAAAAACATTTCTTCCTGTTTATTATTAAAACTTTCTGTCACACCCTGCTGTCAGCGAGTCCCCTCTGAGCACCACAGGACGCATAAAAAGGCCACACGTCTGAGCTCCCACAAAGCCCAGGGCATCAGCAAGCAACCAGTCAGTCACGGTGAGCGGCAAGGTGCTGCCCAGGGGAGCTAAAGCGACTCCAGGAGGTGCCTCGCTGGAAGCGAACAAGTCGGTAGCACGTCACCGGGAGGTGTTTACCAGCAGACAGCTGGGACACCCGGCATGATGTAAGTGCCCTCCCCAGCCCCCCGACAGAACAATGGCGATTATTCTGCAGCGCCACGGAACTCCCGAGCACAATCAGCATATGACATAAGGAACAACAGCGTGAGCCGGACCAGGGCCGCCTTTTCTGCAGAAATTTGGCACGCATGAGCCCCCTTCACACTACAAATAAACTTCTCTGGCTGTCATAACAGTTTTCTGCAACGCAGAAACCATCATCATTACTTTAGACATTAAAGATGTACGTGCAAAATAATGATGATATGACAGAGAGCTAAGTAATGATGAAGGAAAAGACAGCACAGGCCTGGCAAGACATCACACTCACCTTCTGGAGACTGGAGGAATTCAGCTGAGTTTTATCAATGATTTTCACAGCCACCTGGAACAAGATAAGAGACATAAACCAAGGAGGTACAGCTTCTGTAAATGCTCCATCTATGAGAATACAGAAGCGAATCCTCCATATACTCGACAGTTGATCCCTTCTTGATGAGTTTGAGTATTTAGCATGAGCATCAATCCATCATCAGTGGGATTTATCTTTGTAAATGATGAAACATTTAAATGCACCAAAACCTTATTTCAAATATTTAATTATAATGTCTAACACTTAGGTACACCCCTGAATGGCTCTAATAAGATACTACTGAGTTCCTTCAGTTTCTTACTTAAAAAGTTACTTTATGTTTATCAATTGGACTAATTAGAGACATTTCGGCTAAGCCATTTAATCTTGCCGCGCTCCAAAACATATCAGTAGAAATGTGAAAACTCAATATATTCAGCATATAGCAACTGCAATTAACTGAAGACTTCTTTCACTGTTTTTGTGCAATTAACTACATTCAGTCAAATCTCATTTTTGGTCAGTATGACTAATATGCACTCCTTCAGATTACTGGTTCCTGGAAGAGTTTAACCTCTGTCAACACACGCTTTCATTAAAAAGGCACGAAGGCCCTGTAATGAGCCTCCCCACAATGGGATTTAGTCGTACAAATATAAATCACGCTGTGGGCAAAATATTTTAATAGAACAACACCACAATAGGGCCGAGTAAAGAATTTACCCTCTCATGAGTGTTTCTCGGAAACAGGCAGTCCATTTTGCTCGCGAAAAAAGGACAGTGCCTTGATTTTTCGGGTGCCCTCCCTGTCAGCGGATCACATGGGACGTTATCGGCGTGTCAGGCACGGCTCAGTCACACACCGACAGGCCCGGCCATCAAAACAACAGACCAGCTCACAGCTGAATGTTAAGTGTTCTGCTTCCAATCGAGAGGCTCCGGCCAGGCACACAATAAACAGAGGAGGCAGCCAGCGAACATTCTTAGGCCTCCCCGCTCTCAGTCGCGGACCGGCCTCGCCACTCATACACCAGACCCATTGCTGAGAGCTGAGATGAGGGAGAATTTCTGATCTTTAAGAAAAAAATTCTAATGCAGTCCTATGGTCCCTGACCTTTCAGCCTTTGGTCGATATAAATTTGAGACCATAACAACAGGAAGAATGAACTGTCACTTTTCATTTTCTTGAATTTTCATACGAATTAAAGGTTATAATGCTGGAACAATGAATGTTACATTTCTATAGCCATTACTAAAACTGGTATTTTAAGCCATTATGAACTGGGTTTTATCACGATGATGCACTGGTCAGCCAAATAAACAAAACATTACAATTAATGTTGCATTATGCTCTGCAATCTCCCCCTTTGCCCTGCCAGTATTAGTCACATCAGCTACCAGTGAAATGGCAGTTTGAAATCATAAGGAGCTCATAAAACAATCTATTACAGCCCAACACTGCCCCCCAGAAACCCACTGTTCAAAACTAGCTTCTAAATTAATAAGCAGATAAACAGGGGGGGGGGGGGTGATTGGCCAGACTATTCTGAGAAGAGGAGAACTCTGCACTGCATAGATTGAAGCTTGCCTTGTTTCCATAGAAACAGCCAAATGCTAAGAAATGTGTGCAGAAATAGAGAACGGAAACTGAAGTGGAATTAAAGTAAATGGAGCTCTGACAGCTTTAGTTTTGGGGGTCAGTTGGGAATAAAAAACAGCACCATTGCATGTATTGGACTGACAGTTCAGAATTTTGGCAATAATACTTCTTTCTCATGTGCAACAAACACTATTAGATTATTATTACAGCAAATTAGATCATTTTTACATATATAATCTCTGAGCTCCAATGTTTAATTAAATGTCTTTGTGTTTCAGTAAAGTTTCTGAATGTGCAAAATTGAGTCAACCTTTTCTGAACTGAAAGTGAATTCTGCAATAGTGACCTTGGTGGCGGACACACACACATCTGCATGCGGCACATTTCCCTGCATGCCCTCATATTTACCTCTTTCCCCGTCAGCACGTGCCTGGCCAGTTTCACTTTGGCAAAGTTGCCCTTGCCAATGGTCTTCAGCAGCCGGTAGTTGCCGATGTGTGGCTGCTCGTCCGCCGTGGTGGCAAATGAGTTGCGGCAGCGTGGCATATTGGCGCGGCCGCCCACCTTGGTCTCCGAGTGAGGCTGGAAGGCAGAAGAGGAGGACGGTTGGCTGGCTGAACAATGGGCACATGGCAAATGTGTTAAAGGCCCTATATTTAGTCCGCAGTGCAAGGCCTAATTTGAGGAAAGGTATCAGAGGGGCAAAGAGAACTACAAAATGTGAATAGATGAGCACTTTAGCAGCTCAGACTCCCATTGCATGTGGTAAGGCATGATCTCCATCACAGACTACAAAGGCAACGGTAGCAGCCTAACAAACCCAGTTAAGCCATCTCTCCTTGATGAGCTGAACCGCTTCTTCAAATGGTTCGCCAGTCAACAACCAATCCACCACCAAGCTACCACTGCATGGAGTTCCCTTATGTGCCCATCCCAAATAAAGTCACATCAACTCAAAAAAAGCCACTGGCCTGAACGGGGTTCCTGAACAGGTCCTGAAGCACTACGTGTGACAGCTAGTGGGACTGTTCACCAGCCTCTTCAACATCTCCTTCGAATAGGCCACTATCACACCTGCCTCAAGACTACTACCATCATCCCTGTTTCAAAACCAGCAGTGGTCAGGTTCCTGGACAACTCGTCCAGTGGCCCTGAGCCCCATAATCATGAAGTGCTTTGAACGACTGGTCCTAACCCACATAAAGAAAAACATTCCACCTTCCGGGGACCAACATCACTTCACTTCTAGGGCAAACATGACAACTGAGGATGCTGTCTCACTGGTCCATCACACTGCCCTGTCGCATCTGGAACAGAGAGATAATTACGAACGGATGCTGTTCATTGACTACAGCTCCGCTATCAACACCATCACACACAAGTTGGCTACAAAATTGATCAACCTGGGCCTCGGCACATACCTCTGTAATTAGATTCTGGACTTTCTCACCACCAGACCTCAGACTGTGTGTTGGGGTAAGCACTCCTCCACTGTCATAACACTAAGCACCGGAGCACCTCCGGAATGTGTGCTGAGCCTCCTGTTGTACTCCCTTATTCATAAACGACTGCAAACCTATCCATGACTCCATCATACTCAAGTTCACAGACTACACCACTGTGATAAACCTAATCTCAAACAACGTTCAGTCAGCCTATAGAGAGGTGGTTGATAACTTGGAAAGCTGGAGCCGGGACAACAACCTTCCCCTCAACCATAGAGCTGATGCTGGACTTCAGGAGATAGACAGAAATGGACCACCATCCCTCATCCAGTCAACATTAGTGGCTATAAGGTGGAGCGTGTCCAGAATTTCAGATTTCTTGATGTACATATCACCCAATACTTATCCTGGTCAAAAAATACAGCCATGGCCAAAAGAATCAGGGGATTCCTTTCCTGAGAAGCCTAAAGAAAACAACTTCCACAATAGCTGATGGTCAGCTTCTACAGGTGCGCCGTAAAGTTCATCGCATACTGCATCACAGCATGGTACCCAGGCAGCACCTATGAGAACACATAAGCCCTCCAGCGCTTCATCAGAACAGCCCAGAAGATCACTGGCTCACAGCTTCCAACCCTGAAGGAACTCTTCAGAACCCAGTGTAGCCGCAAAGCCAGGAACATCTGCAGTGATCCAGCCCACTGCGGACACAACCTTTTCACACATCTGCAGTCTGTCAAGCATTACAGAGCCCTATACGCTCACACAGCAAGACAGCAGAACAGTTTCTACCCCAAAGCAGTCACACTGCTGAACACACTGGGACCACTTCCCCCTCTCACAACAGCACCACACTGAACTAAACTGAAACTTATCCACACTACACACATGTACTACACAAGCAGAATATGCACTTTAACTGCTTTGGCTCCTAGCCATCATACAATCACCCATGTTTACTGTACAGCAATGCTGCTATCACAATCATCTAAGTACCACAGTTGTGTTCAATGTAACCCATTATACCATGTAATACTGTTGATTATGATCATCTTGCAGTAATAGTACAATCTTTCAGGTGCAATGATTTGTCTCATAAGCAATAATTCATGTGCAACATTTCTCAGTTTTATACAGTGTATTTGCACATTTCTATATGCTTTTGTTTTTCTTAATTTTCTTTTAGCCTGTAGAGATTTTATTGAGGTTTCTACAGGATGATCCAAATATCACCTCACTGTACTTCTACAGTGACAATAAAGATATCTTGTATCCTGTACATGAGTACAGCTGTTCAAGGGCCAAGGGGGCCATAAACAGGGATAGAGCGACAGCAGCAGCAACAGACGCCACCGCTCTGGCTGGCTAGCGACCCTGCTGAGTGGTGGGCGGACAGGTTGGGGGAGGGGGGGCAGGTTCCAAGACGTCGGCCCTGGGCTCTCGCTCTGCAGGGACGAGACACTCAAGCCAGCAAGAGACAAGAAAGCTGAGGGAATCCAGTTTCACAGCAAAGCAGAGGGCGCGACCTCCTCCCTCCCTTGGCTGGCGCGTCACCAAACAATTAAATCTTTACCAAGCAGCGAACAGAATGCCCCATGTGAAACAACAGAGAGCATCCATTTTAACAATTATTTACACAATTATATGACAGGCTGCTCGTGTCACAGCGGAAACACAACAGCGTGCGCATGTCTTGGGGCTGGCAGCTCTGAGGGTCCTGCTCATTGCAGGGAAATGGCTTCATTGACAACAGCCCGACATCCCCGTCTGACCTTCAGCACTGCGGCTATTACTGAAGTTCTGAGTACTCCCACGTGACGCACGTGCACACACACGGCCTCTTAACATTGTAAATAGTTCTCAGTGACTCATTTTAATGCGACTAAAATCCCTTACCGCAAGGCAAGAGAATGAGTGATGATACAAAAAAGAGAGAGAGAGAGAGAGCTTTGTGTGGGGAAAATACCCACTCTGTCTTTTTCAGAAGCTACTCTCTTTAGGGGGACCTTTTCCTTAAGAATGACCCATGTCTTTTTCTCCTGTTTTTGTATGGATGTTTGAGTAATTTAATATAAAAACGCTGATGGACGAAGCCGTCGCTCTAACCTCAGCAGTATGTTCCATAAGCACGTTAAGTAAAGCATTACTCTGCAGAAATGAGACTCACCTTTGCAGTGCTGCCTACTTTATTATGCTGCATGGTACTTAGACCGACTGACACAGCACCTCCCGAGTCAGAGAGGGCACTGCAACACGGCCCAGAAAACAGGGGAACAATTCCCAAGGACGAGCCCCTCATTTTACAGGCAGCAATTAATCTCACGTCCCAACTTTGTGTCCTTAAAATGATGGAGTGAGACACACACACACGATACAAGGTGTGTTGACAACAGTTAGCTTGAGCCTAGTGCATCAACATCTCATAGTGTCCTCTAGATGGAGGCTGGTTTTGCATACATGTGGATCTGTCCTGTAATCATGCCTTATAAACCACCCTGCCTCCCCTGATTAATATAGCAAGCAATTACACCCTCATCCTGCAGTGCTTGGAGATTCCAGACTGCCTCGGAGCATGAACACCCATAAACGCCAGGCTCGTCTGGATGCCGGAGAGTTGAGAGAAACTGTCTACCCCATTTAAACTTCAACAGGAAGGCTGGAGTAATTTGTGAGGAAGTTGGGCAATTAGCAGCAGCAGCAGCACAGGCCACACTGTCCGCACCAGATCGCTGGGCCACCCGGTTGGGACTCGTCCGTTTAGATGTCGACTTTCAAGAAAGCAACAAGGAAAGATGGCAATGAACTCTGGAGATAGTGATACTATCTTCTCACCCTAAATACACAGCAACTGTTCCACAACCCATAATCAACAGCACAGAATTTCCTTACAATTAAAAGGTCAAATTTCTATTAATTCTGTCATTTCACAAGTTCGTAGGAGGAAGATTTAAAAAAAAAAAATTTAAGCACTATTGTTGCAAAGATTAAGGCTGCATTGGGCAGAATGCCTTAAAATATTTTGAGCCAGCAGAATTCAACACCACTCTTACAGACCGGACCAACATGAGGTGCAAAGTAATTTCTTTTGAACGAGTAAGCAAATTAATGTCACACACAGGCAGCAAAATGAAAGACAAGCCCCTCCTCCCCCCTTTACAGCATTAATGCTTTAAATAAGGAACAAATTCTTTTAAATATCACATTTTAGAGTGCAACATCTGCAGTGACGTCAATCACACCGGCGTAATATTATCAACGTCACTCCCCAGCTTAGAGTGCGTCAGAAAGAGACCGAGGAGTTTCAGCACAGGAGAAAGTGGCAAAGTGCAGCTTCAACATCTGAGCTGCCAGTGACTACATTTTCAGTAGAGAATAACCAATTGCTGGCCAACATGTATGTGAATGCAGACTTCCACCAGTGGAAGATCTCTTCCCAGGATGGTTCAAAGTAGTGGCCAATTACTGCAGTGCTGACAATCAGCGCCTGCTGATTCACAGCCCCCGAGAAAACAATCAAACTGACTGAAAGATAGGGTCTGCGCTCAGACCTTAATTTCAGCACAAATGTGCTACGTTGTCAGAACCTATAGTGTGAGGTTCTTTTTCCAAAATGGTTATCAAAGTAAACTGCTAACGTCATTTGCCTGAGTGCTACTGTGAGCCTGTCTTTTCATTTTGAGCTAGTTTCAGAGTACCACCATTAAGACCAGCATGTAGGTAAAACTGACCCTAGACCAATATAAACATTTCCATACAAGTACTGATATCTACACAGTTCCTTCATGTCTTGAAGCATCTACCATTCTCAAAACGGTAGGTGCATTAGACAGTACAGCACAACATTAGTTCACTAGCAAAAAGCCACAACTCAAAACTTCAAACTCATGTTTCAAAACCAAATTCTTTCAATGAACAAGTCAGTACCATTAAAATGAAAAGTTCACGGACTAATAATACAATGTTGCATATTTCAGTATGCAAAACATCACAAGAAATTGGACTGGACTCACCTTTGCATTTTACCTGAAACAATTTTACTGTAATGAATGCATGACACAGTACAATACACTAATTAAAACAGAGGAAAAATGGTTATTGTCATACCCTGCCCGTACGAGCCCCGTGTGTGCCACCCCCCCTCGCTCCTCGTGTGCAAACCCTGATTGAAACCACCTGTGGTCCATCTGTTTGAGTGCGATCCTCTGTTTTCTGATTCGTTTCCTGTCAGTCTTGTGTATTTAGTCCGCGTCTGAGTTAGTAACCCCAGTTCGGTCATTGTGATGTGTAGTGGCGTTTACCCCGTTTGTCTCCAAATAAACCCCGTTTTTTGGACATTCCTGCCTCTCATCGTCTTGCCTGCCCGACGCCGCTAATATCCAGGCACGCTGCAAACCCGCAACATGACAGTTATACAGTACTGTATAGTAAAAAAACTGCATCAAATATTTATGTACTGTAGGAACCAAATATATCAAAAAGTAAAAGAAAAGAAACAGCAGTGTAACATGTATTCTCTCCACCTAACTAGAAATGCTGTCACTCCTCTCTGTAAAGCACACATCTTCATTTACATCACACCTGATATTCTCCTTTGCAAGACAACATGGGAGAAATTTCTTGCATGCTGACATTTAGCAGATATTACTACAATACCACATGGCTGCAATTTACAGAAAATGTGCTTCAGAGATTATGACTAGGACAATTTTGCATTTGATAATTCATACAATATTTACATTCATATTTCCATTTAGATAAATACAGTATGCATCTAACGATATGAAATTCACAGTAATACTATACAAGAGCTAAAGCAATCCCATTTAGATCAATTGGACTTCTGTAATTATTCATAACCATTTACAAAAATATGCTTAAACACTTTCAATTTGTGTGCAAGAATAAGAAATGATTCTTATGTGAACAGATGAGCTAATGGTGTGGAGGCTTTCACCCATCGTTTATACAAGATTAATTATCATTCAGAAATATTGCCAAAGCAACAGAGAAGTTGTAACTCACTGTCAGACTGCACCTTAAATCCAGCAACTGGACTGACAGGCGGAAACCAGCAAATCAAAGGACTCTACTGTTCATGAGCACCACAGCTTCCAAAAACCAAATGTCTCTCCCAAAATAGGCACCCTTTTCTTAAGCTGTCCCCCAGTTGTTTTCAGACAATTTTCAGACCAAGTCTCTAAGTCTGCTATGACGCCACCCCAATACACCCACACAACAAAAAATTGATTCCACAGCTCATCTCACTAGTACAAAGAGGGCTTAGCCTCCTAGCATCGTCTCTGCAGTCTAATCCACACAGCCAATTAGCCTTTGCTCTACTTGCTTTATTATTGGTTTCTTTTTCGTTTCAAGCCAATTACAAACCCATATTATCGTCCTATTAACCATGTTCTGCAGTGGCCAAAAAACACAATGTGATAATCAAGAATATTTACCTCGGCAACAGTATCCAGTTGGTTGAGAAGGACGACAAACTCCTTTTTAACTCACACACTATAGAAATACCACCTAATCAATTAGAGAAGGAGCTGGAAAGTCACCTGCTTTCCTGTCCTTCACTCACCCCCCCCCCCCATCCTGCCAGGAAGACACTAACATCTCCCACTTCATTAAATCTCCCTTAACTAAAATGACACTATCATGCAGGACCCTCAAGGGCCGATGCAAATGTTGACGCTATGCCACCTGATACCTCGAGTTAAACACGCATCTACTTGCATCACAGTAAGCATTAAACAGGAGCTGGCGTCTTAGGTAGGGCAGTTCCAGTGCTACATCCTTACTTTGTTTGACTCTCATACACAGCTGCACAACGTGACACTGTAGCACTATGCCAAGCCGTATTTTACTCAAGGTGGCCATGGGCACTAAATTGGTGTGAGTTGTTAGCCGGCACAGCGCGTCGGTTTATGGCTTCTGCCCATGAAAGGTCATCGTGTGCAGACTGCAGCCCAGTGTTCATTAGGGAAAGACACCCAAGTTTCTCACACACAATCCCACTAGGAGGAAAGACAATTTGAGGTGACTGGCGTGGCTTTCAGCACAAGTGTGAGACATCCAAAGAGACCTGTATGGAAACTCACCGGACGTGAAGGGATGGATAAATGAGCTCATCAGCAGGCAAGATATAAACAACCCACTTTAGTCTGAGCTGGACATGAAAACCACACAACCATGGACACCAGCTAGACCCCTTCCTCACCTCCATCCCCAACTTCGTTGCTTTTTCTTGTAATCCGTCCCTTTCCTACAGACTCCCCGATCCCCAAGGATCATAATTACTTTAACCTTACTTTTTGTCCTAAGATACTTAAATTATCCATCACACTTAGTGTTGGAAATAAAACAGAAGACTCACATGGACATCCATGCAAAGAAAAATGACCAAAATCTTTCGTTTTCAAAACAATTGTCATTCCTTTCTTTTTTCTTCATAAACTACAGAAATATCCATTCATCAAACCATTTTATATAATTGCTTGTCCTATACCTATGGGTGCAAGGCAGTAAATAACCCAGGACAGGACACCAACCCATCACAGGTCACAAACACATTCACATCTATGGCAATTTGGCAACTCCAATAAGCATGTTTTGGGACTGTGGGGGGCAGCAACTGGAGACCATAAAGAAAACCTCATAACAACTTAGGGACAGCAAGCAAACTCTAGGTCCTGGTCTCCAGAGGAGCTGGTCAACCATGCAGGAGACACCTGTAATACTGAAACATTTTTAAAGCAGTTCCTCACTGCCTGAATACAAGCAGACTAAGAGTAATAAGCTACCCCCTTCTAAACTAACACTATGAATTAGACATTGGGGCAATCTGAGCAAGCACGCCAATTTTAAATGGATATTTTACCCTCAGGGAGTTGGCATATTTTGTCAGCTTGAATAGAAGTCTGTGCCTGCTTTGTCTTTTTCTGTTTCAGACCGCCTTGTTAAATTTGAGTGGGGGTGCAAAGAGCAAATTGCCCTGAGCTCACACACCCATGTAGGACACATGCCCCACCGTACGACTGCCTCTTAGCTATTTAATATACTTGTCACAATTGAGCGAATGGAGCAATCAAAGGTCAAATTCATTTAAGGCCTGATAGAAGACCTTGTGAGTGGCTGTACAAGTTAAACACAGGTAAAAGTCTACTGGGGTCTCCAAAAAATTAACCTGGATTTAAAATATGAAACCAACCCATTCAAATAGGGCTTCCCAAAAACAATGGACAGAAACTAATGGGAATTCTGTTTAGAGCAAGAGAAAGACAAGAAAACGATTTGAAGCAGGCGAGGACAAGAAGAAGTGTCATCACAATCTTAAAAAGTGCCCCACTATCCCAAAGCTATTTATAACCTAATGTTCCTCAGCATCGTGTCAGAGAGACTGATGGAATCAGAGGCAAAAGAGAAACAATGAGAGCGCACTTGTGATATCTAAGATAACTCAAAACAGGAAAGAAAATTCAATATACCCGAAGTGTCTTAAATTTCACCAACAGACACACACACACACAGAAGTATCACAAACTCAAAGGGATCAGATGCAATCAGACAAATCGGAAGAAAAAAAGTGCTGATTTGCAAGTTGGCACACCTGTGAGACATCAGCCTTGACAAAATGGAGAACACGCTGACATGCCCTGTCAGGACGTCACTCCCAGCCAGACTGGCAGGGCTGCTTTTCACAAAGACGCTCGCGAAGCAGCGCCACGCAGGCAATACCACAATGTGCATTCAGCACTGTGGCTACGCGCTCCCACAACCTCAATGTCAAGGCACCGTGGAGACGCCCGCGTTCTTCCCAGGAAGAGACTTTATTAGTGACAAAAGGAAGGGAAATTTCTGCCAACAGCACCCAGGAATACAAAGTCTTAATTTAACAGAACACCACCACATAAAGCCCTGCTGAGTCACACTGTACCACTCAGGAGCTGTACTAAGGGCCAGCTACATCTGATTTTCTCCACCCCCCCCCAAACCCCACACAGCATATTTCTCCAGGTTTTCCACTCTGTCCCAATCCATGAAGATCCGTTACAGCAACAGCATTAATAGCACAGACTCAATATACAAAACCAGCTTAGCATGGCTTCTGCTTCAACAGCAAAAGACAATGAATCAGCCACTTAGTGTTAATTATTAACTTATTTACTTTGGAGGAAAGCTGCAGGCAGAGAATCATCAATAGTGAATACTGAACAATCAAGCCGACAATGCTACACAACACAGAAGCACTGTACTCACTGTCTGTATGTTCATTGCTAACTCTAAGGTGGATAGCTAAGTTAATAGTGTAATACTAGCTTAAGGAAAACCTCAAATGAATAAATAACCATAACTTTCTTGCCTTTAAGACATGAAATGTTGGCCTGTACACACACCATGTGTGTGGTTTCACAACTTTCACTGTGCTGGCTACACCTGCACTCTGGAATGCATAATTAAAACAGGATATATGTGAATGCATTTGGCCAACGCTGCTGATACACTCCAATGAGTAGGAAGCATTACATTCGAAACAACTATTTCTAATTGCATGATGTTTATTGACCCTTTATTTTTCATTAGTCAGTGTTCAGTTCTTACAATTCAACTGAGAAAATGAGAAAATTTACATTTACAATTACCACAAACTAAATTAGCAAAATTGAAAAAAATAGCCAGCAATACTGAGTTCATGTCAGCAATGTAAATACTTTAGTTTGAAAAGTAAAATCTAAAAGTTGTCCGATGTGACTCAACTTGAGACAAACAGCACAAAGTCACAAATTCTAAAAATAAAACACAAATAAATATAAAACAATATAAAACAAGGCAATGCTGAACTCTGACGGAACAAATTTAAAGTACATCATCTGTTCTATCCAAAAAACATCCATTACAAACTCTAGTTTAAGTCTTTTCACACTCCCAACAATTTAAAACACTCACTGGGTCATTCACAGACATCCATCCATCCATCTTCCAACCACTTATACCGGTCGGGGTCATGTGGCAGCGTGGAGCCAATCCCAAGCAGCACAGAGTCCATTGCAAGGGACACACAACCACAGGCAAGATCATACACTTCAGGCAACTAATACATGCCAGTTATATCAACTATATGTCTTTGGAGTGGACAAAAACACCAGAGCACCCAGGGTGAACACACACAACACAGCAACAACATGCAAATTCCACAATCTAGCAAATGTGGGACTCAAATCCTTCAGGATTGTGGGACTCTTAAGGTGTGAAGCAACAGAACTACCCATTGAGTCACCATGCCACTCAGTCAAGGACGTGCCATTTCTTATTCTTGAACAACTGAAAATCCCTCTTTAGGCTTGTGCTTCAAAAGCAGCCATGCTAATCATAAACATTTTCAGTACATTAATTAAGTTTTTGTCATACTTTTCCCACAATACAATTCATGCATTTTCCCCCTTACCCCTACCAACAGGCTTGCCCTTTTCTTCTGAGAAGCGCATCCCCAGCAAACTGCCAACAGCATGCTTGAGTGTAGGGATGGTGCTGTTTGGGCAGCTCACTGTTTTGGAGTTTTGGATATGATTGAGCAATGCACATTTTTCCCCACATTTCAGCCAACAAGCCCTTGCAAAACTGACACCTCTTACCAGTTTCCTCCTGTCCAGCTGCTCAGTTTGGAGTGATAGCCTAGTTTTAGTTGTTACAATACATGGGGACTTCATCATGGGTGGATAGATTTATATCAGCTGGACAGCACAAAGTGGTATTTCACCTTTAGCTCCACCACACCTTTTTTTGCAGTCATTGCTGGGTGCAGCAAAAAGTCAGAAAACAGTTTGATATACACGACTTGTTTTGAATGCATGAAATATATTACATCCAAATAACCAATATCATTATATATAACTGCAAAATAATGAAAATTCCAAGTTTGAATAAACTTTTTTTGCCGTTTAGGTTATCCTTAATATCACAATATTTCAGCTCAAAGGCCACAGGTAAAATTGGAGGCTAAATGACTGAAAGACGCTACTGCAATAGCAAGTGGATTTAAGATTAACACCTGTCCTTATCAAAGTTACCTCATTGTTACCATGACTCTAAGGCAATCTAAAAAGAACATCAATCTTAAGAACATCAGTTCTCATTAACTGGTAGTCTTGCCTGTCTTATCCATGGGGTAGCTGTAAATAACTCACCCATTAACTATAACACTTTAACTATACATAACTGCAATAAAAACTTCCAAAATCTAAAAAGGTATTAGCTGCTAACATCTTAAAATCAACAAAAAAAAAAAACACACAAAAAAAATCATCTGTAACACACATTTGTTGTATGATTTTGCAATAATCCCTACGGCTTGGCCACACGATTTTGCCAGTTACTACTGAGTGGCTACATTTCACACAGTATGATCATGTTCTCAAATGAGCTTGGGTGATTCCAAAATTGAATGAACAGGCTACTTCCCCTTTTTTGTTGTAAAAATACTTAATTTTCAGTTAACTATTGAAACATTTAGGGCAAAACTAATTAATTACACCTTTTAAAGGTGAACCAGAAAAACTGTGTGAATGCAACAGCCAAGTCAGTTTTAAGCTTTAAAATACCAACATTCTGTCAAATTTTGTTACCATGATCAGGAGCTACTAGATATGGTATGGGTCAGTTTACATATCTGATACTAGTCAAAGCAGAGTTTCGGAGCCCATCACCAGATTACTGAGAACACCCTACTTCCGCACACTTACAAAGTAGCTTATTTCAAGGACAGTTAAAACTTCAGAAAGATAAACTGTAAATGTTTGCTACAGATCTATTTTTTGTTTGAAGACCTAACCCTGAATATACATCTGTGCCCATAAAGATACCAAAAGGAACTTAATCAGAAGCTCACCTTTGAAACTATGTACGGATGACAAGTTTCAAAATACAGATAATACAAAGCCGACAGCTACATGTTACCAAACTGCAAACGAAAAGACAGATCATAACTGAATGCAGACCCACAACTATCAATACTTGTGCAGTCTTACACTGGTAGTGTAACAAATCTTTTCACACTTGCTCATGAATCTTAAAAACTTGCAAATGCAGATAACATGCCACAGAAGTTATTGCCACCTTGCAAGGTATAATCAATAAAGCCTTTTTTAACAAGTACTACCCAACCAAAGAAAAAAAGCTTTCATTAGAGGCATTTTTAAATAATGGGGCAAGGCATTTCACAGACACTGCCATACAGAACAGAAATAGATGAAAAATGCTGCCCGAACTCATGAAAACAAACCTATTTCCCAAGTGTTGTATCACTTCAGCAATGTCATCATGAAAGGCTGAACATCTAAGTAACTGAAAACAATCCAATACATGCCTCTTAATTTTTTATGATGGCCAAATACGGTTATTATTCTGAAACCAGACATTTCAAGATATGTATGTTGTAATAAAACACTGCTGTGTTAATGCCCTTTTAATGTCATGGTTTAGAATGGCCTAGTATGCAGTAACAAATGTTAACACTTAGGGTGTGCTTTTCACACCAGTACAACATAGGTCTCAATTCTACTATGGTTAAACCTACACTGTCAGTCAGATTAAATGCCATTTATAGATATACAGTATAGAAACCAATCTGAACAGATACCAAATGTCAAAAACGAAATGGCCAAATAGCTACAATAGATCATCAGCAACATTCAGCTACAAAAGGTAAAAGTCAGCTAATTTGTTCCACACATACTTATAAAAATGGTTGCTTGCCAAAATGTTTTCATCCAGCAAAGTCAAATCTTTGGCAAGCATTTCTAAATGGTTAATTGTGTATTGGTACCAAGTAAGTCATTAATAAGTAGACTCTCCTGATCACATTCATCCAAGGTCACAAAGAAGGGAAACGGGAAAAAAAACAAGGACTTACTAATCCTAGTTTTAGCAGTATGTTATTTACAGGAGGACGCTCTGAAATCTCCCTTTTCAGTTTAAGCGCTGGTCAAGCACAATAGCGCGTTTTATTCCAGTCAGTTACATGTCTTTGTTAAGTGCTGCCGAGTCCCATTTCAGGAACAGCACTGTCGCTGAATTTACCAAGCAAGGTTACAGTGGCGCACACAAACAAGCACACACTCGCACACGTAGACACACAAGGTCCGCCAAACTCCATCGGTTTGAAAAGCATCGACTTGTACCGTCTAGTTTTAGCTGCGATTTGCCTTATTTAAAACGTTGCGATCTATCCAGAGAAATATTAAATGTTTATCGACGCAAAGTAATTCTATAAAAAGTTTCTTCCTCGTCAGCTAAGGTGTAATCTCTTAATACCTAATAAAAGCCCAGCCGTACCAAGGCCCAGTTTCCGCAAAGCAGCACTGCTCTGCCTCGTTATTGTACAAACCCAGGTGGACAGATAGCTGAGCTTCAACGACCAATTGAATAACCAACGGCGGTGTCATAATGCAAGAAATAAACACTGGTATAAACTTTACAAAAGGTCATCTACTAACAGAGAAAGTTGAATCCCTGATTATTGAAGTGGCCAAATACGATAAAATAGCCAATACCGCGTGGGGTGGCATTAGATCGATAACTAACTTTAAATCCACTCGAAAACGAAAACTATCTTTACCTAATCTAGTTGCCAATGATAAGCCATATGGCTGGAAACTACCAATTATTTTCTCTGTGGAAAATGTTATTGCAGTAACTACGTATTAAACTTCATGCGCTAGATTATTGTCCCCAGTGGTACCACTTCCTTCCTTCCACTAAGGACACAAAGTCAGGTTTAATAAGCACGTTATTCAATATATATTTTCAATTTTAGCCTTACCTGTGCTGGAGGATTTTCAATAACTGTTAACAATGCCGGCCGCGTTGTCATTTTGTGGGGTTTTCAGGAAAAAAAAAGTAGATGGGGACACTAAGTAGTTCAAAATCGGACGTACATTTATAGCTACGTAGCTACACTTCGGTATTTCTTCGGGGGGGGGGCAAAAATAAAAGATATTTAGCTATTCCCTCCGGAGGCGAGCTAGCTACGTTTACCGAGACCAACAAGTCGCCTCGTTAAAGTGCCTATTCTGTAAATACACGTCCGCAGGCGGCTGCGAGCAGCGGACCCGAAGTTTGAAGCCCACTGAAAATGATCATATGGCCAGCCGTCCGCAGTCTGGAAAATACCGAGTCAGAAACGAACTTATTCGGTGAGGAAAATGCGTAGATTTGCTTCAGAGGTTTTAAAATCGACGTCCGGGATTTTGGCCGAGTCGGAGGCACTTGGCTGACATTCTGCTGTCTCCAGGGAGGGAAGGGAGCAGCTGCAGAGCGCGGCCGGCGTAACCCGGGGGACTGTCAGCGGAGACCGGCTCGGCTGCTTCCAGTTCAAATCGAGACCGCGGATTAAACTTTAGGCCAAACGAGCGTGACTTGGGCTATCTTCGCTAGATGGGGGAGTGAAAAGAAAACCTAAAGATATGAAAATCACACCTCCTTCCTCTTGGTCTGGAGAAAATAAAGTAAAAATAGAAAACCGTGAGGCGGTCCTGCCTACGGCCGTAATCCGCTGGTTCCAACACAGCGGGCGGGCGGGCGAGCGAGTCAGTCAGTCAGTCAGCCGGTAGCCTATTCCGATACGGCCGTATAACTCCGCAGACTCCAAAGCCGACGTTTCCCAGCTGCGAAAAGCAGATTAACCGTGAAGGTGGGTCACTGAGATGGTGGTCCGTTAGCGTTTCACAAAGGGCTCGCAAACACTCGAAGTGAAGAGTCCTCTCACGGTGACGTGGTCCTCCGGACAAGGCAGGCGTCTGCAGGCGACGAGCGGGGGACGGGACTGGGCCCAGCGGCCGTCAGGCTATGCACTGAATTTCGATACCGGAACAGGCGCCAGGGAACATGGCTACCGAGCTACACCGCCGTGAGGAAGGGAGGAGAGGGGGAATACGTCGGAATCCAGCTTCGGTCTTTTTCGGTCTCAGTCGTGTCTGAATTAACTATTCCCCTACCTGCAAAGCGCGTTTAATGCCAAATCCCACAATAATCCAATTTTGACTTAAGTAATATAATTACCTTTTTAATTTTGTAGTGACTGTCATAGTGGAATTTCCGAGTTACATAACTATGAAAACAAATGAATTAATCATGACATGCATGATCAAAAAAACAAATAAATAAATAAATATACGCAGGCCTGTAGCCAGAAATAAATTTCGTGGGGTGCTCGGCATAACCCCGCCTCGGTAGATTTTGCCTACCGACGTAGTACGTGAAAACACGTACATCTGATGTTATCCAGCAAAAATGCTTGTCAACACCAATGACCTACAAACTATTAACAAATCCAGGATACCAAAAGTGGAAAACTGCAAAAGATGTGCAGAAAACAAACGCACAAATTCAAAATTAAAACTTTATTAACCTTTAGACAGCTTTTCAATAATTGACATAATTCTTTGATTTTAAGTTGACTTTACATTATACAAGTGTCAAATATGGAGAAAGTCAGCATAAGATGAAAAGTCCTATTTAAATGTAGTACAACAAAATTTAGAAAGTATAAAGTGTACAAGAAGACAGATAAGTGGAAGACTGTGTATTGCCCCCGCTCCCACACACCACACAATTTAATCAAGCAAATCATTGATCATTATAGTCATCAAGTCTGAAAAGAAGCTGCGTTCATTGTCACCACCACCAAAAACAAGCAGGATCTCAGGCAGAACTTCAGACATCTGCTCCTCCTCGTCTTTGGCAGGAACCTGAAAATAACAACAGGAGCTCCTTCTCGTCATCAAGATAACCAACATTACTGAACAATGTCTTCCACAGATTCTGATAAAGTGACCACTGTTGTAAACTTTCATAAGTAAAATCAGTAAGGCTATTCACAATAAATGCATACGTTATTTTACAACTGCACATCCTGCATGAGATGTAACCTTGCACAGACCGACTAGCTGTTGGTCAGTGTGTATTTTGTGACATACCTCTGTGTTTGGTTTTACCATAGTGATAACAGAATGTCCAGCTCTGGGTACTGCAGACAACTGGGTGTTAACAACTGTGGTCCAGCAGCTTGTGTCTGCAAAGCAATAGAAGAAATATGAAAAATGGATCCACATATAGGTGCTTATCATACATCATTTGCACGTATGCTCATATCACATCAACACACCTTGAAAAAGGTAATTTATTAGAGATATCACAATGTGGATTTGTTTAGCTACATCATAGTTACAGTACTTTGCCCTAACGTTAGGTTCTACTTGTAGATTTTAATGACAAGCTTTATGTAGATGATCATAGTAGACCAAGACAGGAATCTGATAGATTAGCCATGCATCAATTAACCAACATTTTCCCAGAAATCAAGTTTGAATTACATGTTTGTTATAGTCTCCATGTTCCCATATGAGGATAGGTTAGTTGAGCTAAATCTCTTCAGCCCCAAGCAAAGGAGACTGAGGGGAGACATGATCCAGGTCTATAAGATTCTAACAGGTTTGGATGCTGTTCAACCAAATAGATACTTCAGCATTAGTTCAAATACAAAAACTCATGGCCATAGGTGGAAATTAGCGGGAGAACATTTCAAACTGGATTTAAGGAAGCAGTTCTTTACACAGCATGTAGTCGGAGTATGGAATAGTCTTCCTGATAACGAAGTGCAAGCTGAATCCTTGGGTTCCTTTAAATCAGAGCTAGATAAGACCTTAACCTCTGAGCTATTAAGTTCTCCCCAAGCGAGCTTGATGGGCCGAATGGCCTCCTCTCGTTTGTATAGTTCTTATGTTCTTATTAGTAATAAGCAGAAAGAAATTAAGCTTCAAAACCCACAGTTGGTGGGATTATCATGTGCTGTTGACCATAACTGTTTTAATTCACTTCCCCTTGGTTATTTCAACTGGTTCCCAGTGGGGCCAAATCAGGCAAGTGACTGACAGGGTGTGGTAATTGCATATACTGTAGTTTCAAAACCTCATTCCATGGAATTCTATTCCATTGTTACTTAAAATAATATGTCTGATGAAAGCGTTTACCATACCTGTGTCAAATATGAACGCGTCAGTCAAAGCATTGTTCCCATTGTATCCCCCGTGGACCAGGAACTTTGACTCAGAAAGAACCGCGCATCCATGCCAGCTGTGGGGGAGGGAGTGACACCAATACATTAAATCACCCTACCTGCTGTAACAGGAAGGTTCCAATCATTTGACTATTTAACTGACTCACTGACGATGATCAATACTTCAGCCACATGGGTTGGCTGCCCTATTTTGCCTGTGGTGACTCATTCACTCGCTAATAAGCAGGTCTGAATCCTCTGCACAAGAATTTTCTACATATTCTAAAGACGCCTAAAGAATAATTATGACAATATAATGCTTGAGTATACATTGGGAAAGAAAAACCAGCACGCTGCTGCACCCCAGTCTGTGGTTTAGTTCCATATACAGCTTTAGAATTGCTTACAAACACCCCAGGAATAATTCACAATGAACCCGTAGCAGTAATGCAGTTTGTTTGTGGTGACGCTTCATGAAGGACTAGAGAAGGAAAAAATAATAAAATATTTGTCAAGTCAACCTTTGAGAGAATCTTGAAGTAGTTTCTCACAAGTACCAAAATAGGGGAAAAGGCAGGCTTACTTTTCAAGTCAATTTCTTTGAACCTATATAAAGTTTGCAAAGGTACATTAAATTTGCAGCTGCTGGTTTTCTTTGAAGGAGGAAACGGTTGGTTTGAATTCAGTGCAAGTTAACCTAACCTGCGAGGGGATGGACTGGTCCCTGAAGTCCTCACAGCTGAAAACTCCATCAGCCCTAAAAAAAAGATAGATACTGCAATGTTCCACACATTTTCATGTGAAAAGTGTAAAAATCAGAATACAGAGTCATCATTCACAGTCCAAGAAAGACCGTTTACATTTTGCCATGAACACATTAGGGTAAACCAAGGTATCTCTGCAGGCTGTAATCACTGAAATAAACACTGAACGTATTCTATGCTCAAGGCCAACTGTAAAAACTACATGTATAAATAGAAAGTAGTACTGGAGCCATGAGTTTCATATTCAAGGGCCGAACAGGACGCAGTCAGAAACAAGACAGCTATACATTTCATTATACTACGTTTCTACATTCATACATTTTGGTATCATAACAGAATCTTGGGTATAACAACTAGGTTGGTTCCTCAACCAGTATGCATCATCCTGCTCTCTGACACACACAAACAGGCAATCCTGCATGTGATACTGCATCTGCAGGCTACATTATGGGTTAACTATAATTGAGTTGTAAGCCACATTTGGGCAACTCACCCAGGTCCAGTGCATGCATATCATTGAAACAGAGAGGCGTGTCCCAGCCTCCGAACATGAAGATTTTCCCTTGAAGCACACATGCTGAATGCCTGAGGAAGATTAGAGATAGTCTCAGAACTGGGGGGCAACCTGCTGCTGGGGGTCTGGTTCATACAGAAACCAAGCTGAACAGGTGAGCTGACACCTCCCTCTTCTTCAGTCTCTCAATCAGTCATATAAAACCAAAACGAGTCTTATTTCTCACCCGGAACGTGGTGCGGGCCGGTCCCCGTTAACAATGGGGTGGTACCAAATGGCCAGTACAGGGTTAAAGATGTAAAGTGAGTCGCTGCAGCCATCTGGCTCGGGATGGGGACGAGGGAACACCCCCCCGAACACAAAAAGCTCACCACGGAACAGGCTGCAGCTGTGATAGGCGAGGGGGGGCACTTTGCCTTGAGCCTTGTGTAGAACAGAAGCACAGTATTTTAAATGTCATACTTTGTATGGTCAGAAACCCAATTAACAACTCAGGAAAAACTGTTGTACTACGTATAAAGAATACCATAATACAACGTGCAATTTTTATACCAGAACACTGTTTCTGCTTTCAGAGTTTCCTCACCTCCACCATGGTCCAACGCCAGCTCTGGGTATCCAAGATGTGGACATCATTAAACCACTTTTTGTTCTTAGATCCGCCAAAGACGTAGATCCGTTTTGACTCCGGATCGAAGGTGGCCGTGTGGCCTATCCTGCCTTCGGGAGTAGGGCCCTCGGCCAAAGTCTCCGCTGCCATCCACGACATGTCCTCTAAGAGAAGATAAGGACTTTACACATAGTGTATGGCACATTTACAGGATTATGTCCACAAATATTCATGTTTTACAGCTTCTACACAACTGAAATACACAAAACCCAGTTTAATTATTAACAATATCTTCTGATAATAGTATCTCTGTGTAAGAGAAGGTAAAAAAATATGCTGGAGCTTATAAAATACTTTAAATAAATGTAACATGACTAGTTACATTGTCAACATAATAAAATTACTGTATACTTCAAATCAGCCCAGCATATTTCCACCAAACTATACCATACAATAAGGCCAATATATTCTGATGAATAAAATGTAGTAGAATAGTGATACTTTATTCATCTCTTTGCTTAGCCCATCTTGCTCTCTGAGAGACCAAATCACATATACAGGTGAAAGCAAGTTTGAGAATCACAGTCTAGGGTGGGCCAGCACCCAGCATCCAGCATCCAGCACCCCAGGAGCAACTGGGATTAAGGGCCTCACTCACTGGCCCAGCAGTGATATTTCCCAGCTGTGGGTTTCAATCACCAACCTTCTGAACACAGGCAAAAAATTTGCCCATCATAACAGTAAAAATTATATAAAACTTAATTTTTAACAGCATATAAAAGCTGAATAATAAAAGTTATTAGAAGGTATATCATTTTAAAATATAATCATTATTCATTGTATAATCATGGATTTTTCCGTTTTTCCCCATGTAGTTTTTTAATCCTTCCGTCCAATGGCATGCGAGGGACCAGAAGCCCACACGGCATATTAATGATCACTGAATAGTGCTTTGTGTTCTTGGGGAAATCTGGTTAATATGCATTATCACATATTACTCACAATCAGGCACCTTACCTGTACACAGCTTCCACATGGGATCTTTACAGAACTGCATCCTGGAGCCCTGTCCTCCAATAAGAATTGCAGTTTGCGTATCAATAGGGCAAAGGGTTTGACCCCAGCGACTTGAAGGTCTGCCCAAAGAGACTTCTCCAAAAGGAGAGAAAGAATAAAGGGGAAAAATAGGATGAGAAATGATAACATCAAGGAGTTATGAGACATTGACAGAGGCATCTGAAATTACCAGTTTGCGTCTGAGTCCTGGCTTGCTTCCCCCTGGTCTTCTGCTTCTCGAGAGTGCACATGTCAGCCGGTGAGTCGTTCTGGGTTACGAGCCGAGCGTGCCGTCCGCGGGAAGCACCCCTGACCCTCCGGCGAGGCATGGACCTATCGGAGAGGTGGCTGTTGGGACAGACATTCTCCTGATCCTTACTGTGGGTTTCTTTCACATCTTGCCCTCTCTTCCTCTTGCCATGAGCTTCCAAGACCGGTAATGGAACAGCACCCTGTGACAGAAAAGGTAACTGTTAAAGCAGGTCTACCACACAATTACTCTGGAACACGAGTTGCCTTTTTGTTACTAAATGTTTTCTGGAAACATCATTCAGGGTTTCTGTGAAACATGTCAGAATACAGAATTATTAATGTTGAAGTCAATTTGTATAATTCTACAATCAAAATTAAGGAAATTTATTTTAATCACAGTGATAAAATAATCCCACCTTAGTGCATTCTTCTTTTGAGTTCAGAAGTTCATCATAAGAAGCATATTGAAGTTCCTCGTTGCCCTGTTTAACATCCACAAAATGTGAATATTTATGCATCAGTCCTACATGCAAACATTAAAAATGATGAAAACTAAGGCATAACACTTTTTAAATAGATTTATGTAAAAGTCATGATGATATACTGATACTAACCAGACTGCCTCCCTCCATCTTCACAGTTAAGGTTGAAACACCCCTCCGTATTGCTCCTTCCCAGCAATCCCATAATAGGCACCTTTAGAATAATACAATAAAAGTCGCGCATGCGTCTGACGGACAGAAAACCGAGAAAAAAACAAATTACTTGCTTGTGATTTGGTGTCAATTTCCCCAAAGTGATGGTTCCGCCTTCTAAGTCAGTCATTTCCACGGTTACGCCAGTGTGTTCCCTCCATCTTCCATGTGAGAACAGCACCACTTGTCGGACATTCGGAGGCACTGCAATAGTGCGCTGCAGACTCTCGTCGACACTGAGAACAGAGAAATGGGCAACAAATCTGGAATTGTGCTTTCGTGCCTAAAACACGCATCAAATAAAACAGGCAAACATAAAATTATAAAAGCCAGATATGTGAAATCCACTGTCAAATCTGCTAATTGCCGTTGTGATGTGAATTCAGCTGCGGAGTTGGCGGCATAAATTCCTTTGACCGAGTAATTTAAATGTTTAAAGAAGGAATACGCTTCACGTTCTCCAAATAATGCCAAATACTTCACGCATGTGAAAACATCAGTAATCAGTTATTTATATATTTACAGCAAAAGCGCACAACTTTTTCAACCCGGTCATTCACAGTTATGCTACTCGATTATGTCCGGTACAATATGTGGAAACGTTCAGTTATTCAAGTACGCCAACATTAAAGGATATCAGTTTAAAAAGCAATAAACTACTACTCAACACAAAACACTGCAGATATCTACTAAGGAGAAAACAGAAATTGTTAAAAGTTTTACTTTAAACAGTTTCTTGGCTGACAAGCAGTTACCTTATCAGCTTGCGCGGTAGTTCATTTACTCCCAAAACCACAAAGACGCAAAAATCGTCCATGTTCAACATTACACCAAGGACAATATGAATTCACGCATATAGCTGTTTGTTTGAAAAGCTAAAACTGCAGCTTCACTTTCAGCTGCAGCTCCTGTCAATCTCCCGCCAATCCTGATCACAACAATCTGTAAATCGCGCCAAGCAGAGGGCTAGTTTCGTACTAAGCACAGGAACCAATCACAAGCGCGAATTCGTTGTTGACGCGCAGTAGCGTCAACGCTGTAAACCGGAAATGGGCGGATCTACATTTTTCTGATTTAGCGCAGTAAGTCTGTGACCCTGAATAGGTCAAGCGGGTATAGGAAATATCTGATATATAAATACCGAACCAATTAATGGTGATAAATAATAGGCATTCATAGCAATAGTAACGCATGCGGAAATGGTAAAAGTGACAGTGCTGGTGGACAGCAGAGTTAATGTAACGTCCAATTCTATGGGGAGGGACCCATGAAAGATTTCAGAGCCTGGATATAAATGGGGTAGAAGCTATTACAGAGTCTGTCAGAACTGGCTTCGATGCTCTGCTACCTGCTGCCAGATAGAAAGGGTACATACGGAGGGGTAGGGAAAGTCCTCCACATCGCTGAGGGTCCTACAAGTGCATAAAGATGTCAGTGTTGTAGGATCTTGCAGGTGGGTTGCAACTTCCAAACCAAGAGATGCAGCTGGTCAGGGAAAAAAGGCGCGACTGTGCCGAATAGGCTAATGAGGAGGCATTGAGGGAACAGGTGAGGTCAGCTGACAGGTGCAGCCACCGTGGAAACCTTGCTGTACTAGAGGCTGAAGTTAACAGTCATCTCTTTCATACTGTCCATGTTAAAAGACAGATAGTTGCTATTAGACCAGTCCGCCACTTGCTGAATCTCGAACCTGTACACCGACTCATCACCTTTGCTGATGAGACCCACCGCCATTGTGTCTCAGCAAGCTTGATGTCGGTGTCAGAGTTGTACACTGCAGCAGAGTCATGGGTCAGCAGAGTGCATGGGAATGGGCTGAGCACACAGCTCTACGGGGCACCAGTGGTGCTGGTAGTGATGTTTCTGATATGGGCTGACTGGGGTCTCTTACAGGGATGTGCTAAGCCTAACTTGCCTTTGAACTTCTACCATTGGCAAATTTGGTAACTTGATGGGACACAAATACTTAGTAATAACTCAGTTACTACCGAAGAACTAATCATGAACTAATCATGAACAAATCATGATTGTTGCTACCTGAGATGAAAGATGCGTCACGATTCATTAACGATTAACTAATATCAGATCAGCATTTGACTTGCGTTATTATGACCTGATCCTTCAGTAGTTCCTTCAGAAGTTCACAAATGTTTACAGAATGAACAGATAGTAACAAATATGATAACTGCTTGAGATAAAACATGTCACAATTCATTAATGATGATGAGACCAGTATGTAACTAAGACTTAGTTTGTAGTTGATTAATGCATGAGTAATAGTATAATAGAATATTGTTTGTGAGCTGTGAAGTCAGTTGTTGATATAAATTTTATTGAACTCTATGGACAAAGGTCCAGGGGTGATTTTTAATCCCAATTAAACCCTGATGATGTTAAATGCCGAACTCTGCAAATGCAAGTTTAGTATGTTTAGGTGTATAATTTAAGGGAGGTACCATATTCTACAACCGTCAGCATTTAAGAGTTTGAGAATCCCATATAATCGTTGTCCCAACACGCATTCATGCTTATTCCTATTATGAGTAATTGAATAGGAAAATTTTTCAATAATTAAATATGTAATTTGGTAACATACTCTGCTAATTTAATAAGTATGTTTAATATTTTTAATTTAAAGTTTTTTTGCTGCTTTGCGGTCCAGATTTATTGTATACCTTGCGCCCCCACACTCTTTGGAATTCTTCTCAATTTCTCACAATTTTCTTTCCTCACGGCTAAATAAATAGAAGTTTTAGATTTTTCCGCTAAACTCATCATATTCATCATATATATTAGGCTGGAATGATGTCACCCACATCCAAACCACACCCACCTCCCGTCAAGGTCCCAACCCCCCACCCTAGCCAATCCCCCAGTCTCCGCCTCTCCCAAAAACTGACGAACAGAAGCACACACACGTTCGGACACTGGCATGTATACGTAGACGCTGTGAAGTCCCTGTTTTGCTGCTAGGGTCATTCTCTTCTTTTACTCAACACTTTTATATCCCTACTAATACAAACGACGATGAGATGGATCGTTTCACAGTCTCAAAGACTCAGGGCGTGATGGAGAAATATGGGTACCGCATTTTTTTAGTTGCTTGCATCCCAATAGAATGCAAGGAACGATAGGCTGCATGCCTGGACGCAAATAAGTACGTGAGTCGCTTCAAGGGTTTCTCCACTTTGTATACTATGACGATAAGCCGCCAGGACAGACCTTGACGTAAGTATATTGCAGAATCAAATGAAAAGACCTGGGGCATTCATTTTTTGTCAGTCAGTAATTCTTTCTATAGGCAGCCTGTGCGTTTAATGCGTTCTTGCTTAATGCAGCATTCTCCAGTGCAACCTTAATGTAGTATAGACCTCTCGGTCTGCAGCTGACAACGATGTGAACACAGACTGGTATAGCTTGCACATTACATTCAGATGTGTAGTAAATAAACACACCGGTGTAGCAGACGCGTTGCAGGCAGTTGTATAGTAATATAGAGACTGATGCTGCAGGCACATTGCATTCAGATGTAGCAAATGCTTATGTGTGTGGTGTCTATTTCATGCCGTGGGTTTTTCTTATCACGTATGTACAATCACTACTAAAACGTAAGCAAATGAGGTGCTTCAGTTGTTCTCCCAACGAATTATAACCTTTAATTCATTGTCTGTATCCTTATTTGTTGTAGGCTATATACCATTGTGTTTAGAAATGTATGAAATAGAGAAGTCGCATTAATATTTGAACTCGTTGCAGAAAACGACATTCGCCAGGTCGGTATTTTTTGGCAGGCCAGGGACAGACTTAATGTAATGTTTATATATTCTGAAAGAAGTGAAAAAAGCTGAGGGTGCAAGATGACTTTGTTTTTTTCGGTCTGTGTCAGTTTTTTTAACGTGGTGCCAAATGTGTCATTTGAGATGGTGCTGCATCATCTCCAGTCTGTTCAAGAAAGGGCTGAAACATGCGTAATGTGTACAAGCTTTACGGCTGTAATCCATGTTATATGTACAAAGACAAATTAATATATTCGAAATAATATATTTTGAAATTAATTATTAATTAATAAAATAATTAATGTATAGTGCCTAATAAGTTCTAATATGTAAAGTCACCTTTTTTTCTTTGTGACAAATTTGCCAATAATGCAGTATGCATAATAATCAAGCATTCATTGTAAACAGGGCAGTTTGAATATCTGTCATTGGGTGTAAATAAGGATAATTGTTTGAGACCAAAGATGACTGTGGTTTAATCTTTCAGTAAAATACTGTGTTATGCGATCTGGCAATAGCGCAGATAGATAAGTAGGCTTTCCTATTGTTTTTGGTCAGATGTAATTGACTTGAGGTTTAGTATCTTTTGGGGAAATAGAGCACACCTAGATCAATAGGATAAATATACCGACTTACCCTCAACATATACCCCAGCATAAAACTGAGAAAATGCCTGTATAATTTTGCTTTGGCCTGTTTTCCTACACAGTTAAGCATGAAAAGATGATTAAAAAAACTGCATAGGCCCCAGTGGCAAAGGAGTCTTCAGTAACGATTAATTGGATTGGCAGCTCACTGCCGCTGGAGCATGTAAGCTCTTTGTCATTTCAGGACAACAGTCACGAGAAGAATTATTTTGGACATGGATGATGTCCTGTACTATTTTAGAAAATATCGGCTTATACCCTGAAAGTGATCAGCTTTCAAGATGTGTTTACAGTCAGTGGTGTTTGCTAGAGATGGATCCATACATTAACTTTTCGGTGTCCATACACTATCGTTTCTTTTTGCCTTGCAGCCATAAATCTTACATGTCTTGTTTTTATTTTGTTTACTAATATAGTAACAATTTGATGCCCACATGCTGTAAGACAGCTGCGAGCACAGAGACCTCATGTTTCTTCAGCATGTCCTTGGGCCATCGTACCACATGGCTCTTTATGAGTTACTTTATCCTCTTATTTATTATGCATATTTTAACTCTTCTACTGTTTAGGTCTTTCTGCTAATCCATCACATTAATCCTACATTTAACAATTTGATGCACAATGTAAAGACACACGGCTGATGATCAACAGCAGCCGTATTACAAATATTTTTGCTGCACACAATGGCAAGCCCAGAAGCGTAGTCCTGTGACAATAGTTAATGACGCCTAATGAACATGTCAGATTTAATTACAGCCACTGTAACTCAGGGTAAACATTATTCTAATGTAGAAAATATCTGTAACATGTGCCTTGCCTAAATGGCCATATGCAACTACCTCACACAATTATAATAATTATTATATTTTTTATACATCAGTGTTTTTGAACCATGCATAGTTTTTCTGTCCAGTTTTGCAACAAATTCCACAACAGCAAGTATATTTTTAGAGCACTATTTTTTGTTTTAATGTTACATTGATATCAACATTCATATTATTGATTTTTGAGGGTAGAGTGTCCGAGGGTTTGTCATCAGAGTAATGTTTGCTTTTATTATGAATAAAGCTGGACCAATAAGCCAATATTGTAGAGACCAATGCCTGTCACATTGGCCTGTCACATGAGGAATATGGTGACTTTGCGTGTGTGTGGATGGACATGCAAGATTCTGTTTGTAAGTGGACATTTAGGAGTAAAAGACTGATTGCTGGCCTTTCAGTTATCGGTCTTCTAACCTAAACTGTCACCACTCTAATCTCTGCCCAAATTCTTGTGCTCTGTGTAATGATAATGTACAGTAGCTTAACTGTCACACAAGTGCATATGTGTAGTGACAAATGATGAAATAGGATAGTCTCTAAATTGCCGATAGAGCATGGCTGTGTGCATGTGCTCTATAATAGACTGGTATCCCATGCAGGGTGTAGCCCAGTCTACCATATGCTGCGTACTGTCGGCTCCGGGGGCCCTAACCAGACTACACAGGTACAACTCTATTTCCAAATAAGTGATCTGGGATGGCCCCACTAATGCTTAATGATGTACAGTCGTCCCTCGCCACTTCGCGCTTCGACTTTCGTGGCTTCACTCTATCGCGGGTTTTCGTCTATTGATTAAAAAGTTGATAGAGACAATGAAAATGGTACATAGCTACGCATGGGAAGCATCTTTGCTCTTCCTAATTAAATGTACAATAATAACAATATGATATAACGTCTAATATTTCTTATTTTCTATTATTTTTTCTAATATTTTGGGTAATATGAGTGTAATTGTCATGAGCTGCCTGTCCGATCCTCTTGTGTGGCACTCCCCTTATTAACCACATATGCAGCCCCGATTGTGACCAGCTGTTTTCTGTCATTTGATTCAGTTTGAAGTCCACGTTAGTGTCTATAACCCCAGGTCTGTCATTGCCGTTTTGATGTTACATGTTCCTGTGTCCCGCATTGCGGGTTATTTTTAGAACGTAACTCCCGCGATTAACGAGGGACCACTCTATACAGATTTTGGAGCCAGGTATGTTGCCAGCCAGACAACATGTTTTTTAGAGAACGTTTTGTGTATTTCAGCATGCCAATGCCGAATCGCATTCTGTGCATAATAACAACAGCAAGGCTTCTGTAGTAGAAGAGTTCGGATGTTAGACTGGCCTGACTGCAGTCCCGACCTGTCACCCAGTGAAAACACGAAAAAGACAACAAAGGAGACCAGAACTGTTGAGCAGATGAAATTCTATGTTAGGCAACATTTCACTTTCAAAACTCCAGCAGCTGGTCTCCCCAGTTCCCAAACAGGTTGTTGTTAAAAGAAGAGGTCATGCAACACAGTGGTAAATATGCTGTCCTAACTTTTCTGAAATGTGTTGCTGGTATCCAATTCAAATTGAGCATACATTTGTCATAAAATAATAATAATTCTCAGTTTCAATATAATATCTCAGTTTGATATGTTGTCTGTGTTCTATTTTCAATTAAATATGGGTTTATATGATTTGTATATATATACAGGGTGTCCCGACTATTTTGGAAATGGTTGTAGACGACTGACAGCAAATCATTTGTCACATATACTTTTGAAGATTTAGAACCGATATTCAAAGTTCCAGAATCCTCAGGCAACTGAATTCTACGTATGACCTATCTCATGCTGTGTGCTGTGGTTGTACAGCAGGAAAGCCCACGTTTTTCATGTTCCAGATGTATGCATCCTCATTTGAAAAGCAGTAACACATGTGCCTGATAGACTGACATTCGCAACCGAACTGTAACAGTATACATATAAAATTTTCATTAAGACTTCATGTACTATGATGATGACTGACTGTCTTTCCCCCCCTTATCGTTCAGCCGCTGGACTCCAGATGCCTCCCCTTCCCCTCGACGAGCGCATTGTGGTCATTCAGTGCCCCAAGAGCTCAGCTCTGGACGTGGCCTCCCAGCAATCCCACAGTGCGTCTGTCAGAAGCAACTCAACGACTTTTAAACCCCAACCCCAACTCCGTCACACCCGTCCACATATTTCTTCATCCTCTCCCTCCTCCTCCACCTCCTCCTCATCCTCCTCAGAACACAGGCGAAGGTCCCCCCGGCCTCAGAAGCTCAAGGGGGGGAGGGCTGAAGGTGGCCACCGCGCTCAACACGGTGACGGGGTGCTGGTACTGGGGACTAGACAACGCAAGCATACGCACACCATCGATATCAAGCTGTCCCTGGCTGCTGGGACGGGGAGAGCGAGCAGTATCTCCAGGAAGGAGAAGGGGGGCGGTGTGAGGCGTAGCGGGAGTCTGAAGGGGAACAAGGAGGAGAAGGTATCTTTGCATCTGGACTTTGGGCAGGGTGAAAAAAAGGGGGAAATCATAGGGAAAACAGGAGGGGCAGTTCAGCAGCTTCAGAACCATTCCCAGACCAAAAAGAAGACTCTGCCCAGCGCTCACCACCGAAGCCAGCTGACTCCTGGAGAGGGAAACAGACTATACTCCAAGTTTACTAAGGACCTAGAGCAAGACCCAGCACCTCACACACACCCTGAGACAGCCAGCTTCTCTTCCCGAATTCTGCAGGAGGTTCCGTCTGCAGGCGACAAGGAGAACTCCAAACTGGGACCAATCCGCCAACCTTCCAATCCCTGTTGCCAGCCCCAGCCACACAATTCAGTCCCAGTGCCTCGTGCTTCAGTGCTGAACACCCGATATACTGCCCTAGCCCTAGCCTCCCACTCCACAGCCCCACTCCACCACCAGTTCAGCCAGCCTCGTCCATCCCGGACCAGGGAACGCCCCTCGCCGCACCTCCATGCGATCTCCAAATCATGTAGCTCTTCCAGGGGGGGTGGTTTCCCCGGCCCGGCTCTGACCTGCTCCCTTGACCCCTCCCAGCCTTTCAGTTGTGGATGCTGCAAGCTCGTCCGCTCCGGGCCTGGGGGTGGGTGGTCTTCTGGATGCCAAGGTGGTGGTGGGGTGATTGGGGGTTGCCGTGGCTCTAGAGTCATGGGCCTGAAATCTCTAGGAGGATGCCTGTCTACCTCATCTACCACCAACACCTCCTCGTCCAATAGCACCATGTCCGACTGCCACATCAGGCCCCTAAGGCACCTAGGATGCGTGTCCTGCTCAGGTAGGGGAAGCAGCTTCCAGAGCTCCACTGCCTTTCGCAAAAAGCTTGTGGGGGGTTGCCTGCCGTGTGCCCCCCTCTCCACGTCTGCCCCGCTCCGGGTCCTACAAAACTGCGTCGGTGGCTGCAACCCAAAAAGCAGTCAGACAGGCAGCTCCACATGCAGCTACTGTAGCAGTGACCCCATTGTGGTCAGCTACAACCCCCTGAGGGGGAAGTTGGGCGGGCTGGGTCGGGGCGGAGGGGCGCGCACGGCTGGTTCGTTTTCGGCAGACGACGATGATTATAGCGTGCGCACCATCTGGCCTGAGGAGCTGGCTAAAAAGATGACGCGCTCCAAGGACCAACAGAAGCACCATACTGCTGAGATGGCTGGTGACCTGTGTGACAGCCAGAAGCAGGACGGGAGTGACGGGACCAGCCCTGTGGTTCTGGACTGCCGGAATCTTCTAGAATTCACCCGCTCTCATCTGACAGACCATGCGGGCCGTCGCTGCCTGCAGCAAGGGAAGATGGCGGTCCTGGACTTTATTGGGTCAAGGGATTCAAAGGACGTGGGCCGAGATTCCCTGAAGAGGCTGTGGACCAAAGAAGGAGAGACTGAGAGTGGATTTGTCTCTGAGAACACTCTGACCCAGCCTCTCCCCCCCTGTCCTCCCACAGCCTACTCCCCGCCCTCCATCTCTCCTCCATCTTCTGCCCACACCAGCCTCACCAAGTCCGGGCACAGAGAGGGTACACACCCTGCGCCTCACACCCTCCCCATGGCCCAGCCTCTCCAGCTGGTCTTGAAATCACTCAACAGAGATCAAGGTGATGAAGACAGGAAAGGTAAGCATTTGTGCAGTGCCCCAGCTTTGTGAAGACAAGACCGTTATCGTAGGTTTGGCCTGCTGAAGAGAATCAGCATCGTTTGCTGCAAAGATGACAGGCTTGCGAATGGCTACATGATCCACAGCATTAACCTGGTCAGAGAATTAGTATTTCTTTCCCAGATTATGTCTTGTGGACAAATTATCACATTTTATAAATATTTATTAAACACAGATACAACTATTGTTTTAACAATTAACTTTGGATGTCAATAAATCTACAATAGAATAAAAAAAATCCATGTCAGTTTCAGAATAAATGTCCTTTAAGTATCTGTATAGCATTCTTTCTAGCTTGATTGCTTTATGTTTCCATATACACTTGAATCTATCCCGTGTGTTAACAGTTACCAGGGTCTGTTATAATATCCAGCTGCCCTGGTATGTCGCTGTGTTAAAAGAACTCAGGGAGAATGAGCAGATAATTATAACTCTGGGCTTGAGAAGGAAAAGAGGACAGGAATAGCAAAAATAATGGGAATGTGAATGAAGGTGATTAGGTTGAAGATAAAAAGGGAATTAATTTGGTTTTTTTTCCCTGGAAACAGGGCTGCTGACACTGAATGTTGGCAGGGGAAGATTAATCTCCTCTCACATTTAAATTGCAAAGCAGAGAAATCTAAAATCAGCAATTTAGTTTTGTTTTCCTGTCCTTTTTGTGATTGAATTATTTTTGGACTTTTAACTCCAAAGATCCTTCAATAACAACTCTGAAAAAGACAATATTTAGTGGGTCACTCTTTCTGTTTCTTATTCTTAAAAAAACACCCCCAATTTCATAAAACCATTTAAACGGGGAGACTTGGGAATTTTGTTTTTTTTCTGGTGTGATTTTAATTATTGCTACCATTTAAGGAAAACCTTTTTTTCCATGTAACCTGTCCCTGGCTTCCCAATCCCAGTGCATGAATCCAACCCCCCCCTTTCACTCCCCCTGTCCTCCTTCCTGCCCACCTCCCTGTCTGCTGAGGAGGGTGAGATGACCCCCGATGTGGAGAATGCGCCCCTCAGCCCCATACTCCCCTGCCTGTTCCTCGGGAACGAGAGGGACGCCCAGGACCTCGACCTGCTGCTGCAGCTCAACATCGGCTTCGTGGTGAACGTCACCACCCACCTGCCCCTCTACCACCGGGACTCGGGCCTGATCCACTACAAGCGGCTGCCCGCCACAGACAGCAGCAAGCAGGACCTCCGGCAGTATTTCGAGGAGGTCTTTGAGTTCATCGGTGAGCGAGATGCAGAACGAACAAAAGATCATGCAACTGTCACAAAGCTCACACTGTACATTCATGCCATGATATATTTCTGGATTGAGAAACTTACCGTCAGTTTCTGTCTTTTGAATCTTGCCCACAGATTTTACTAATTGTAGTCAATGTTGTATCAAAAAGACAATTCTTTGCATTCAGTCAGGTACAAGAGTTAATATCCATCTATCGTCCAATCATATGACCTCTGTGTGACTCTGGAGCCCAAGCTGGGCAGCATAGGGCACAATATTGAGGTTGGAGTTAAATGCAGTTATTTTAAAGGTTGATAATGATGTTTGTTTCCGGCGTGACTCTGTTCATCTTGCAGGCTGCACGCGCTTCTTGAACGTGTCATTAACTGCTCACTCGCTGAGTTAATTGCAGTGGGTTGGATGCCAGTGGGTTTGGCTGCTATGGTTTTATACAGCGGAATTACACAGATCAGCATGAGGCCAAATTTGAGCATGACATGACTATGAAGACAGACGCCACTTGAAAAACATTGAGTTATAGAGTCATAGAGTTCAAACACTGCATCAGAATGGGCTTGAATCGAATTAAGAATGGAATTATCCCGCAGCACTGAAGCACTGAGAAACATAGATGCTAAAACATTGGAGAAAGTGGCAGTTGCATGTTTGTGTTGTTTTGGCATTCGCTTATAGCTCAGCCTGGTTTTTATTGATTTAATGCTGTGCCCCCCCCTCACAGAGGAGGCACACCAGAGCGGACGAGCAGTTCTGGTACATTGCCAAGCAGGAGTCTCTCGCTCGGCCACCGTCGTCATCGCCTACCTGATGAAGCACACCCTCATGACAGTGACGGACGCCTACAAGTACGTGAAGAGCAGGAGGCCAGTGGTCTCGCCCAACCTCAACTTCATGGGCCAGCTGCTGGAGTTTGAAAGAGATCTCAACTCGGGCGTCACCCCACGCATCCTCACGCCCAAACTCAGCGGCCTGGAGACCCAGGTCTGAGGGAGGGGCTGGGCGAGTGAGTGGGGGAGGGAGAAGATGGAGGGATAGGCTCACAAAAGAAGGAGAGGAGGGAAGAACAAGAAAGCCGCAATGGGAGGGAGGAAGAGAGAGAGAGAGAGCAAGAGACAAGGACTAAAATGTGCATAGACAGAGAGGGGGAGATTAAGATGATTATAATGAATGTAGGGGGGAAGAAGTGGAAAAATAGAGATATGCGGGCAATATTGACAGTATCATCTAGTAAGGTTATTAAAATCTTCATTTGAAGTTTATATAACTGCTGCTACCTTTTGGAATGAACATAAAACATGACGTTTTGGGTGGAGCTTTTTTTTGTGGTCCATTAGAAATATTTTTCTATCACTGGGATTTATTTTTTTGAAGATGTGTAATAAATCACTATTAATAATTCTGTAAATTAGAATGGGGTTAAATGGAGCCAGTATGGAGTCCCAGGACACTGGATTAAAGTTCTACTAAATTAAATTATAATTAAATGAGTGAAAATAGAGCACAGGGAAGTTGGAGAGAAGTTCAGTGACCAAACTGATACTCTAGTGGATCCAACAGGCCTCAAGTGAAGGTGTGAATGCGGATGGAAGCAAAACGAACAGGAAATGTGTAAAGCCACATGGACAGCTTAAGATTTTTTGTGCTTTCTGTCCTTTGATACATCTTCCAAAAATATATAGTTCTCAGCGGCTGGGGCACAGCCAGCCGAAATGTTAATTACGATAGCCGCTAATCCATTAACTTCGAAGTTTAATTTGATAATGCTAAACTGATAAATGGCTAAAAAAAAATAGCAGACGCTCATGATAAAAGAGAACTGCTAGCTTTTATTATATTAATTTTGCTTCAGGTTGGTTTTGTGCTTTGTGCTTCTTAAAATATAGCTAGACAGCTAAAATTCTAACCCGTTTAGCAATTAAGTTCCGCATGGCTGGAGTGATTACCTGGGAGTATTTAGGATTGGGGATTGCTCGATTCTGTAGTCTCCAAAATAGATTTTCTTTTTTCTATAAGCATGACTGGCTCATGCTGACATTGTGCCCTCAATGAAGCCACTTAGGGACTACAAACATGGCGCGGTTTATGGTGAACTAGGAAGGAGGGTCTCAGCACTTTATTGGCCTATAGCTCTGTTAATCAGAGCCCGGAAAATAATCAGGAGCTGAATCAGGATTTCATATGTAGTTGGACAGCTTGTCCTATTTAAGGTAGTCTGGGCTAAATGTAAGTAAACATAGATAAAGTCCATTTAAACTGGGGTACCTGAAATCCAACAAGTTATACGACTAAGCAGGAAATCTAGCATACAAGCCCCAGTTCTCTGCTTAGTTCAGGGTGCCCCAGTTTAAACGGACATTGTTCTTGTTCACTTACATTTAACTTCAACTACCTTAAGTTATAGACCAATCTTGTGTTCGCATGTAGTCAGCCAACATTGTGGCAGATAGACTGTTGCAGACATGCTGACAACAGATTGGAACAAATATGTGTGATTTTAGTGTACATTTTTGACCATTAAACTGTATTTACTTTGCCTTTGAAAAAATGTTAATGTTAATTCACTAACAAAAAAGTTAGCTTCACTAATTATTTGTTAGTAAAGTAGCAGAACTCTCCCCACTACTGGTTCTCAGTGTTAATATGCAATCATTTCATTGAACTAAATGCATTTGTTATATTTAATGATTCATTCTGCTGAATATTTCATAAGGCTTTATATTAACTGCACCTTCATAAGGCTATTATAATGCATTCACAAAACATTAATTGCCCCTTCATAATGCATTTGTTATGCATTCATAGAACATTCATAAGCATCATGTAAGTGTACGTGAACATCCTATCATACACTATATGGACAAAAGTATTAGGACACCTGGCCATTACACCCACAGGAACTTTTATGACATTCCATTCTAGATCCATAGGCATCAGAATGGAGTTGGTCCCCCCCTTTTCAGCTGTAACAGTGAGTGTGTCTTTGGGAATCTTTGCCTATTCACTCAAAAGAGCATTTGTGAGGTCAGGCACTGATATTGGACTTGAAGGCCTGGCTTGCAGTCTCCATTCTAGTTCATCCCAAAGGTGTTTGGTGGGGTTGAGGTCAGAACTTTGTACAGGTCAGTCAAGTTCCTCCACACCAAATTCACCTAACCATGTCTTTATTGACCTTGCTTTGTGCACTGGACCACAGTCAGGCAGGTAACATTCTTTTAGCATTCAATAAACCCTGACTCGTCCATCAGACTGCCAGACAGAGAAGTGTGATTTGTCACTCCACAGAACACATTTACACCACTACAGTCCAGTGGCAGCGTGTTCTACACCACTCCATCCAACGCTTGCCATTGCCTTGGTGATGTGAGGGTTGCATACAGCTTCTCAGCCATGGAAGCCCATTCTGTCAAGCTCCTAATTTTTCTGCTGAGCTTAATGCCAGAAGAAGTTTGGAACTCTGCAGTTATTGAATCAGCGGAGCGTTGATGATTTTTACACACTATGCAACTCAGTACTCTGCAACTCTCTCTATTACTTTACACGGTCTGACACTTCGCAGCTGAGTTTCTGTTATTAGTAAATGCTTCCACTTTGCAACAATACCTCATACAGTTGTTTATGGAATATCTAGAAAGGAATAAACTTGACAAACTGTCTTATTGCAAAGGTGGCATAATATGACAGTGCCATGCTTGAATTCACTGAGCTCTTCAGAACAACCCATTCTTTCACAAATGTTTGTAAACCTTGACTGCATGCCTAGGTGCCTGATTTTATACACCTGTGGCAATGGGTCTGAATGAAACTCCTGAATTCAGTGATTAAGGAGTGTATCCCAGTGCTTTATAGTGTACCTTAACAACTGTAACATACATTAATAACAAACATTATATGATTATACGATTATAATGTTTGTTATTGTCGCATAATGTCTGTTATTAATGAACATTATAGCTGTTAGGATGTTGTGGTACACTTACATTCTGCTTGCGCATGGTCTATGAATGCATTACGAATCCATTACGAAGGTGCACTGAATTATTTTACGAATGCATTGTAAAAGCATTATGAAGATACTGTTAATGTGAAGCATTTCTAAATATATATTTCACTGTCCATTCAGTTGAAGTATGTTTTCTCAAAGTCTCTCGGATTAAAGAAAAAACAAACAAAAAAAATCAAGGTGAGAGGGTGTGGAGAACACAGAATTCCAATTGTTATTTCAGTGGAGACCGGGACTGTGAACATCCCAACTGGAATGTTTTAAAGAGGAAGAAAACAAAGAGGACAAACTGTGCAAAATAATTCTGAAGTACATTTTAACTTCGTTATTGTGAACAGACTGAAGGGAAGAGACATTATCGTGTTACTGAATCTGTCAGATGCCTTTCACATAAGTGTTTTTATGTTTACCTCACCAGCCATTTCCCTACATTTTATCTGTGCATCTGGTTATTTTGTATGATATATGTATATAAGACGTCACATTATTCTTTTTGACAGAGGTATTAGCGGGAGTCAATGCAGACACACCTATTCGTTTTTCTTCAGCTGTCATTCCTTTCCGCCACCTCTCTAACGTGGCTGTTCCATTTCGATGTTTGCTGACTAACACTATGCATTCTTACATTCTGTTACTTTGAATGACTCTGTTAAGGAGAGCTTTATTGTTAATTTCACTGTGACTAACATTCTCCCTAGGTATTGTGTATTTGAAGCTGCTGTACTTTAACGTTTCCCCATTTTTCTGAAACCAGGAGACAATGTGTTCAATAATGTCCCATCATTGTATTACAGCAGCATAAGCCACTGAATCTGATGTTTATATGTTTTTTTTCTGTTGCTTAGTTACAGTAATTCATTCAGGTGTTACATTTTGTTACTAGGCAGACAAGGGGAGGGACCGACACACCTGGTGGAGATGAAAAGCTTTTTTTTTTTAATACCTTGAATTCAAGGATTCAGGAGATATTTTGTCACAGGCAAGGTGTACAGTCAGACTAAAGCCTGCAAGGAAATGTAAGGTGGTCAGCTCTGCCACAATGAATAGTGAAAGCAACATAAAAACGTTCAACAAAACAAAATAAATATGTCATAAATAAGGAAAGTTGTATTGTAAAAATAAAAGAGTTGAGATGTGCAACACAAATCAAATAAAGTATGAGGTGAAGTAACCTAGGCTCTTATTAGTTGTTATATTGGTCTTTCTCCCTTTTCTGAAATGTTTCCAAAGTCAAGGTGAAATTAGCTATAAAAAAAAGGTATATGGTATTGATTACAGAACATATAGAATATTCTGGCTAGTCACATTTAAGTGTCTTCCAAAAAATATAGCGTACACTTAAAATATAAATATATAATTTCTATATTAAAATCTATATATGCAGCTGTAGGTGCCAGTTATTGGTTTTGAATGGTAATAAGCTTTAATATTTGGTTACTGAATAATAATGATTAGTGACAATTATTTTCTGATTCATCTGTTTATGTTGGGAAAAATTACTCATGTAGGATACCTGAAATATCTGTCAGTCTTCAGTCCATCAGACAAGAACAATCTTCGCGATCCCAATTGGTTTTGGCAGTTCCTGGCTGGTGTTTGCCTAGTTTTTTGTCAATACTGTGTTCATAAACATGTGGAATTTCCTGTTCCCTGTCCTGTTGGTGTCTACATTCCTCTAATCACTTGACTGCCTAGGTAGCCTGGAAAACTATGCGTTCACATCTATTGCTAAAACTTCCAATAGATAACAACAGAGAGCTGATTTACCTAATTTACCGTGGCAGTCAAATGTAAAGTAAACCCACCCTAGCACTAACAATGTGAAAATGGATAATATCAAGACTAGAAAGGTAAATCTGAATGCTTTCAACTTGTACAAAGAAGAATGAATTAAATGGAAATTGAGTATTATGTGTACTATTAGCTTTGAAAGCTTGTAACAAATGTCAAATGATTTATGTATGTTTATAATGATACATACAATTGCTGTTTGATTTTTGATATCCCATTGGTGGTGCCAAATCTCTAAGTGTATTGAATAGAAGTAGGAGAATTACATAAGGGACGGATGATACTGTGATAGCTCGTGGCCCCATTGTGCTCTCTCTGTCTGAGCTTTTTCCTATTATTGGTGTAGTGTGGTAATGTAGCTACAACATTACATGAATGCTGATTTAGCTGAGTCAATTGTCGAGACGTCAGAGCATTGAATTCATGTAACCCCTCAGCTTGGGCTCACAGCGCATCCAGCGTGCCTGTGTGTAGTGCAGTTGCTGTTTGACTGTTGCACTCCTGTTTGATGTCCGTAGTAAAACACAATGACATGCCTGTGTGTACTTGCATTATGCACTCGAAGTATATTTAAGTGTTTTTGTCTATCTGAGATGGGTGGCGGTTGTCTTTGTGTGGGAGAGCCAAAGTAACCAGCCCTAAACATAACTGTGTGAGAGACTGGAGATATTGCTGTGAATTAATAAGTATGACACTAGCGATAATGAAGAAAATCCTGTATTAAGACCACTGTACTTGTTGAACCTAAAACGACCTCTTCAAATCAAAAAGTTGGATGAAGTTTAAATTGTCTTCCCTGTGATGTTTCTGGGAAGTATACATCACAGAATATATTTATTAAATTAATTTTGTACATCGGTCTGGATTTTTTTTTCCATTCTTATCTATTAAAGAAATGAAGCATAAACATTTTGAAATACACACACACACACATACAAATACACACATGCATACAAATACACACACATACAGATACACACACATATAAATACACACACACACATGCACACACACATACAGATTTGTAATTATATCTTTGTGGGGACTCTCCATTCTTTTCTATAGGGAAAAATCTAATCACAATATGACTACCTTAACCCCAAAGGAAGGAGGAAGTTTGGTCACTGTGGGAAGACACAATCCCTATGTGGCAGGGCCAGAATGTGTGTTAGACAGCAACAGTCACTTCCAGACTGTAACCCTGGTGACTGTAAGACTGTGGCTGCATTAAGAATCGCAACATATTGCACAATTAGCGCACTGTTGTAGTGTGTCTGCCATTTTGTAGTGCTGTTCAAAATCCTCATGGTAAATCTGATTCACAACTAAGAGATGCCAGTTCACCTTAACCCCTTCGAGCTTGCTGTGCCGATCATGTACATCCATCGCCTCTTGGAAAATTATTTTATTTTGTTTCTGCGACGAAGCAAAATATAGCAAATATAGTCTTAAGAAAATAATGGTAAAAATTAAATCTATTGAAAAATAGCATTTACAGTTTTTTACTATTGTTTACACTCTGAAATAAAAATTTCCACACAATTTGCAAAATTCTACTCCAAGGAGCAAAACACCGCCACAGATTTGCACAACATTACACACAATGTCTGCTTCACTCTTTTTGCAAAACATTACACAGTGATTTGTAAAACTCTACACACATTTCGACACCTTAGACACAGATAAGTATTGTGAGGTCACTTCCTTGTCATTACAAAGCCCCGGATTGCCAATGACCACACTAATGAACGAATTGGATAATCACATCCACAAGGTGTGGAAGCACACGTGCTAATTTGAAAATGCAGCACTTACTGTAGGTGTGCTATAAAAGGCAGCAGGTGAGTTCACCTGTATTCATCAAAAATGGAAGGAGCTAGAAGAAGAGTGAGAATGAGAGGGGGAGCTCAAAGAGGAGAAGAAGGAGGTAGAGGAAGAGGAGAAGGAGGTAGAGGAGGAGGCCCAGGTAGAGGAAGAGGAGAAGAAGGAGATAGAGGAAGAGGCCTAGGTAGAGGAAGAGGTAGAGAAGGACTTGAAGAGTTGATAGAACCTGAACAAAGAAGACGAGGACCAAATTTGACTCAAGAAATCTGTGCAACACTTATTGACCATGTTATCAACCATGGACTGACACTGATGGAAGCTGGACAAAGAGTTCAACCAAATTGCAGCAGAAATACTGTTGCGTCAGTAATTCGGACATTTTATCGAGAAAACAGGTTAGCTAACCACACAGTACATTGAAACTTAAGCTTGCTGTATTTATGATCAATATTGTTTACTGTGACATTTGACAGTAGGCTGCATGTGTATTTTTTTATATATACAGTATATTTTTCACATAGGATTGAGGACACCAAGGTGGAAGGGGCCCTATGTTCACCCGTGCACAAGAGGCCGCCATTGTGAACATGGTTATGGCCAATAATTGTATCAGGCTACGAGAAATCCAAGCCAATATCATCAACGATGACCGTATTTTCAATAACATCCAACGCGTCTCTCTGTCCACATTAGCTCGAATCCTCAAGAAAAATCAAGTACACATGAAGCAACTGTATCAGGTACCATTTGACAGAAATTGAGAGAGCGTGAAACATCTGCACAATGATTATGTGGAGGTATGTATTGTTCATTTTACTACTATGGTGTGGTATTGTGCACTGCTCATAATGTTCTGGCACAAAAAAATGTGCAATAGATATTGAATGGCATCCTATTGTCTTTTACTGTGTTTCAGAGAGTCTTGCAAATGGATGCAGAACAAATTCAGCATGAATTTATATATGTGGATGAGGCTGGATTTAACCTTGCAAAAACACGAAGACGAGGGAGAAATGTAACTGGACACAGGGTAATCACCAATGTGCCAGGGCAGCGAGGGGGTAACATCACCCTCTGCGCTGCTATCACACAAAATGGGGTCTTCCACCACCATGCAAATCTGGGACCCTATAATGCAAATCTAATACTTGCATTTCTTGACAGATTGCACGAGATTATCACAGCATTAAACCAAGTGGACCAGATGCGGTACATTGTCGTTTGGGACAATGTCTCATTGCACTGGGCTGCTCTGGTCCAGAATTGGTTCCATGATCACCCTGAATTTGAAGTCTTATACCTTCCCCCATACTCCCCCTTCCTGAATCCAATCGAAGAGTTTTTTTCAGCATGGCAGTGTAAGGTATACGACAGCCAGACAGAGAGATGAGGAATAGTTACAGTATTTGTGTTGCTTTTTTTCCAGAGTCAAACTGTATGTACTTCATGCAGTATTTTTTATTTTTGTGCAGATTTTATTTGTTTCATTGATTTCATTGTTGGTTGATTACTGTAACTGATTATGGTAAGAAATACTGTATTTCTTGAATTGAAATAAA
>JAODUD010000002.1:24844989-24865275 GCA_026784285.1 Stomatorhinus walkeri
ATTTTGTTTTGTCATCGAAATGATCCCTTACATAACAATGTCTGCCCAAAAATCTAGCACATGCTATTGCCTAAAATTACTTTTTTTACAAATGTGTTTTTTTATTTATCACAGCAGTGTGAAACTGTCTGCAATAGTGTCTGTTGGTTAAATAAAAACTAATAGCATTTTCACAAATATGTGTATATGTTTTGACTGAAGTGTGTATGTTTTAACTGAAGTGTGTATGTTTTGCAAACAATCTAGTAATTCTGCAAATTGAGTGTGGTGTTTGGATAATTGTGACTATATTTTGAAAAAAGAACCCGGTTAACAATTGAAAAAAACTGTAAATATCAGGATAGGTGATGTAGCTCGTTTGCATTTCGTTGTTATTCCTGTCGCACTTAAGCTAAGCTCTTAGTTAACGCGTTTTGAGTCTAACAAGTCAAACAAGAGTTTCCAGATGAACGAGTGGCCCACAGGTTACTGTTCTTTGAAACTCATATGCAACGCAGTGAGCAATCTACGTAACATTTACGAGATAACCGCCCGCGCCTGGTAAAGGGACAGCGGCATGTTTAGGTTTGCCTTTAACTTCATGTGAAGTTGCGACGGATTTAAAAGTTATCTTTGCAATGTAGCGCAGTTTAAAAACTCACTCTTACTCCTACATATATATAGATTTTTTTAAAGGTTCCCAGATATTTCTACATCAGAAGATTGTCTCTTTGAATGTTACTTACATTTGCAAATGAGCCTTGTAAAATAATTCGTATCAATACGGTATTTATTTGTTTCTTACAGACATTTTATTTCCTTTTGTGCGTATCTGACAAAGTTCTCAGTTAAAATGACAAGGATTTTCTTCAGAGGATTTTTTGCGATCAGAAGAAACGAACACGACTGAAACACCATTGAAGTTCGTGGCCGCGGTGAGACAGAATTCCGCGAGTGTACTTTTGGTATAACCTATGTGCTAATAATGTTCATATATTCATTAATATTTGTACTTTAAATGTAATCCAGTCTGATATGTTTCATACGAATCGTTACTGCAGGAGTTGTCACATTACAACGTGTGTTTATTAACTCGCATTGGAGAAGAAACGGATTCAAGTAAAGTTCGTTTAAGAAAGTTAAAAGAAGATACTGAAGAGTGAGAGAAGTAAGTATAAAAATATATATATTATGCCCACTGGAGATAATGTAAATGGTCGAAATGTATTATTTGGTGTAAATAATTCCAGTGTAATGGAGAAATAACCACGCATAATTTAATAACGAGTCATTATCATTAGCCTAAATCCTATCTGTCTTCCATCCATTCATCTAGTACCATATCACGGAAACAAATCAGGAGAATACCAGTGTTAAATTTTCAAATGACTACAATGCACTTTAGTTTTAGTTATGTTTCATATGATAATAATGATAATAATAATACATTATACTGAAAACTAACTACCTGGGAGAACTGAAAACAAGGCCTGGATTTGGAATCGAGGGCTTTCCCACTGAAGATTGGAGCTCTGTTACTGATTCCAAATTCCTATGCTGTGTCGGCCAGAAACTTCTCCACTTCCATAATGCACATCAAGATCTGTGACTTACATAAGCATGGAGACACAAAAGCTCATAGCTTAAATCTGACACATATTTTTAAGCCAAACCACGCCACAGCAGAGCGACAAAGCTCCACCAATTCGAAGGCTCCTTCAAGTGCGGTATAGAAACGCATCCTTCTTTTGCCAAATTGTGAGGGATCCACCAGATGGATCCTTCACAGCCCAGCATATCCCGAGATTCATTGCTCGGAGGTAAAGTGGGTGTGTCCCGGCTGGGCGATAGGAGCAGCACAAGGGTAAAGGCAGGATCAGCTGGTTATGCAAACAGAAAATTATCTGTAGGCCAGACCGTCCCATTTTCTGTCTAACCTTAAAGAACACCACCTAAAAAGGCTACACCTTCATAGACCCCGTCCTTCAAAGGATGCAGCCTCTGAATTCAGACACAGCGGCAATTAGAAAAACATGGAGTGGTGGGGAAGTCTGGCTTTTATTTGTATTTTACTTATATTCATCAGACAAATAATATCTTTGATTTTGTCATCATCACTAACGCATATTTTAGTCACATTTTTGTTTTAAATATTGTCACGGAAAAACCCACCTTCAGGCCATTTTCGTCAAGTTTCGTCAACGAAATTCACACTGGAGAATTCATTGGACTGTATCAGTCCATCGCAGAGCTACCAAATACGCGTTTAAATAATTTTTTATACCTCCATACCTTCCAATGTTAGGTTATGAGAAATAGCGAGATTTTATTTAAAAGGAAAAAAATGAGGTAACATAATACTGTAATGGACTGGCTTCTCCTTCATTGTTTTCCTGGGGTAGGCTCACTATACTGGCTGGAAGACAGATGGATGGAAAATTAATAGTGTCATCTTATTAACGGCTGTTCTTTCTGCTCACCTATTTCCCCCACTTCTTTTCTTTCTCTTTCTGCCAGCTTATGGCTTTTTGCCGTCGCTGTTGTACGTGTTTCTGTTTATTTCTCCTTCTCCTGGTCTACCTTTTTGTGTATCTCATTGTAACGATCAACCACCAAATGAATCCGACCCCCACCAAACCGCCAGTTCACTTTATTGCCCGGGGAGCCTCTCCATTAACGTTGCTGGCTGATCGCCCCTTCTGGAATGTGAAACTCGACGACAGAGCCCTGTGGAACCGACTCCAGCATCTTCTGGACCGTGAGCACAATCCCATCCTGAGGCAGCTGGATACAACAAAAGGAGCAACAGGAGCTGGACTCCAGATATTTCCTGGAAGTGGCTTGCAGAGTTCGGGTCCCTTTTCAGAGGTCAAGGAAAGCTTCCCAAAAGATATCCAAGATTTCCTGCAGTCCATGCACATCAGGGAGTACCCGCTGATAATAGACCAGTCCAGACTGTGTAGCGAAGAAGCTCCTTTGCTATTACTAGCCATCAAATCACAAGAGTGCAATATTAGGAACAGAGAGGCAATCCGGGAAACGTGGGGAAGTAGGGGGCTGGTGACAGGCGAGGCTGGAAGAGGGGGAGTGGTCCATAGGCTTTTCCTGCTGGGCAGACAGGACCAGTCTCCGCAGTCCTGCATCCTTTCCAATGACCACCTGGCAGAGGAGAGCATGCAGCATGGAGACATCCTCCAGTGGGACTTCAGGGACACATTCTATAACTTAACACTGAAGGATGTGCTTTTCTGGCCATGGGTTTTACAGCACTGTCCTCATGCCCATTTCATCTTTAAAGGCGATGATGATGTGTTTGTGAGGACACCTGCCCTTCTTGACGTCCTACAACAGGCGGAGCAGCAGTCTAGTGCAAGAGGAGGAAACTTGGATTTTGTCATAGGGGATGTGATTACTGGTGCATACCCAATCCGTGAGGTCGATCAAAAGTACTATATCCCACAGGACTTCTATGCAGGGAGATATCCCCCATATATGGGTGGTGGGGGGGTTGTGTACTCTGGATCTCTGGTCATGCAACTCAATGAGGTCTCTAAGACGGTGCACCTATTTCCCATTGATGACGTCTTCCTGGGCATGTGCCTCTACAAATTAGGTATCGTCCCCAGGAGTCACCCTGGATTTTTAACCTTTGACTTTCCAAAGGAGGAAGCAAACAATCCATGTGCCTATTTCTCTATTTTACTGGTACACAAACGGAGCCCCAAAGAGACATTAAGTTTGTGGAAGATACTCCAGCAGATACAGGTGGACTGTCTGGAACAGATGTCCAGGAATCAGACGTTCCCAGAAGAAATACATTTTAGGTCTACAGAAAGGATGAGCCGTCGGTGATGTATTGGCACATGCGTAAGCATATACAGTAGAGTCTATATACAGCATGTACAGTAGAGTCTCGCTTATCCGACATAAACGGGTAGCGAAAATGTCGGATAATGGGGGGTGTTAAGACAAGCCTATTAAACATCAACTTATAATTATAATCTTAAGTTATGATTGTAATTATAAGTTGTAATTTTACACATTACAAACCTAATAACAACATTTTACAGCAAAACAACAGAAAAAATGAACCAAATAAATAAACTTACAGTTAAGAATTGTCTGAAGTTAAATACAATGTGTACTGTACAGTCGGGGTAACTAATTAGTTGCGGTAGAGTCGGGAGCAACCAAAAATAGACTACGCTCACGCTCGCAACTTGTAGTTCTTGTTGCTGATTGATGCGTTTTTTTGTTTGTTTTTTTTTTTGCAGTGGGATGTTCGATAATTCAGAATGTTGGATAAGCGAAGGTCGGATAATCGAGACTACACTGTGTTGTATTTTTCTATTAGGCTGCAGCTCCACCTTTATCCTTTCAGATTTTTTTCCAGCTAAGGGGAAAACCAAATAAACCCTTTCCATCCACCTTCCATTACCACTTATCATATTCAGGATCACAGGGGGTCTGGAGCCTACGCCACAGGCTATGGGCACAAGGCAGGGAACGACCCAGGCGCTAACCCAACGTAGGGCACACTCACAGACACACACACTCTCAGACACACTCACAGACACACACACACATACATACTGACACACACACACATAAACAAACAATTTGGTAACTCCAAGTAACGTCAGCATGATTTTGGACTGTGGGGGAAAGCGGAGTAACTATGACGACACATGGAGCACACACACACTCCACACACATGGAGCCATGGTGGACCCTGGTCCAAGAGGTGTGAGGCAACAGTGCTGACCACTGTCACTGTCCCACCCCATGAACCCCTTACACTATCTTAAAAACACTTTGGGTGAAACAAAGCCTAGAGTTGCTAGGTTTATTCACAGTTTAATATTCTTCTGCTTTTGATACAACAATTAAAAACAAAACTAATCTTGTATTATATATTTTAAAACATTCTACCAAAAAGTAATTATGTATTGATAGTCATGAAATGCAATGTCAATGAATGAATGAATGTGTTAAGCTTTGGCAATATGTCGTCTGTTTGATTGTTTTTTTTTTGTGTAATAGATTTATTTTTTTGAGATTATAACAAGAGATGTTTTTGATCTATAACATTTCGAAAACGAAAAATAAATAGATGACCCCAGTGTGGAAGCCATAAGCTTATTTTCGGAATTGTACCACTTAAAGAGGCAGAATGTGGAAAAGCAGGTCAAAGCCAAAGAGAGTGAAAGTCAGGAAAGGAAGCTGCTCATGGAACAACTGAAAAGCAGGTGCATTTGCAATATGCTATTTATCAAGCTGACATGTGCTTTGGTTTGCACAGAACTGGAGTAGAAACTGTTGGGCGGCTGGGCAACTTGATATGGTCATGACACATTTAATGATAACTACACTTCATTGATCGCTGTGGGGAGATTCTCTTCTCACCTACCCCAAGACAGAGGCTTGGCAGCGAAGGGCAGCCACCTGCAGCGGCCCCCCTGCAGCTGGGGGTTAAGGGCCTCGCTCAAAGGGCCATATGACATGTAACTACTCTGCCAAAGCCACTCTCAAGCCAGCGCCCTTCCCATCACAGACACTGAGGAAAAACCGACTGAGCAACACACTTCCACAACTTGTGCTTTGTTATTCTTTTATTCTGCTAAAATTGACAGAATACTCTTATCTTTGTTTAAAAACTGGGTGTAAAAAAGTAAACCTAAGTACACATTAGATCAGCGTTGACAACAGATATCAGTAGACCACTGAGTTTTCATCATGTTTTCAATACTATATGACAACTATAACTATACAAACTACAGTGGTGCTTGAAAGAATTGCCGACATTTTTGCATAAATATAACCTGAAACATCACATTTTCACACAAGTCCTCAAAGTAGATAAAGAGAACCCAGTTAAATAAATGAGACAAAACATTTCATTTGGTCAATTATTTATTGGAGAAAATGATCCAATATTACATATCTGTCAGTGGCAAAAGTATGCGAAACTTTCATTTCAGTATCTGGTGTGACCCCTTTTGCAGAAATAACTGCAACTAAACGTTTCCAGTAACTGCTGATCAGTCCTGGACATCAGCTTGGAGGAATCTTAGTCCTTTCATCCTTACAGAAGAGCTTCAGGTCTGGGATGTTGGTGGGTTTCCTCACATGAACTGCTTCTTTGGGTCCTTCCACAGCATCTCAATTGGATTAAAGTCAGGACTTTGACTAGGCCATTCCAAAACATTAACTTTATTCTTGGTTAACCATTCTTTGGTCGAATGACTTGTGTGCTTAGGATGATTGTCTTGTTGCATGACCCACTTTCTCTTGAGATTCAGTTCATGGACAGATGTCCTGACATTTTACTTTTAGTATTTGCTGGTATAATTCAGAATTCATTGTTTCATCAATGATGGCAAGCTGTCCTGGCCCAGATGCAGCAAAACAGGCCCAAACCATGATGCTACCACCACCATGTTCCACACACGGGATAAGGTTCTTATGCCCGAATTCTGTGTTTTCCTGTCTCCAAATATAATGCTTCTCATTCACACCAAAAAGTTCTATTTTGGTCTCATCCGTCTACAAGACATTCTTCCAATAGCCTTTTGGCTTGTCCACGTGACCTTTAGCAAACTGCAGACGAGTAGCAATGTTCTTTTTGGAGAGCAGTGGCTTTCTCCTTGCAACCCACCATGAAAACCATTGTTGTTCAGTGTTCTCCTGATTGTGGACTCATGAACATTAACATTAGCCAGGGCAGGAGAGACCTTCGTGACCTGGCCGACTATTACATGCCCTGCTTTTTGAGCGATTTTAATTGGTCGACCACTGCTTAAGAGGGTAACAATGGTCTTAAATTTCCTCCATTTGTACACAATATGTCTTACTGTGGATTGGTGGAGTCCGAACTATTTAGAGATGGTTTTGTAACCTTTTCCATTCTGATGAGCTTCAACAACCCTATTTCTGAGGTCCTCAGTAAACTCCTTTGTTCGTGCCATGATACACTTCCACAAACACGTGTTAACTCTTTTATAGATCCATGTTCTTTAAATAGCACAGGGTGCTGCACATACTTGATTGTCATCCCATTGTCTGAAGACACCTGAGTAATTTCACCTTCAAATTACCTGCTAATCCTAGAGGTTTTGCCACTGACAGATATGTAATATTGGATCATTTTCCTCAATAAATAAATGATGCTTATGGTCATATTTATGCAGAAATGTAGACAATTCTGTAGGGTTCACAAACTTTCAAGCACCACTACATCTGTCCTCCTCAGACCCCACCCATTCGTTTATGTCCGTTTTGTTTTTGCATCTATCTTCTCACTTATGTGAGGAAACATATTTATTCCTGTTGTACATTAAAGAGGGCATGCTGAGAAATGAAAAATAAAATTAATTTGAAAAAATCTAAATTGTAATGTGTCTTATTTCCTCCAAAGACATAGAAAATCACAAATAACCTAAAATTGAAGGATACATTTTTTCCCTTGGGTCTCAGGAGGATATAATATACAGTAATTAAGATAAATAATGGCAAGCTTGGTGTGTGTGCAGGTTTTTGGGATAACCTTTAGGGTAGCTGTTCAAACCCAGATGTGAGGACCCTTCAGCCAATCAGTCCTCTAATTAGCAATATAAGTAGGGAGTTGCAGCAAAAACCCGCACACACAGCGGCCCTTTCTGGATAAGATTACCCACCCCTGCCTTAAATATTTCAATAAAGTCACATTTGAATAATAAAAAAAATTCATTTGTTTGCCAGCTAGCATGTATTACAAACCCTCCGGTTTTCTCTCTACGCTTACCCACATTTGCATAATTGCATAAAATCTACTGTATGTAAATTAATGCAGGTTGTCTCATATCAGTTCCAGCTTTTCCTAGCATTCACACATCACTGAGTAGCTCACACTGATGCTGAAGCATGTTGGAAATGCCTCAAAAGACCGTGACCTTGGTGTAGCAGAGTGGTTTTCACGATTCAGCAACTCACAGAAATCAAAACTAAGCGTGTCAGACTTAAATTGTACAAATAACACGATTAAAGAAGAACAAATAGATAATTAGTAGCACAAATAGAGCTCATTACCACAAACAGCACAGCTCATTGTCAAAGAATATGTTACTTAGGGTGTTTTCACACTTGGTCCCGTTCGGCCCCTAGAGTGAGTAGACATTTTTGTGCATATGCGAACTTTCCAACCACTCTGAAATGCGACCACCTTGGGAAGTGATTTCAGTCCATAACGCTTTAAGTCCATCTTGCGGTTTGCTTGTCCTGGCCATTTGTGAACACAAAGACCTGCAGATTGGCATTGCCTGTCGCTATTGTTGTTTTTTTTTTGCCCTCTAGACTTGCTGGAGATGCTGGAGATAGGTCACATGCTGTTGCACTGGGAAGCTCAACAAGTAGGTTGAACGGTAGGTAACGACCTGTGAACAGAAAGAGGACTGAGGCCCCATCAGAAATGAAATGGACCAGAGAGAGAACAGAGTCCTCTTTCAAATGAGCTCACACTGTGAGTACAAAAAGAGTAACTCCTTACTTGAGGGTACATAAGTACACAGTAGTAACTCGGTTACTACTGAAGTATAAATCATCAAATCAAATCAAAATTTATTTATATAGCACTTTTAAACAACCAAGGTTGACCAAAGTGCTGCACAGATTTACATCCATAAAAAAAACAATGAAAGACGTAAAATACGAAACTTAAAAAAAGAACAACAGACACAGAGTAGTCTGCCAGCTCAGCCGAAATTAGAAGCCATCGAGAAAAGATACGTATTCAGGGACGATTTAAAAATTTTGAGGCAGATCAAACATGCCAGGGTAGGCTATTCCAAAGTCTAGGGGCAGTCACCCCAAAGTCTAGGGGCTGCCACCCGAAGTCTAGGGGCTGCCACCCCAAAGTCTAGGGGCAGCCACACCAAAGTCTAGGGGCAGCCACCCCGAAGTCTAGGGGCAGCCACACCAAAGTCTAGGGGCAGCCACCCCGAAGTCTAGGGGCAGCCACACCAAAGTCTAGGGGCTGCCACACCAAAGTCTAGGGGCAGCCACCCCGAAGTCTAGGGGCTGCCACCCCAAAGTCTAGGGGCAGCCACCCGAAGTCTAGGGGCAGCCACCCCAAAGTCTAGGGGCTGCCACACTAATGGCTCGGTTGCCTCTGATCTTCAACCTGGTCTTGGGGACTTTGAGCAGAAGCTGGTGAGGTGACCTAAGTGCTTTGGGCGGAGTATAAAAGTAACACTTCAGTGAGATATTGGGGTGCCAGCCCTTTAGAGCTTTAAAACAAACAACAACATTTTAAACTCAATTCTAAATCTCTCAGGTAGCTAGTGAAGCGAGGCCCATATTAGAGATATATGGTTGCACCAACGCTTACCAGTGGAGGTGAACAAATATATTAAATGCGTCATGATTCATTAATGATGAACAAAGATGAGATTAGCGTTTCACTTGTGTTATCCATTACTTCTCCTTCAGTGGTTCCTTCAGAAGTTCACAAAGATTTACAGAATTAACAGATATAGTAACAAGCACGGTAACTGCTTGAGATAAAACATGCATCACGATTTATTAATGATGAATTAACATGAGATCAGTATGTAACTACTGTAAGACTTAGTTTGTGGTTAATTAATGCATAGGCAATAGCATAATACTATATTTGTGCCCCGTCAAGTGAAGTGTTACCGCAAAAAGTACCGAGTCCATTTTCTGTTGATCCACTTTTTGCTCCATTTTAAGAGGATTGAGTTTGGCTCGTTTAAGAAGGACCACATGTGGGAACACATTTACTCAGACATCCCACCTCTTCCGAAAGTTCCAGCAATCTCCCACATGTTAATAGCTCCCGCTTTCCTTCTCCAGAGATTCTAGATAAGCTGTAGAGTCTTTGTTCTTGGCGCACGCTTTTCTCTAAGAAACAAATGTGTGGGATATTGTATATAATTAGTGGGTTCGGGTTAGGGTTAGGAGCAGGGACAGGTGGGATGTCTGCTTATCATAAGGCATGATGATGCTTTGGAGCTGCTCCAGTTCAGCTGGGATTCCAGGATAGGTAGGATAACGACATAGATAGGATAATGACTATCTCCAAATATCAAATATTGTAGCATCAGCGGGTCAAGCGCCAAACGGTTACGCCACAGCGGACCTCAAACTCACAAAAAACCTGCAGAGTGACAGAGTAAACAAGAGATACCCTCAAGGGAAGGAACTTCATCAATAGGAAAAAATGTCACAGTTCATAAGCACTTACTGGAATAATCACAAACGGTGCTTACCCAAAATACCGGTAGGGTGAGCATGCTTTTACAACCAAGGTTGTCCAGCTATTACCTTTGGTTTTTTCATTGTTAGTTGCAGGGGCACATTGAAGATGGAAAAATGCCTGACATCATTTTAACTTGATTTGCATTAGATGTATAGAATGTTTATATTCACTGCAAGTTCCTGGTGGAAATTTCCTTGTTGAGCTGGTTTATAGGCTAAATACAATCCAACAAAGACCCCTATGACAGAAACCAGGAAAAGCAGGAATATCTTGCTTGAAATAAGCTTAGCAGGACCAAGCCCAGACATGATCCCTGTAGCCAGGCCACACATGTAACTGGGCCAGGATCAGTGTGTAGTGGGTTGGTGGAGACATTTGTGGGCTCACCACCTGAAAAAAGTGGGAGTTCAGGTGAAGTGCCATTGGGGTGAATGCAGCAGTGGGAAGGACCCATACAGATGAGACCATAGCAATGGGCCCCACCTTTGGTGACACAGAAGATCATTTCTGTGGTATCACTCGGAGTCAGGCTATGGAACCAAACCTCTTGGTCTTGGAGGGAATCACTCCTGGTCCTTACTTCCACATCCTGAAAGACCTCAAGTGGGTGCAGAGATACTCACACGCCTCAGTGGAGGGCTGTGCAGCTGGAGTGTTTCATGGTGGACAAGAGAGTTGCTGGCAGAAACTGGCCATTGTTTATGTGTAAACACCAAATTGGGGGGGGGCGGGGTGGAATTTGGAGCATCATTAAAAATATAGTCATGAACAATCATGGAAAAAAATCACATTGTCATGATCCGCCCCTTCAAGCCTCCTGTGTGCCACACCCCGCTCGCTACCTCGTGTCAAATCCTTATTGTAACCATCTGTTATCAATCAGTTCTGGCTTGTCCTACGTATTTAGTCTGCGTCTGAGTCAGTCTCCCCCAGATCCGTCATTGTATTGTTATGTGTAATGTTACTGAATGTTGCCTGGCGTTACCCGTGTGTCTCTGCAATAAACCCTGCTTCCCGTCCTGATCCCTGCCTCCCGTGCCTGCATTCCCATTCGTCCACCACGCAAGGTGACACACATACACATAATTGACTGCAGCTTGAGGCTGTGTTCTAGCTATAGGGATGAAAATACTCCACTTGCAAACTCTCACCAATGCGACTTCAGCAAAATGATTTATTGTACAGCAAAATATGTGGTACAGTCTAGACATGCGGGGGTGTTAAAAGGCAGCTCAAATACAGACAGACCCTGCAAATCTTTCCCCAACAAGGTCCTATGTATAAGTGAATTTATATTTTCTACATTAAATTTATTGCAGAAAGTATCAATGATGAAAGCAGTACTCCTCCTGGCATGGAATTTGAACCCACAACTTGACGCTGATCTGTACTGTACTAAGCTCCCACAGGGCTGGGTCCGGTTCTGTTATTTCCCTGGTCAGATGGTAGTTTGGGCACTTCTTTCATCTTAAGATGAAGTTTTATTTGCCGTTCATACAAGTACTTATACTCCTCTACTTACAAACTTTCAACTTACGAACTTTCAGACATACGAACAAAGAGGGCTGCAAGCCCAAATTGTGTTCCTTAGGCTCCCATTTCCTGTCCGCAACATCAAGTTTTTTTTTCTGCACGACAAATCCACCTAAAATGCGTACTCCCAGCATCCTAGTTCTTTGTACTTGCATATACCCTTAAAATGATGTTGAATAATGACTTACGAACATTTCAAGTTATGGACAGCCTTTCAGAACTTATCTCGTTTGCAAGTAGAGGAGTGTACATAGGAATTTTTCCATATATCTCATCTTATGTTCCTTAGAAACATTAAGACAGATGAGAGCAAAGCTTGGGATCTGAGCACTGGGTCAGTTGTTTTGCCTCGTGTCCTTGGAGCATTTCAGGGGTTCTGGAGCACAGCAGACATGTGACTATTATCCTGCACGTGGAATCTGAACCAGTGAGCTTTCAATCACAGACACAATGGCTTAACCTGCTGAGCCACATATCATTCCCCTCCACCTTCATAATCATCACACACCCATAGTCTCCACAATTCAATAAACTGGAATTTATTTTATTTTTCTTTATGGATAATCATACTCCTCATTCTTCATGACAAAGGTTGTACAGTACTGGGGTATTGGAGAGGAGAGTCCACCCCGAGGCTGGACTTGGAGAAGGCATATGACCACATGCCCCACCACATCTACTGGGAAGAGCTTCAGGAGCTGCCGGGTTCTAAGACACCAATATAACAGCCCCTCTTTGCCATAATAAAAGTCTGCCCACTATTACAGCCCCTCTTTGCCATAATAAAAGTCTGACCACTATTACAGCCCCTCTTTGCCATAATAAAAGTCTGACCACTATTACAGTCCCTCTTTGCCATAAAAATCTGACCACTATTACAGCTCCTCTTTGCCACAGTAAAGGTCAGCTGCATTTTTTAACATAACATTCACTAATTTATTATTATTATTATTATATTAATGTCATTTTTTTCAGGAAATTCTATTTGCCTACTGTGTCCTTTTAACATTTGTTTGCACTTGAGTGATTTGATGCTGAGTAAGGAGCCGTGGGGATAAAATCAGGGCCTCCAAATCTGAGGTCATGGTGCTTACTCAGAAAGGAGTGGATCTTTTCAGGTGTGGGGGAGAGCTTGCCCTTAGTGAAGGAATTTTAAAAATTCAGGATCTTGTGCATGAGTGGTGGTATGATGGAATGTGAGATCCATCCACTGATCAATCCGGTTTTGTGGGCACTGAGCAGGCCCATGGTGGTGAAGCAGGGGCTAAATTAAAGCTTGTGCTTTACTTGTCAACCCATGTTCCTAAGTTAAGATCAACAGTATAAGCAGCCAGACTATGATTTCTCTTCACAGTTCCTGGGATTACCCTCTATGAAAGGGTACAGAAGGACACTGAAATAGACAGACAGAACAAGGTAGTTTGTGGCCTTGGAGAAAAGTCCTTACTGACCTGCTTAACACACTTCTACTGTGACCCTCACCAGCAAGTGTGATGTTCATGATGATACCTAAGATGCAGCGATGGACAAAATAAAGCTTCATTCACTATTTGCTTTATTTTTGACTCCACTAGATGGTACGCTGTTCAAAAAAGGGCACAAAGCATGCCCAATAGTAAACCAAGAGCACCGTCTAGTGGGGTCAAAACATACAGCAAACGGTTCATTTCAAAATGTGTATGAGCATCATTTGGATACAGATTATATGCTGTGGATGGCAATGTTCCAAATGTCTCCATTTGATTTTGCATGGCAATATGTACTTTGTCAATATAATTTTAAGGCTTCTTATGAATTTAAAAGGTTTGATACAGAGCTCAAAAGCAAATTGTATTGTAACAGCTAACCGACAAGGTTATCACAAACCAATTTTTGACTAACAATAATTAGCATTACTGTGAATGCTTGACTCCCGTTATGCTCCAAGTCACCAACACGAGCGTTTACTTAAATATTTAGTACACTTATTACTGTACACAAATTAATATTTTAACAAATGATACTTAAATGATTTATTATTCAGAAAATATACTGTCATAAAGAATAAAAGAGCAAATGTCTCACACCAATTATTGTACATCAATTATTTTTGAAATGGCAGACATTTAATAAATTAAACCCCAGCACTTTTACATGAACACACCCAATAGCCATCTCGGTCCAAGTGAAATGAGTGACTGGAGTGATATTCTCTGATGTTCACTGTATTTCTTGCATGTCACAGACATTAGATAATGGTGTATATATTTAGAATGCCACTTTGGATCCTAATCTTTGCAGATGTTACATTCTATCAGTTCATTAAATAAGGAGAAATCTCAGATTGTTTTGTCCAAGCTACTTTCTTCATCCTCTTTTTCATCAGTCTCATTTTCTTCCTCCTCTTCTTCCTCATCAGTTTCTTCCTCACTCTCGCTATATTGGTAGTTCATGCGATTTGTGTTAACAAAAAGGTCAGTGTCATCTTCAGAGCTGCTAGTCTCTCCACCTTCTTCCTCTTGGTCAGCTTTGCCATCTCTTTGCTGTTGCTCCCCCCCCCTCTCTTCCACAGCAGAATCCTGTGAGAAGCCCTTTGGCCTGAGAAAAGAAAATAATAATAAGTGCAGGGAATTTTAATAATTTCCATTACATTATACTGGATGACCAATTTAATTTAAGCAAATCTTTAATGTCATCTTGACTTGCCAGATTTTTAGAAAATATATTAATTGCATATAATTCTTATTATAATTCAACTATTACATTACAGTTATTCAGTCATAAAGGCAGCTAATCCTAGTACCAAAAAATAGAACATGTGTAATACACCCATGGAATTTCACAAGGAGTATTTTACTTCCTATTAAGGCTTTTACATAAAATTACAAGGTAAGAAATGCTGGTTATCATACTAGTAATTAAAAGATACAACTATCTAAATGATTCTATTCTATTATCCCAAATACAAAATCAACTGAATGAAAGTAATTATAAAACAACATGAAACAATCAGGAGAAGTTGTGAGGTTGGCAGCAAGCAAAGAACTCTTCTCACCAAACGCCCACTGCCTGTAGGTGCCGAATGTGATCCTTATAGAGTATAGCACTGATCTCCCCCTTCACCTTTTCCCCTTCCTCAATAGGATCCACAATCACAAAATCTCCTGGATGAAAGAATAATATACCACCAATGTTTCCTGAAGAACTGTGAGAAATTAGAATTGACAGAAATCCTTACTGAATGTCAAATTGGCTAATGATTGCTGCTTGCTACTTTCTTACATAGATAAATTATTGAACACCCTCGTAAATACCTGAGTATATATCAGAACAATAGAGAACTGATTTACTGAATGCCATTTCATATTAAATGAATACTGAATAAAAAATTTGAGCCAAACTAAATGCATCAAGCATAAAACATTTAAATGGCAGGAACTTCTCCAGTTTATAATGAAGCTTGCAATTAACCCTTTTTTAATTAAAATGATTCACACTATTTAAAATGTTGGACCTTGCATTTGCTCTGTCACAAACCTCTCTTTATCCAGATGTTCTTGCGGAACTTGGTGGGCATGCTGACCAGATAGCGCTCACCCTGAGCTGTAATTGCCTCATGGAGGTTATTTCCTGGGCTGCCAACAACCTGTAACATGAGACAGGTACACACAAATGAATAATGTGAAATGCACCACCCCATCCAAATTTAAAATTGATCACCAGAAAACTTCGAATTAAATAAAAAAACATGCACACGATACATCAGACAAAAAAAATGAAATTTTACTATACACGACAAAGACAAACATCTCCATAACCAATAGGAAGCGTATGGTTTTAAGACCACACAAAATTACAGCTTCCCCCCTCCAATTTTCAAATATGTTTATTAGATTAATTAAAATGATTATGAAAACGCACTCGAACAATCTGTTGGTTCTCTGTAGGCGTAATAAAGTCGCCTAGCACTTCTTTCACCACGTGCTTGCGTTTGGTGGCTTGTGACATCACAACAGCATTCAATGGAACTTCACGTAGGCGGCTGCAAAATGCGTAGAGATTCTTCTATGTATATTTGCCCCAGCTGTGGAGAAAACACAATTAAACAATAACTGTACACGTAAATAAAAGTACATGTAAAAATAAATGCTGATCAAAACGGTCAATTAATGTAAGATGCTATTTTCAAAGTACATACGCATCCAAACATATTTAGTTACATTTACACACAGAATGAATAGTTAACAACTACCTCAAGTCAACAGGAGATAATATTCACACAGTCGATTGAGTACTGCTCAGCCACAAAATAACAAGCTAGCTATTGTAATTTAGCACTGACATCACCTCAAAATTCTGTGAAGTGTTAGATTGAGTTAAAGGTTTATTAGGAGCACTGCAGCGATCCGCTGAGACATACACGACCACAGAACAGCCGACAAATACTACCTAGCTATCCAACGTCAACAATGATCAGTAAAGGTGGTGTACGGTGACTCGTAATCCAACTTATTAGAGAGAAATATTTTAGGTTACCTTGAAAGTAGAACTAAGGTTAATAAAAGCTATATTTCCAGTGAAATTCGCAACTAAGGTGTACTTCGAGAAGATGTTCATAAATATTATTCAAGAAAAACGGATACCTTCTCGGTACAAAAAAGCACACGTGCCAATATGTGCAATGACTTCCGGTACGTCGTATATATATGTCCCATGTTAAAATTATGTATATCAATAGCATTTTATTCTGTATTCGTTTTCGTTTTTCCCACATATATTGTAAGCGTTCCTGTTAGAATTAAACAAATTCATTAGGACTGAAGTGTAATATACAAATACACGGTTATATAAAACCTAATCTTGAGTGCACTAACCATTTTAAATTAGATGTTCAAGAAATATACAAATATATAGTGACACTTCAATGTGATATATTATATGTAGTCGTATATGTTTGTTTTTCGACAATGTGCTATAACATTCTTGTTTAACTGGAACTACATTTAAGTTCGCAAGTAGAGCGTTACAGGAAAGACCCTTTAAATGGAGGGAAGCCCGAGAAAATCATAATGGAACTAGAAAAGCAAGCACCGTTTTGTAGTTACGCCAATAAATTTATCTGAACCTAACAAAAAACTGATTTGATAATTTTAGGTAGCAAAAATATTCATTGCCGAAAACAACATGGGAAAATATTCCAGGATAAATTTAGTAAATTAAGTGAGTAATACACAATAATTGCATGGTGCTACTTGTGTTTCAGTACGCAATTTCCAATGCAGTTACAGTAAACCACGCCCCCTTGTCGCAGGATTCGATTGAATTGATTAACATTTTGCAAAACGTAAGTGAACGAATATGAAGGCCATTTAAACCGTGGTACCTTAATTCCGACGAGTTACCCCGATACGCCAGTAACCCTGCCTCGTAGTGCAGGCCATAGGTTCATTTCCAATGGGATCAAAAAGAAGGGGCGTGGTTTTCTGGAACTGGGTGGGAAATTGCGCGCACGTAGATGACGTTGTGCACTCGCTGATGAGAATAGTTCAGAGTGCAGTTACCAGTAACTAGCGCTTCCCTTCCAGTTCCTGTACAATTTCTATGACGGAAGCGCTTAAAAATTGGCGGCGGGATCCGGAAACAGTATTAGAATTTTCCTGAGCGCAATTGCAGACGAAATACGGACGCCTGTCCTCGATTAATTGGAAAAAAAAAAAAAAAGACAGGTAGCTCTTTAATTTATTTCATATTATATAACATTGTTTTATATTTTCATTGATTTTCTAACTAACAAATTGTACGTTACTGATGTTGGGTGACTATCGTGTTAACTGTTCATGGTACATTAAATTTGAATTAACTAAGTGGATGGTAGAATATTTAGTATTAGAAAAAATGGTCTCACAATGACATGTATATATAATCTCTTGTTATTGTAACTTTTATTTTTGCGAAATTAGTTAAATTGGCTAATTAGGTATTGCTTTCGTTTTTGCTTCGTGAGGAGGCTTGCGACTGTATGTATATGCTAGCTAAGATGTAGTTTTCAGTTGCTACCACAATAGTACTGATGTCATTTGAGGACACATCCAATATCATTATTTAATTCATCCGATGAGACAGCTGATCAGCAAAGTTGTGAGATTTCCTGCTGCATGCTCGCCAATATAATGTAGCTGCAATCTCTTCCTCTAAAGGTGGCGTATTGCCTTTGATATAACGACTACGATATAATCCGCTCTGTTTATGTAAGATATTAATAGCTGATCTGATTGCCAAGCATTTGTGGGCACGGTACCGAATAGGGCTTGTGGCTCATGATTTTTTTAAATCACCGACTGGGAAATGCCCGTTGTTTATTTCTTGATGTCTCACACAGCTATCGCCAATGGACATGGTGGCGGGCTGTTTACTGTAGTGAACTATAATTAACGCGGTATTTTGGCTCGGAACTGAAAGCAGAGATGAAAATGGGTGCGGTATGTGGGACCATCCTGTTTGTTTTGAGCTCAAGTTCGTTCTTAGATGGGGCAGATTAAGAATTCATTAACGATATTTGCAAAATTCACATCAAGTAACATGGCCGTAAAAAATACAAACCGTCAGAGCATATGAATTTATTGACCAAATTAAGTGTGTTTTGTGTTTTTAGATAATACTTTATTGATTACAAGGGGAGGTTACATGATTCGAAGATTAATTCCATTTAGTTCCCCCTATATCCAACCTATTTACCATGAAATCAGGTGTGCATAGCACATTATTTCAATGGTTGATAATACAAGATTAAGAGGTATTTGTGTATTAATTTCACAGAGGGAACAGTCATGTAATATTGTTTGTTTTTTGTTGTTTGTTTTTCTTCTCCAAAAAGGGTCTTAAGACTGCATAGTGTTTTCTAATATTCATTACACTGGCTTTCACCTTGTGTCCTAAATAAGGACAACTGATTCTGTGTCCACCCGCTTTGTGTAGCTCACACAGGGCACAGCAGACAGCCAGAATGTCATCGACATCCCAAAAACACAAGGAATTTGTAGCTGAGCCCATGGGCGAGAAGTCTGTGATGGCGCTGGCAGGAATCGGGGAGGTTTTGGGGAAACGACTGGAGGAGAAAGGCTTCGATAAGGTGTGTTTACGGCATTAACTACTTCATGTATGCCAGCATGCTTTCTTCTGTCTCACATAGTACTGATGTGTGTTATTGAATGTTGGGTCTCCTCCATAGCCTCCCCTACTGATATTTCTTCCCATAGGCATATGTTGTCCTGGGCCAGTTCTTGGTGCTAAAAAAAGATGAGGAACTGTTTCGTGATTGGCTGAAGGACACCTGTGGTGCTAATGCAAAGCAGCAGGGCGACTGCTACAGCTGTCTACGTGAATGGTGCGACTCCTTCCTGTAATCCCACCCTCTGGCACTGTGCCTTTTCTCACAGTCTCATCCACGTCGTCTCCAGTGCTCAATTTGCCACCACAAATCTGTACATCATCCACGTTCTCCTACACTGTGTATAGACTGTTCCTCACACACAGTACCTCTTACAATGTGTATGTTGGGTTTTGGTTTTCGGAGGAATGACTGATACAGATGGATATAATGGAATTAGTACTATTTAACCCGAAGAAGGAATATTTTAACTACAACATGGAAAATCATTCGTTTTATTTTGAATTTGACATTTAATATCCTAAAACGTTCACTTTGGGGTACAGTTTTATGAAGTGTTTGGCAACTCTTTAATTGGTCATTTCTTGGATTTTCTCACCCTGATGTAAGTGTGTTGTATTTTAAATAAAGAATTGCAAGGCAGACCTGTTTTGTGATATGAACACTCCAAAGTCATGCTCAGCTCTTAGAGATATTGGAAAAATTCCAGGCCTACACAACCTACTAAATAAAAGTGAAATATAACCTTTGACTTGTACGGTGATTTTAGGGGGAGTTTGCTGCTATCGTGTTATGATTAAAACAGCTAGATAGTAACTGACACTGGATAAGCTTTCTTTTGTGACTGTGAAAACGGGGTTGAAAGTCCGTTACAAATAGTCAAGTTTTATTTAAAACCCAAACCCAATGGTTTTTTTATGTTTCAGTTGGTTTTTAAATAAACAGAACTGTAATATGATCTTTTCTTGCATGCATTATCTGTTGGTTGATTTGTATTTAAAGGCTAGTTCTATAATTCAACTTGGAATCTGAAGTCAGTTTAGTGACCCCAGGGTATCACTCTTAGATACTGAATATTTTTAGGAGAGCTACTACCAGAGGTGGAAAGTTCAAGTTCAGAGAGTACAAATCCAGACCATGGTTTTGTTGCAACCAACCAGTTGAGAAGTCTGTGTGACTATGCTCAACTGATTGGTTAAAACAAAACCTTGGTCTGGATTTTTACTTGCTGGACCTGAACTCTCCACCTCTGGCTATTACACAGATTGTCGTTTAATTTTTTATTATAGTTGTCAGCAGTGTTGGGCATTTCAGGTCCAGAAGCTACAAATCCAGACCATGGTTTTGTTTCTCCCAACCAGCTGAGTAC
>JAODUD010000002.1:24869762-24881104 GCA_026784285.1 Stomatorhinus walkeri
AGGTTCGAGCCCTGCTTCCTCCTGACCCCATCAAAGTGTCCTTGAGCAAGACACTGAACCCCCAATTGCTCCCGGTACTCCCTTGCATGGCAGCCTCTGCTACCGGTGTGTGAATGTGAGTGTGAATGGGTGAATGTGAGGCATCATTGTAAAGCGCTTTGGAATAAAGTGCTATATAAATGCAGTCCATTTACCATTTATATAATCTAGCATGATATTGGAGTAATCAGTCATCTAAATCGGCAGGTTAGATCAGTGCTTCCCAAGCCGGCCCTTGGGGACCACCAAGCAGTCCACATTTTTGCTCCCTCCTAATTTCCTGCCAGACAGTCCAGCTTTATGCTCCTTTCCAGCTTCCGGTAGACTGTCTTTGGGTTGGGAAACTGGGGCAGCAGATATTAATGGCTGTGTACATGTGTTTGTTTGCTTCCCGTCACCTGGTTCTTGACTGGGCTAACGGCCCCATGCTCTCTCCAGTCCCAGCTGGGTGGTGTCGCACTGTTGGCTGGCAGTGCTGGTTTCATGGGCCGCTGGAGACTCCACTGGCTCAGGAGAGGATTTAGGTACAGTGACCGAAACTCATCCTCTATGCACAGAAATAGAGACCCATAGGACACATTTAAAACACTGCGAGAAATCTCCATGATTAATGAAATCAGTAACACGCTTCCAAAAAAGCATGAAAAATAGTAGCTTTGAATGAAAACAGACATATGTGCACCTGTGAGGTCACTGAATTTGGTGACCCCATACTCTGCTGACCCTTGGTCCAATGACTGTAGGGTCTGCGCAGTCTTCATATTCTTCTGGAAAATGCGCAGCCGCTTGTCAGCCTCTGTCAAGGTGAGAAAACCAGTGTTGCAGGACCTGTGGCCTTTTGCTGACTCAGCCTTCAGTATGTGGCTCTGATCCGTATGATTCATACACAAGAAGGATTCATTCACTGAGCCACCGTATGACATAACAGGGCCAAAGTTTTATACACCATAGCTGAAAATCTATCCTACTACACAAACTCTGAGTATATGTGGCTGATACAACGTAAATGATCATTAAACTGGCCACTGGTGTTGAGCTTCACACACAGTGTCTTGTTCACCTGTATATTGTGACTCAATACTTACATACTGGACACACAAACCACAGCAATTCCTGTCAAATATTTTAGTATTCAACAGTTTGAAAAAAAAAAACATCCATAATAGTACACATTTGATGGCCAATAATGAAATGAAGGTTAGCACCACCTCTCACCTTCCTGGCTGCTGTAACTGCGGTTGTATTTGGCTGCAAACTCTTTAAACTCGGATAACAGCTCCACAGATTTCTGCGACAAAAAAAGCAAATGAAGCAGAGCAAAAGCATGACGTCGCTGAGCGTCCACTGAACATGCATCCGTGGGTGTTCAGCTTTAGCGGGTGCTAATCATGTGAACACTGCAGTGATTCTGGAACCTAAACTGAATGTGCAGGTGAGGTTCAGCCAGCGCAGGACCTCAGCCAACGGGAGACAAATGCAAACTGCAAAATGGAGTCACTAACTCAAGTATAGAGAATGCATGTGAAAACACCCATACAAGAACACAGGAATGCAAGCACACAATCCTGGTGTTGAACTACTAGCACTATCGGGTGAATAAACTTGGACAAGATCTACAACAAACAAGCTTGAAATACAGCCTCTCCCCAGGTTGCAACAGGGTTACGTTCTGTTAAAGATATTGTAAGGTGAAAATATCGTGAGGCAAAAGTGCATTCCAACACACTACACCTAACCTAACAAACCTTCACAGCCTAGCCTACCTTAAACATGCTTAGAACACTTACATTAATTAGCCTACAGTTGGGCGAAATCATTAACACAAAGCCTATTTTACAAGAAAATGTTGAATAATGTACTGAAAGGGAAAAACATTTGCCCGTCGTAAAGTCAAAATATTGTAACATGACCTATCGTAACCTGGGGCGAGTCTGAATATCAAGTTACAATAGCAGGCAGATATACTGGTCTTCTATTACCTTATCATGGGCGCTGGGAGAGAGAGCCCCAGCATCAATCTGGCTGTTCTCGGTGTCGGGAGCTAGAGAAAACAAGAATGGCACTCATATCAGTTCAGTTTAATCACCCAGCCTCAAACCACTACAATAACATTGGAGGTCAATTAAAGCAGCCCTCTTATCCTCATTTTCACTGTTCATGATTTTATTTTGGGAGTCTACTAGAATAGATTTACGTGCTTCATCCACCCACCCATTTTCCAACACTGTTTATCCTATTCAGGGTTGCAGGGGGTCTGGACCCTATGGGCACAAGGCAGTGAACAGCCCAGGGTGGGGCACCAACCCATCACAGGGCACATTCACACACCATTCACACCAATAGGGGATCTGGCAACTCCAATTAACCTTAACATGTTTCTGGACTGTGGGGGGGGGGGGGGGAGTACACAGAGGAAACCCCACGATGACACAGGGAAAACATGCAAATAGATTGTACCCTGGCAGAGACTTGAACCCATGTGCCAGAGATGTGAGGTGACAATGCTAACCACTGCACCACCGTACCGCCCCTTATGTGCTTCAATGTTCCAAAAGCATATTATTTTTCTTATGCTGGACATCTGTATTCACTCTGTCTATAACTGTCTGAAATGTGCTGTTAGAGCTTTAAGCCCCAGCCCCGATGAGCTTAGTGTGCTGAGACTGGTCAACTTGCCCAACCGGTCAGCTTGCCCCACACGTTCTGCCCCTGTCTTATAGTCTGCAGACAGACCCTTGCAAGTAGGGAGCCAATAAGGATTGTGTTACGAGGTGACCTCACCACATCACAGAAGATAGGTCTATAATTCTAACTAGGCTTTTCCAGCAAATTAATGAAGAGCGGGGACTTTGGAACTCCTCCTACCCAGCAGTACTGACAGGCTCACACTCACCCTCTGGCTGGCATTTCTGTTTGAGCAGAGTGGTCGTGCTGAACCACGGTAGGTCCCAAATCTCGAACGCACACACCTCCGTCTGGGAGGGGCATCACCATGAAGACATGAACAGAGAATTATCATCGTTCCTTATTTTAATGATGGGGAAAAGCATTTAAATTTAGGGCAGAACATTTTATATCAGCAAAAGAATATGGACCAGGATCCTGAACATACACCAGGTGAGTGAAGAGAGCCGATTTAAATCACTCAGCTTTTTTAATGCATGGAACCTATAGCTTTAGGTAGATTTCTGCACTGTAAAACTGAACTGATAGAAACAGGCACTGATGCATACAGTCAGGGATGAAGAGTTACTACATGCTGGCCTGAAATCATGTGCCTGAGAGATTTTGAGTCAGATGGTCTAAACCATGTGATTAAAAACTTGTGATTAATCTGATGAGCATCCAGACAGAAGCAGAAACACAACTGGCTCAGCCTTATGATGTCCTTGAAACATTCATATATGTTGCCCAAGTTCTGAAGACATCAAACATCCATCTCCAGAAGTGGAAAAGTAGTGCCTTTGTCACTCAGTCATGGTGACATCTTAAAAACTGACAAGTCACTGAACAACAAACGGTGTCAGACTTGGAGGTAGACACACATACAATGTGATGGCAGGCTGACTGAGACACACTCTTCTGCTTGTAAATGATATATTGGGCATTATTAGGTCAGGGTGCCTTTGGGACCCCGTAAAAAGGCTTGTCCACCCAGCAAAGGAAACACAGTTAGGGGGATGAGGATATGGCGGAATGCCAGGATGGATGTGTTACGCTAAACCACAGACACAATATGAGTGAAGCCAGGAAAAACAGGAACATGCCCTGGGGATGCGGGAGTTGTGCTCACTGCATTGACGATGTAAAATTGTGATGTGATTTATGTCAAAGGTCAGTTTCTTAAAGGGCCGGTTACCCCAATATGACAGGGTGGAGAGCAATTCCAAGGGCACACTCAGAATATGAACTTAAAAACCTGTAGTTTATTTAGCATTTTTGTTATTTGACCAATGAGATAACCAAACAGCACCTGGTGCATGTGAAAACACTATATAGGCCTACCCCATCAAAAATTGCATAATTTAAAAAAATGTATTTTAAAATAGATGTCATTATACAGATATTTATATATTGAGGCATCCTATATTGAGAAAGACCCACACCAAATCAGCATACCACCAGTGACTTTACCAGCAGCTGGGTAGGTATGTGTGCTGGCATAAGTAAGAAGGGTCTCCACAATGACGAGCGATGATTTGTCTCACCTTCAGTTTGTTGGGCTCAGCATGGAAGTCACAAACGGCGGAGTCAGCCAAAACCTCCGACTTCTTACACAGAGTGTTCCCCAGCTCGGCCACAATGCTGTATTTCACCCCCTTCACCAGCTGTAGCAGAAAAACACACCGTCATTCCCAGCCATCCAAATCCTACACGGACGTTACGTTCAAGCTCCGTTACAAATGGACAGGGTACGATCGTTACTAAACTCGTGCTGCGTTGCTGCCGTCAGTGGGAGTAATATCAGTTTTTAATAACCACATTCAACGTGCAATTCAGATTTTAGAAATCTTATACAGCTTGTATTATTTATAAAACATAAAATTGATAGAATTAAAAATATTATTAGCACATGTTGTTGTCATTCGCGATTCAATATCAAATCCACAATGTTACACAAAAATGTGAAGCGCTGCAACGTTTAATAACAACATCTGTTCTATTGAAGAACAATCTCGATTAAAAAGTATTTTATTTTTATTGAGCAGGGTGTGTCGTTATGTGCTCCTGAAGATGACAAACAGGGATAATAATTAACATGCTCGTCACACAATTCAGCGCATACGCATTGCCTGTCTAACACTTTACATTTAACTACCTTTTAATTCTTCACCGTTAAATGAGCGACAATGGACATCCAGGGTGATTGTCAAAATTCCTACTTGGTTTATTTTTTATAATAGCTGAATTTAAAATACCTGTTTACGAGCGGAGATGATCTTTATAACTCTACGCAGATAAATTCCGTTGGATCCCATGTTGTACCGTCCCTCGGCAAACCTTACTGCCTTCTGCAAACCGGGGTCGGAATCCGGCAAACGAACCGGCTGACCGGGTGGTCCGTTAACACCGTGCTCCGGAGACCCATCCAGGGCCATAACTAAAGCATTAAAAATCAGCATTATAAAGCATGTGATGGAGCATATGCGCAGGTTTTTCGATTTCATCTTGGCAGAAATAAAAGGAACAAGAAATCAGTCAGCGGTGGGTATCTGATCTGTAATTTAAGCGATCCGTCCACTTCGGACTAACTCCTACCCCGACTGACAGCAGCGGCACCGCGTTTGTTTTGACACGCTTTTGGGGTTGGGAGGGGGCATGACGTTTTCCTCCCATCTGTCCCGGGGATTTAAGCGAATTAAAATGGCGCCTCCCACAGCATAAATTGTTTGTGCGAAGTTTGAGTAAAACCCCATTGCTAAGACCAGTATATTTATATTTTGCTTCATTTTAACCCACCTTATACCGGAGTCCAATGTCTTCTGCTGGTTAGGTGCTTAAGTCTGGTACGCAGGTACGAAGAAAATAAATATAAATAATTATAGAATATAAGTTAAAAATTCTTCTGCCCTGCCATTAACCATTTCACTGCGAAAGAAAGAAATACGCTGGACAGGAATTTTAAAGTTTCAAAAAAGTTTTATTATAGTGTATTACAGAGCGCTGTAACCATGTTTATATATTACAAGATTACTTTAGTAAATAGAATTTTATGATATACTTTTTTGCATATAGGTCCAGATTTGCATCACTTACCCTATCAGGCCTAGACACTGCGAATGTTGACACCGTACATTTAACTGTCTGTCTGTTCTGCAAAATTGACTAAACCTTTCATATTTAGCAACGTTTCAATGTTTTGAGGCAATTTTCTGTGTGCTACGAGTTACGTTGTCGCTGTAACGATTGTTTATGTAGAATTATGTTTTCCAGGGTTTGTATTTTTTCTGAATTTCTAAGTATGATACACTTGCTTTTGACCAGTGTACGCACCATTCCGCGTAACTTGTAATCACTCTGCTTGCTTGATGCTTACTTTGTTAATGCAAGAGTTGCACAACAGGTTACCATTATAAGTACTGTAATGGTTTCTGGATGTCTGTTTGTGAAATAATAATTGTCATAATGTGTCAGTGTTTGTGTAAACTACCAAAGAGCTGGGTTTCGGCAAGCCAGTGGAAGCTCTGTGTAGTTCTTTCTATGCTGAATACTACAGGTAGTAATGTGTCTTACGATGATCGCTGTCTGAGCGTTCAAAATAAATTGAGGGGAATTACAAATTGAATTGTAGTAGTGGTGTAGCGTGGTAATACTGGTCACTACTCTACGCAAACACCACCCCATTGCTGATCGTGTAGAAGCACGTGAGGTAAGTGCTGCGGGCGGCTCAGACAGGCTTGGAAGCCTGGTATTAAACGTTACCTGAGATACCGTATTTACAAGTGCCTTTGCCTTCGAAAGGAATTTTCCAAAACACGTATTGAAGACAATCATGCTGGTTAAGTAACCCAGAATTTTGGTCTTAAGTTGATGGTATGTGCTGGGTTGTTTTTGTAGCTGACGGTAAGTGGTATAAACACCTATAGAGTCACAAATATCTATCAAATTTTACATTTTACATGTTTCAAATACTAAATAAATGTAGTCTCTTGCTTTTACTGATACATTAATATGTAGGCTTTTGGCAATCCTGCTGCTACATTTTGTGTGTTATCTATTGTTTCTACATTTACAAAAGTGACAGAGACCTCAATTGTTCTCCACAAGATAATGGTGACAGGGGCCTTTATTAAGATCTTTTATACAACTCAACCCCTCAGATTTTGCACACAGACACACAATGTCACGCTTTTTCAGGCCATCTCTTCCACAATTTATATATAAGCACACACAGCTATGACAATTCACCTCATTCACTTTCTCACTGTTTGACCGTGTACCGTACATTTGTGTCTCAAAGTGTAAATTGCCGCTTTTCATGAATATAGATTGCATTTGTGGAAAAAATTGATATAATTTCAACATTAGCTTAAATATAGATGACAAAATGTGTGTTTCCCCATTTTTCATTCTGTGTTGTGCTTAAGTGGTAAAATAAAGAATAGTATATTTAACAGTTAAAAGACTGGTATAAAATTTATTCCAGGAAGATAGCTATAAATATCAATGGGTAAATGCATGGTTTTGGGTTGTAATACACATTATATCAGACACTATGAGCGAATTTGTAACAATTAAATATTGTTGTCATGATAGAGATAAATCTGGCAGTCCCAGTACCAATCACTGATTTTAGCTTTTGATTATGTAAATATTTTTAAAATTCCAAATTCAAGTTCTATCTCTCAGGCCTAGTAAACTTACTGATCTCAAACTAATCCAAAAACGTTATCAAGGCAAAAATACTGTTTCACTTGTAAAAGTGGCAAATTATACTTTGAGTTTATAGTGCTTCTTTTTTCTTTTCTTTGCTCTCCACCCTGTGTATATTAATACTGACCAATTTTAAATAAATACATATATGAAAATCAAGGATTAAAAAACAATGGCAAAATCATTTTAAAAATCAGACTTGGCAAAAGTATTTTGACCTTTGAGTGTATAAATATCAAAACTGTAGATCAGTATTTCCCAATCCGGTCCTCAGGGACCCACAGACGGTCCACTTTTTTGCTCCCTCTCAGCTCCTAGTAGGAGAGCTGGAAGGGAGCAAAAACGTGGACCGTCTGTGGGTCCCCGAGGACCGGATTGGGAAACACTGCTGTAGATAATTACACATCTGTTGACTGTCATCCCAGCAGACCCCCTGTTTCCATCTGACTGCTCTTCCTTGGTGTAGATATGTGCTGTCATCTTCCCGTGTCTCTCAGAGCAGAGCACAGAAGAACTTCTTCTCCCTGAAGGGGTTCTCGGATGTGGGCACAGGGGTGATGAGGGGGTCTTCGCAGGCATGAGCGTCACAGTAGGCCATCAGGTCCGCAGCAGCCTTTGACACCTGCAGGTGCGAACAAAGAATCACAAATTGAACCATCATAAAGCAGGACTTGAGATTCAGAGAAGTATCTGATTTGTAAAATTGTCTGGGAACCTTCAGCTCATAAACCAAATCTCCTACTTACAGTGCTTCAGTGAATATCTGAAACAACTATTAAGTATAACTTTTTTTTTTTTTTACTAAAAAAAGACATATTTAATATTCATTTTCCATACTGCTTGTCCTGAACAGGGTCACAGAGCCCCTCCCAGACACAAGAAGAATAATCCATGTATTTGTACTGTGGGTACAGAGGAATAGGAACCAGGTGGGACATGTGGTTCCCAATGTTTAAATTGCTTCATTTGTCCCTCACCCGCAAAAATAGACCTTTGAGTTATTAAATTTTACCCCCTGCCCCCACACACTATTGTGTGAGGAGAAACTGCCACAATGACATGGGGAGAACACGAACAGGCAAACTCCAAACGCTGGTGTAGGGAACCGAACTCGGGTCTCCAGAGAAATAAGGTAATTGTGCAAACCACAGCACCACAGTGCTACGGCTGTTACGTGTTAGCCCTGTAATTATTACAGGAAATTTTCTGCCTCCTACCATGACCCTGAACGGGGCAAAAGCTTATGAAACAATAGACAGATCTTGGGTTCACTGGCATGTGAACAGGAAACCCTGTTTGTGAATTTATAATAAACAGTTAAATAATTTTCAGGGTTTTGGTGAAGACAAACAACCTTTTTGAGCCAATTAAATCCAGTTTGTGGGATTACGGCTTGAGCTGTTATGTGATTCTGTACTGATACACAGTTGGTAGATCAATGGATGGATGCTTGAGCTGCATGTGTTTCACTTAATTTATTTAATGCCTGCTGGGAATGAGGCTGAAAGGAAAGTGTGTGACCCAGATGAAGGATGAAGGAATAGCGACTTATAAGTGATAGCATGCTAAGTAAGATACGGCGCTGGTGGGCAGGGACCCCCCCACGCTTACCTTAATCCGACACATGCTGGCTTCAATCTTCAGCTGCTCCACAAGCTTCCTGGCCTGACCAACACTCATGGTGCTATTCACAGGGGTGTCTCCTTTCATCCTGCCACACACATACAAACACAAAGGGCATTATGCTCCTCTGTGGACTGTATTTTTAAGTTCAGATGTAGTCAATCAGCCCCCTTTTAACAAACTTGCTAATACAAATTAAAGCCATCTCCTTAGACACTGTATCATCCATACATCCATCCATCCATCCATCTGTTATCTATACGGGCTTGTTATATAGGGTTGAGGGGATCTCAGAGCCTATGCTGGAAACTACAGGTGCAAGGCAGGGAGTAACCCAGGATGTGGTGCCAACCCATCGCAAAGCGCACAAAAAACCATTCATACACATTCACACCTAGCATTGTATTATTTTACTAATAATTTAAGCATTATGATACATTTCTAACATTCCCTGGAGCGTAATTTAAAAATGCCCAAGCAACAGCTCTACAAATCGACCTGGAATATTACACATGCGAAATTATTCAAATGAAATGACGTTTACATTTTGACACACTCTCTGCCAGTTTGTCTTGATGTGTGGCTAGGCAGTATTAATGTGTATTCATCTCCTGTTAAGTTGCTCATAATTGAATAGTACTACTTCTCTTATTGGGTCACGTTGCTAAAATCTTCATTTTCTGTCGTGTCAGACAGGTTTTTTGGCATAAGTTGAACAACCAAGGGAAGCAATGCTCTAATTCAGTGTTTCACAACCAGGTCCTCAGTGCCCTGCAGGCAATACATCTTTTTGCTTCCTCCCAGCTACGGAGCAAAAATGTGACCCATCTGTGGGTCCCTGAGGACTGGATTGGGAAACACTGCTCTAATTAATCTTTATTATTATATTATTATTATTATTATAGCATTAGGAGTTAATAATTTCTACCTCACCACTGATCACTTCTGCTTCATACATATTTAAACTGAGCTGTCTTCAGTCCGCTACAAATTATTTGAATGAACTTCTAAACTAGCTTAATGTTCAATTTCACAATGTTTCACCAGATGCAACAAATGACCCACTGAAAAATATGCTCAACATGTTCTTAAATCATTATTTCTCAATTTGTCCCTCCAAGGACAATTCTTTTGGTGTCATTTTCCTTCATACTAAAAGCCCTCTGTCCCAGAAAACCATTTTTCCAGAGAAATACTAAAATAGAAATAGGGTGTAATGCACAAAGAATACACGACTGTTGTGAATGGTTGTACTTTGAGATCTACACTGTGTACCACAATAATATTCTTATACATGATTGTATTGTTTGCTAATATTAAATACATTTTGTGGAATACTGTCTTTATTGATTTTATGGTGCCATTTAGACAGCTGGTTCACAAGAACATCACATAGAAAATCTGCCAGGCTTTTCAAAATTGCAAAATGTCTAAATCTAACTTTGAATGTAAAAGAATGTGTTCACTCCAGTGTGTACACCATATTTTTTGGTTTGGAACCACAATACCATGTATATTTGCCTGTCACCATATACACATTCAGATGCATACGATTTATTACTGAGATCCATGCTACAGGCAACAAAATCGCACAGCATGGTGTAAAATCATTATTTTATTATTATTATCGTTATCCGAGTAACATCCACATTGAATCAATAATTTGCACTGCCTACCTCCAGTGAGCAAGCATCCTAAACCACCTCTCACCCTACGTCTGAAATCACACACGAGCTGATAGATACACAAATTAATACAGTGGGAAACGGGATTTAAGAGAGCACTCTGTGATTTAATGGGAAATTGTGCATTAGTAAAATGATCAAGTACAATGGAAGGGAAGCAGAAAAAGAAATGGAAGGATGGCTGGAGACAGATAATGAAAGGCAATCCCTTTGTCGTCTCCCTCCTTCCCCCCCCCTTACCCTTGTCGTCTTCCTCTCCTGGTGCTTCCTCTCTCCTTTGCTCTCCTGCTCCTTTGGTGTTTTTGTCACGGTGTCTGAGGTTCCAGTTCAGGCAGACCCCACCCTCATAGACAGAGCTGATGTTACAGTACTCACATACACTCCAGCGCACTGCAGTTCTGTTACATTGTATTGCAGTGCCTCAACTGCTGCACAACCTCCCTTTTCTGGCTAATGGAACGCGCCAAATAATGAATATGGAAGTACCCAGTAGTCAATTTCTGCTTTGGATTGGGCTGGGCTGGGATATACCATCTCTGGGGTCTGTATGGTAGGGAAATGAGAGATGTAGATGGTACCGAGTACTACTCCTTACTGAAAATAGTTTCTCCTTGTAGCATC
>JAODUD010000002.1:24881204-24891855 GCA_026784285.1 Stomatorhinus walkeri
TGTATGGTAGGGAAATGAGAGATGTAGATGGTACCGAGTACTACTCCTTACTGAAAATAGTTTCTCCTTGTAGCATCTCTTGTTGATTTCAGGTCATTAATTATTTAGCTGTTACAATGAAAAGAGATTTTCTAAATGAGACAATCTCAGAAAGACAAAGCAATCATAAATATAAACAAAACGCAATGATCCTTGATTTGTCAAGCGTGAATTTGCTATTGGAAATGTGCTTAAATGCATTAAACATGTATGTTTTTAGCATTTCAGTGGTTGATTAGATGCCCCGTTCCTTCTGTTCCGTTACCATGGGAACAGCTGCCATGGCTCCCTCCCCCTTTGTCTTTGACAGTATTACTGCTTCTCCCCCAACCTCTTTTCTTAACAGGTTCTTCCTCCATCTTTTTGGAGTCAAATGTATTGTAGGCCTATATGTATATATTATATATTTCACATTACATATATTACGCAAGTGTCTAAGAGATATATCGCTATACATAAATCTACGGTAATTGCCAATAGAGTGTTAATGCAAACATATAATACAGTTGCCAATTGGCCAGTAAAGCAAAGTGTAATGTTTAATTTGTAAAACTGCGTGAATAGATTCGTTACTTAGTTGAAGGGAGCGGAAACGGGGCGAGTTAGGTAAAGTAAAAACGCAGCAGGAAGGCGTGTTGAAACCTAAATTGCGAAGGACGCTTGTCTCTTTAGGGCTGCCATACTTTGAGTTTGTAAGCGCCGTGCTGCGCATAGCTACGGAAAATGCTGCTTCAAACTGTTAAGTTCATGCAAAGGTGATTTCGAATTAAAAACGATCAAGTCTGCTTTTAGTCAAAGATTTAATGGCATTTTTCATAACTATCGAGAGAATAAAAGGTGAGTTACCTAGACATGTATGTAGTACAAATCGCAAGATCATATGCTTATTTTCTTGGTAGACTTTCTAGTTCACCATCAGCTTTAGCTGTATAGATAAAACATTTTAAAAGCCTTTTTTTATAGACGGCACTTAGCTCAGTTAGTGCGACTGCGCACGTGTTGTTCATTACAATTGCTGTGTATAGTTAAATCTTGTTCACATTCATACTTATTGTTAGTTATTTAAAAATTGTAATATTTTACATTTTTCTAATACTAGCGTGAGATGAATATTTTTATTTTGTTTTATTGTGTAGGAAGGTTGGGTTTTCTCTGCAAAGACGCCTTGGTGCTGCTATCGGGATTTTAGCGTTTGTCATAATATTGATCTTTGGCAGGGCTGCCCAGTCCTGCTCCTGTAAGGCTACCAGCCCTGATTTAACACACCTGATACAGATAATCAGGCCCTTCATTTATTATATCTTAGTATTAGAGTCAGCTATGTTGAAGTTAAGCTGGTTCTCATACTGAGATATAACTGAGGGGCCTGATTATCTGTATCAGGATGTGTTACACCAGGGCTGCACCTAAGCTCTGCAGGGTGGAAGCTCTGCAGGAGCAGGACTGGACAGCCCTGATCTATGGGGTCGGGCCATCTCCCTTTTTTCATATACTTGGGAAGGACTGTCCCCATGGTCACTCACTAAGCCTTTATTGTAATGTTCTGAAAATTATGTAAAACTTAACGGACGCTTGATATATAGTTTGTGGTCTGCATACACCCTCATTCCTGGATTTATCATGAGTGATGGAATATTATCCAGAGCCGCTAGAGATATTGGACCCCATGACAGCATGTGATATTGGGCCCCTAGCAATTCAGTTATGTTCCAGATTATTTTAGGCCCCCTTTATGGCACCTCTGACCCCCCCCCCCCCCCTACACACTCTTTAACAAGTTGATCTGATTCTCCTTATTCTAGGAAAGTGGCCGGTTGGTAATGGAGTGCTTGAAGAACCAGTCTGATTCTGATTGTATCGATATACATCTGTGGCAATGGCCAATAGATTCATTTATGTAAACATATAATTTTGTCTACAATCCACCAGTAAAACCAATATAAATGTAAAATGTTTAATCTGATTTACTTCTGTTAACCGGGTTCTCTGTTTCACTCACGAAGTATTATTTCTAGGATTTTTGCGCACTCCCATGTAAAGCGACCAACATGCAAGAAGCGTACACAGTAACATTAAGTGTAGTAAAAAAATTGTCTGTACTGTACTTGATGTAGTTTTCTGTTCCTAACTTTCTCTCACAGGTCAGTGCACGAGGGACACTGGGAACATTGTGTGAAAGACGAGAAATACAACTTGAGCAACTTTTACTTTTTGGCACGTCAAGAACTTTGTCATTTTGCCTGGATGCCGGATACAGCAGCGATACAGCGGGATGTTTAAAATTCTTTAGCTAGAGGAAAACAGTCAGGGTGATACTGAAATATAATGTATCAGAAGCAGACCCAAGATGTCCAGAGACTTGCATGACCTTTTTCGTTTAGTTAAGATTAGGCTTAGCAGACTGTACACAGCGGCCTGAATGAGATGTAAGAAGTCAGCTTGATTACATGTAGATATAATACAGTGTGCAGCATTTTTGGTATGAGAGAGCGGTGACCAAGAGAGAGCGAATTAGTCCAGCGGTAGTTGCCGATCACGAAGATTAACTGGAGAGAGTTTGGCCCTGGGACTGAAGATGGACTCCGGTAGAGGGTGCCGGGTGGACGGTGGCCCCCGCTCAGGGGACGTGGGCGGCCTGGTCGGGCCGACGCTGCTGTGGCTGCAGGACGTGGCGGCCGTGATGGTCCTGCGCGCCCGACGCACGCTCCTGCAAGCCGCCATCCTGCTCTGCGTGCTGCTGCTCCTCTTGTGGGTGGCCATATTTCTCTATGGCAGCTTCTACTACTCCTATATGCCGACTGCCAGCTTCAGCACCCCTGTGCACTATTCTTACAGGTACCTGAGGCCCGGTACACCTGTTTGTCTATTTGTGCTTACAGAAAGCCTTAGAACACTTGTTTCATTCTGTCAATGTTTCAGATTTATTGGTTTCATAAGTCCTTTGACAGGCAATGTTTAACGTATCTGCACATATCTTCACGCAGATCTTTTCTTTGTAAGCGTTATAATTTCTTTTTGACTGATTCATTCAGTTCTGTTCGTGCCATTTTGCTATTAATTGCAATTGTATCACTGGCTCCCAAAGGGATACAAAAATCACATTTTTGGTGTTTTATGTTATTGTAGAGGTGTTACTAATTAAAAAATGTGTGTGTGTGTATTATGTGTATATTTGTGAGTTCTGTGCACATGTCTTATGCAGAGTAAATTATGTTTACATTACTTTTATGTTGGGGTGAAACCATGAAATTGTCCTTCAAAGTGTGTCAGCAGTTTCCTCCTAAACCTTCTGAAGTCACCCCAATATTTGCAGCACCCATCCATTGGACATTCCCTAAACTGCACCTGTATAACTGACTGTATTTACCACTGTGTCATAACTATGTTGCCAGATAAAGACAGGTTGTTTTCTAAGAGGTTCATTTTAAAGTAATTGTCAATCAATTAATTTCCTAACTTGCCTGAACATTGGTAGATAATGTAAGTATTACTCTTGGAAGGTCCATTAGTTTCAAAAACATAAAAGATTGGTTTAATGTTTGCTATGTTTATATACTTGGAAAAAATTGCAGTTTAATTATGGATGATAATTGTACAGATGTTCCTCTACTTACGAATGAGTTATGTTCTGAATGGCCATTCGTAACTTGAAATGTTTGTAAGTCGTTAAACATCATTTTAAGAGTATATGCAAGTACACAGAACTAGGATGCTGGGAGTAGCGGCCAGGAGTCGTACTAGGCGGAATTGGCGCGCAGAAAAAATAATTGATGTTGTGGGCAGGAAATGGCAGCCCAATGAACACAATTTGGACTTGGTCCTCTTCGTTCGTATGTTTGAAAGTTCATAAGTTGAAAGTTGGTAAGTAGAGGAGCATCTGTACAAGGAATTTTATTTGTATGAGCAATCATATTTGCATTAAAGTCCGATTCAAAACCATTTATTTATCTTGTAATAGAGGTCCATATGCTATACCAGTCCATGTGGCTTTTTCACTCTCAGGACAGACTGTGAATCTTCCGGTTCTGTGCTCTGCTCCTTCCCCACGGCTAATCTCTCCTTGCTGAAGAACGGGCGAGACCAAGTAAGAACTTATACTATGTTTATGTCCATATGTTAACTTTATGTACGTGCCTCTTGAAATTCTTACATTTACATGTTTCACAAATTGCAACTTTTTCATTTATAGTTGATGGAATTTCCTTACACCCAATAAATCTTCCATAGCCGTTTATCCTGTGTAGGGTCATGATGAGAATGGAGTTCTATTCTTTTTTTGTTTAAAAAACCAATTGAATATGGATTGAGTTGTAACTGGGCTAGCTAAATGTGAATTAATGTTTGCTAACCTCTATGACACTCTTCTACCAGGTAATGGTGTATGGGCAGCCGTATAGCATCTCTTTGGAGATGGAGATGCCAGAGTCTCCAGTCAATCAGGACTTGGGTATGTTCATGGTCAAGATGAGCTGCTACACTAATGAGGGACAGATCATCTCTACCATCTCCCGTTCAGTGAGTGTGACCTTTCTGCTGCTGACTTGCAGCACCTGTCCTGGGGGAATCCAGCCCTTCTTAGCTTGCCTGTGTTAGAATAATTAGGACATCTGGCTTATATCTTATATCTTATATATAACTTGACAAGATTGAAGTACTCTGATGAAGAATAATAATTATGAAGAGGTGCTGTGTTACACGCGTTTCACCTTTAACCGAGACTAGGAGGTTGACGTTTTGCCCAGTTCTGTAAGCACCATGTGCTGCACCACTTTGAACGCGGTTCTTCACCAGAAAAATTAGCCCCACAAATTTACTAGTTGCGTGAAACTCATCCTCCCTTGCCTACGTTGCTCTGCCCTGTCCACAATCCGCTCTCTCTCATACCCTAAATGTACATCTGTCACATGGTTCAAGCGATTGTTTCCTCTCCTGTTGCCTTAAGGTAGTCCCCTCACCTCTTCCGGTTCTCGCCCTGTGAGTACACCATTCCCTTTCCTCACGACATGCTTTTCTGTCCCACCGGCCCTTTCCCCCCCCCCCCCCCCACCTGCTTTGCTTCTGTCCTGCGATGAAATCCGTCCACACGAGGACCGTTTTTGCGTGTCAGCTTTACACAAGTCCCAGTTCCCCAAACCGCCCCAGCGCACATGCAGGGCGCACACGATTTGCCCGACGTTTTAGTCTTGTCAGGGTGCTGAGTCTCCTCCTATCCCACCAGGCCATGCTGCATTACCGCTCCAGCCTGCTGCAGACGCTCTGTACCCTGCTGTTCTCCCCGCTGCTGCTGTCCGGGATGTCGGAGCAGAAGCAGCTCGTCGAAGTGGAGCTGTACCCAGCGTACAGTGAGAATTCGGTGAGCATCGGGCCCAGTGTTGCATTCCCATCCTGGTTTTCCTAAAATATGTGATGTACCCCATCATTTACCACAGTACATTGGTTGAGGAAGGCAGCTAACATGGTTTTCAGTGCATCCATTACAGTCGTGTAATATGGAAGTTTCTAGTCTTTGTCTACTGCCAGGTTCACACTTATCCACGTGGAAACGGCCGAGGGAATAGTGAGTGCTGGGCTGATGATAAATCGGCAAGACTTTTAGCTATTGCTTTAGTATTTTTCAGTAGTAGAACTGCTGGTGTCCTTTCGGTCGTATTGGTGCGGTGCTCATTGGTGTGGTTCCTGCAGTACCTGCCCACCACAGGCGCTGTGATTGAGATTCAGTCTCGGAGAGTACAGATCTATTCAGCTCAGCTCCGGATCCACGCTCACTTCACAGGCATCAGGTGCTCCTTGTCTTTACCTGGGACATTTTATCTATGTACTTTATCTGTGTAATTTTATGTAAGCGTGAATTCCAGAATGGTACCACTGCGTCCTGTTCAGCTCTTCCTAATACTGCTCTGATCCCGTGGCTTCAGGTATCTGCTCTTCAACTTCCCGCTGACGTCGGCAGTGCTGGGCGTGGCGAGCAACTTCATCTTCCTGTGTGTCCTTGTGCTCTTCAGCTACCTGCAGTTCATATGGGGTGGGGCTTGGCCCCCAGAACTAGTCCGAGTCCGGGTGAGAGCCAGCTTCTCTGTACCGTTACCAGGAAGGCCTTACTTCCCCGTTCGGCCTGCTGTGTTCTCTGTCATTCTGTTGGGGATGCTTCATTGAGCGTGTTCTGTTCTTATTCATGTCATCGATATTCAGTCCGCCAGAGAACGTGCTGTGTTCAGTCTTTATCATCTGTGGTTCTGTGTCTGCGTTCCATGTCAGGTCACGATGACTGATAGGACTCGCCACCTGCAGAGACGTGATGAGGCCCAGAGACGAGTGATCGATGGTAAGTGAGACACTAATGGCGTAATCACACTTGGCCCGGTTGCTTTGTTCTCTGCATGAGCACGATTGCCCACTCCCCCTGCTGGTCTGTGCTGCAATTGCAGTTAATATTCCAGACTCAAGCACGCTTTTGACATCACCGTGTGAGTTTCTGTATTAAGGAAATGTAGAAAGAAAAGCTTGTGAATAGTGTTGTGGTTTATTTGAAGTCGTTTTGTGCGCGATGACACACAGCCCTTTTATTGATTTATGGAGGAAGCAACGCCGAGATCTTCATTTAATCGTACCGCACATGTAAGCGGAGTTCCGTATTTTACCAAATATCTATGAGTTTCTGTATGTTGAATCCAGTCGTTCCTGGATACTCTCATAGGCCCAAATTTCCAGCAGACAGTGCACCTCTGCCGTAGACCAAAGTGATCCCTTCGCTGCCTTGTTTGTTAAATGTTTGTTGCTACCTGATCTGTGCAGCCTACCTGATCCATTCCTTCCAGGTCCAGTTCATGTATAGTGTACCTGTATGCATGCATGTGCCAGTCACATCACTGATGTCATGTCTGTGTTCCATGCTCGTGCACGGTTAGCTGTCACACTATGCGTACTTTGCCCGAGTTAAATTAACCGTGCTCAGACAGCCCTTTCCAAGAGTGTCTGGGCATGGTGAGGCACATTCATACTAGTCAAACAAACTAGTATCGCTTGGATCGCCTAGGGTGCGTACATCCTAAGAATGACACATCAGGCACGCATTACATGTGACTGATTATAAAACAAGTGCAGTGGATGAGGCACATATGCACTTGTGAGGCACATATGCAGGTGCGTGTGAACTCTGGCTCAGGTCACAGTAAGGGAGATCAACAACCACACGCAGGAAATTACATCACATTATTTATTTAGCACATTCTTTTTTTTTTGAGAAAGCAGAGCCAGACTGTCCCTGGAGCGACTGGAGATTAAAGCTTTCATTCATGCTTCACTTTTCCACATGCCGTTACGGTCTGAAAAACATCTGACAGTATGAAAAATTCGATTCTACCCTAGCCTAGTTCTTACAGTCAATAAACAATTGTAATCTGACAAAATGAACAATAACAAACTTAAATTTTCAATGCAAATACACAAAAACACTAACGTGCATTGCATATGCAGTGTTCTTATAGGGCAGGACATATTAATACAGAGACCCTGTCACAATCAAGAGCGTTACGGCTGGAAGGTGCGCACAAATCATACGTGGGCCCCCTAACTTCAACCCATAAGTCTGCTAGCCTGAACAATAATGGCAAAAAGTCTATTTATTAGCATTGCAGCTATTGATTATTTTTATGATTGAGTATTCCCTTGATTTTTTTTTAAAAGAAGTAGTCTAAGGTGTGAGAATGAATGAAAGAACTTATGCCAAACAGGTTTTCTAAGTGAACAAATACAGGTTTCATGTTACAAAAACAAATTTTATTACACAAATGTGCAAATTTGATCAAAACAAAAGGTTGTTTTAAAGTGCAGTCCATTCCTGTTCAGTGCATTAACTGCTATATTGCATCTGTACATACTGACAAGGTAAACATTTACTTAAAATTTTAAAATATAAAAAAATAAAATATAAAAAGTGAACATAGACAGCGTAGTAAGCTGTTAGTGCTAGCTGCTAGCATACTTTACTGCTAACAGTTAGGGTATCAATTTTAAGGAGGGACTGTATTACACAATATTTAAAGAGATTCATATTTATATCATACCAGTCCTAGTGGACAGATTGAAAATTTAGCTGAATGAGCAGTAGGAACCTTTCAGCGAGTGCCCTCAGCAAAATACTTAGTCGTTAAACTTTTCAGCGACATTGTAGCACAGTTTTCTGTGATGGATGTAATTTGCGCTTTCAGCTTCTCCCAGCCACCTTTCAAAACGAGGCTAATGACTGGGTAAAACACGAGACAAGTGGAGACAAACAGCAGAAATTAGCAAAAGTATAGGAATCTTGCATATTTGCGAGTTTGGTTATACAGTATTTGAATTGTACGATATTTTCTTTTAATTTCAAGTTGAAATGCTACCAAACATGCAACATTGCTACTGTGCACACATTGGGACCACTACATCTGTGAACCATTATTAAAAATACAAAATTAAGCGAAATCCAAGATCCCACAGTCACAAAGACAGCTAGTACGCGAGTGTGGCTGGTTGCAGAGACGAGATGTGTGGGGTACCAAAATCGAGATGCATAGATCCCACAGTTTGTGTTTTTTAAACCAAGAATAACTTAAAGATATTAAATATTAAAGATAATGTAAATGTATACTAACAAATATTTAAAACTAGTATATATATGATTTTATGTGATCCAAATCATTTGCAAAATTATTTAGATAGATTTGGCTTACGTGTCCTCTGAGTTTCTGCGATCTTACAGCAAGCTCCAAATATATTCCCATTTAATTGTTCGCGGGCAACATGCAAAGAACCAAAACAGAAAGTCAAATTTGCAAATCTGGAGGGGCAACTGCATGCAGTTAGATATTTGTGCCTGCAGAAATACACTTCTCTGCCCTGTGTTTAGGTGATTCCATTCCACAAAGTCATGCACCAGAGTGCGCTGTCATGCTCCTTCAGTGATGAGTTGTATAAGCAGGTATCTCCAGCTCTCCTCAAACAACTGCTTATCAGAAGCATCCATAACCTCAACTACTACTTCTGCCACCTACTGGAGACACCCAGTCAATTTCCTACTGCCCCCTACTGCAAACACCCAATCAATTTCCTTCTGCCCCCTACTGGAAGCACCCAGTCAATTTCCTACTGCCCCCTACTGGAAACACCCAGTCAGTTTCCTTGCACATGTGCATTCGACTCACAAAAAGTCCATAGATCCAAAATCTGGGGTGCACGCACACAATCCGCACAGACACTCCTGATGATATTTACATCCCTCACCCCGTGTGCATACAGAAGAGGGCCCACAAGTGACATCACTTTGCTGACCGTGTCACCATCCAATCGCAGGCATAATGCCCCAACCTGCTGAACCACACACTGCTCCCTCATGCTGTGGGGAAAAAAATACAACAGGTTATGTGGATTTTAATGTTTTTATTAAATATTGTTTTCCAGCATAGCAGTTGCCTTTGATTGCTACGTTTATTTGCAGGATCCCTAATATTTTCTCATGATAATTTGGCTGAATGATTCATTCCAGGCGATAAAGCGGTGGAGGGGACTGAGGAAACACAAGACCCGGCCAACAGGCCGCCTTCTGAGACATCTGGAGATTCACCAAGGAAAGGTCAGGGGAGGAGGGGCTGACGGGGTTGTGGTGGGTGGTGGGCTATACTGCCAGAGTGTGGGCAGCAGGTCAGTCTCACTGCCCTATTTGTGTTTTATAGGTGACCTTGAGTCTGAATCACCTGAGACCATCGGTTCCCTGAACAGAGGTACCAGATTACCAGATGATTCCGGGGGTAGGTATACAGACACAGAGTGTTTCCCAGGACCAGAATGAAACCCTGTACTGGTCAAACCAGAGCAAAAACAGCAGCCCTAAAGAATGCATGTGGCTCAGTGGGCTAAACCTCTGTGTGTGATCGGAAGGCTGCTGGTTTTAGCCCGGCCTCAGTACACGTGTGGTTCTTTAAGTGAGGCCTTTAACCCCCAGCTCCCTGGGTGCCTCTACAGGTGGCTGCCCTTCCCTGCCAAGCTTGCTCTCACCTACAGAGAACAATGTGGGAGACGAACAGAATTTCCCCATGGGATCAATAAAAGTGTGATTAAAAAAATAAAAGAATCTTTGTTTTGGAGGTGCGCAGTATAATGTCATAACAGTGTCAATGTTCAGACATATGACCAGAGGTGACTCTGTTTCTTCTCTTTAAAGTGTTAGACATCTCCTCAGAAGACGTACCTATTCTGTTTGAAGCCCCCGAGATTGTAGAGGCCACTGTGAGTGAAGAGGAGCCTGACCCAGAGATACAGTACGATCCCCCAGAGATACAGGAAGATGCCTCAGAGCCGTCTAACCCGGCCACCATCCTCCGCCAGCGCCAAGGGGCCTGCAGGAGTTCCTAAAGGGACAAGAATTTCGGGTGCCCTCAGCAGCAGTCTGACACACAAACACACACACACACACACACACGTGTGGTGACCTAGACTCATAATCAATGAGACTTTATGCTTTGGACCTAATAATTCGCATGTGGCGCTAACATTAAATGAAAAAAAATACACATCCATGTGACCCTTCTTTGTAAGGCTGCCACCTGTCCCTGATAATACAGGATCGTACCGTATATAA
>JAODUD010000002.1:24891955-24909146 GCA_026784285.1 Stomatorhinus walkeri
AAAAATACACATCCATGTGACCCTTCTTTGTAAGGCTGCCACCTGTCCCTGATAATACAGGATCGTACCGTATATAACGGTATATAACGGGACCGTATATAACGGTATATAACGGGACCGTATATAACGGGACACAGCAGTTTATTTTACAATGTGAGTCGAGCTTGTAGTGTTAGGGACTGGCGGCAATCCTGCTCCCTTGTGTGTACTTACGGCACTTTAAGCAGATGTGTTGTACAGAAAAGGTGTTCTATTTTGATATTTTTAAATAAGGAAACGATGTGTGTGGGTTATTCTGATGTTATACGTCCTTGTAGTTTTAGAGGAGGCCTTAGTTACATATTCTGTATAAGAACAATGGAGATCTGGCTGTGAATAATGGCTAGTCAGAGTGCTTTACTCTGATTTAATTGGCTTGATTTCTTTCTGTCCAATCATAGCTAATAAATGAAGACCTCAGCTGCAACAAAAGCCAGCATGCAAAGGGGCTATCAGGACCAAGACTGGTGTCTAAAAAGCATCTGTTAAATACAATAGCCTTTCACACTGGGCAGTGAGAGAGATAGTTGTAAAGAATGCAAACTTTGGATTATGGATGGATCCTGCTGTAGTAGTCTTGATCAGCGTCCATCACTCAACTTGCTCTGTTTAAATTTCTAGCTGCCAAAATGGGTCAAACGATAAGTGTGTTTTGACGATATCTTCAAGCCCTGTTGACTTTGTAGAGTTTAACAGTGACATTAATAACCCTACTCAGATTGTCATTTTCCTGTGTTTAGTGTGTGTGCCGATTCCCTGTCAGGCGCCGCAAACACTGAAGTGCCCATGGCACATTTTTGAACACACTAACCATTTTTATACAAAGCTATTTAATATCCATTCTCTGTAAACTCGTGGCTTTGTCAGTGACAGCTATGACCTGTCCTGTTTCCTGTCCAATTAAATCAACTGCAAAGGTATCAGATTTTGGGTCACAATGAAACAGTGCGTGGATTCCATGTTATGAGGATATATGAATGGGTAATTTGAAACTGACAATCCACCAAAGACTTACTGAATGTTTTGTTTGCAAGATAGGATCCTTAGTAGAAAACTCTGAAGAATGAATTTGAACGACAAGAATTTTTGTATACTTATACAGGATTAACTTTGATGGGGTGCTTATTTTTCACATAATAAAAGTTAGTGTTAAAAGTGTAATAGATTATGAGAAATAAAAGATTTTTGGCATTCAGTTTTGATTTTGTATGTGTATTGGTTTGGTTTACTTAAGGCACTGTATATATGTGAATGACAGAATATTCCTTATATGGTATAACGGTACATAAATGAGTAATAATTTGTCAGTTTAATTTAGATATTAATGTATGTAATGATTATTAAGACCTTCTGCAGCACTTTTTGCTGGAGATTGTTACTATGTGTCTGTCTGACCATCTGCTTCAGTAACTACTGATCCATAGTGATCAGTTTACAATCCCAGAAAGCATGTAAGCCAGTGATGGCCAATCTTATCCACAAAGGGCCAGTGTGTATGCAGGTTTTTGGGGTAACGTGTAGGTCGGCTGTTCAAACCCCCAGGCATGAGGACTCCTCGCTGCAGTGAAAACCCACACACACAGCGGCCCTTTGCGGATAAGATCGGCCACCCCTGATGTAAGCCACCCTTTCTCACTCCGCTGCTTATTATGGACGTGGTAATTGGTGGCCTGGAGTCTCTCTGGGCCAGCATAGGGCATGATCCTACACACTACAGGCAATGCAGAGATGCCAAATTTCCAAACTGCATACCTGAGTGATAGGACACTAGGCTGTGAATTAGGCAAATGCAGGATTTTGGTGAGGAATATGTCACCCTAATGAGTGGTATGTGACCGGCACTGCCTTGGCGTATCTTACTGCAGGAGGGACCTGGAGTGCCCAGAGGAGGTCCATGTCACAGACAGCACAGACACACTCCATACACGCAAAGTACATGGGGGATTCAAACCTCCAAACCTGAGATTATAAGACAGCAGTACCATGCACTGAACCACCATGCCACTGGATCCTGAACTTATAGAAACACCAATAAAATAAAACTTAAGATGCTCTCTGTCAAGAAGTGCTCTAGTTGCATGAAGTAAGTGGGTACCTCTTTTTTATATTGGTTCAGTAGGGTATTTTGTTCTAATCACCTCTACAACTACATTCTAAATATATACATAATTATTTTGTTTTATGGGATCAAAACAGATCCAATCTTATATAACGTGTGCCATATAAATAATGTACAACTATCCATCCATTCTCTGTAACTGCTTGTCCTATTCAGCGTCAAGTGGGGTCCGCAGCCAATATTCCAGGGGCTACGGTGGAAAGGCAGGTACAACTACCCGAAACAGAACAATGCAATTGAAGAGTTTATACTGATTTAATCATAGTGATTATTTAATTCTGCCTCGAAAAGAGTAAACTCAAAAAGGATTAGATAGCATATAAGACGTATTGATCCCAAAAATGACAGATGTTTACATTATAACAGTTGGCTTGCAAATTGCACTTACGTCAATTGGATGCACCTGCTCTTCCCACGCGACTTCGCGGACACGCTAGGCAGCATCTGAACGTGTGGCGCTTGTTAATTTTTTGGAAATATACTTCAACATGACAAACACAAGACGCGGATACTTTCCTGAGATAAGTATACTGTGACTTCAATTAAAATACCAAGTTAATAGCTTAATGTAGCAGGAAAGAAATGTACGATTAGCATTTCTAAGTTCCCGGAAGACCTTAGAAGGTAAATACTTGTTTTGGGTATATGTTTTGTTCTTTCTGCAGGTAACTTTTCCAGGCGCAGAATCCCAGTACATGCCAAATGTGTTTATTTCATGCTTGCAGTTTTTATAGGAGTTTGTTTTTCTTGATTACCACTTGATGATTACCACCATCATTTATATCCCTTTCCTTTAACCTTCACTCGTGAATTTCAGGTTGATTTTCCTTCATTGCCTTGTTGTCCGACCTGCTGGCACATACGGTATCATACAAGAACAGAAACTGTTTTAATCGTTGAATTCATTATCCAATAAGAAAATACCATCTGTATTCAGGCAGATCTTGCCAAGATTTACTAAATCCTAAAAAAAACCGTAATCCTGTGGATTCTCCAAACACGAGTAAGGATAGCGGTTAAATAAATAATGGCGCAGGAGCAAAAATCTTAGCCTTACACAGTATAGTTCTGTTGGACTGGTGAAAGTATGCATTGTTCAGCTTTAGTTGAGGAGGGCTTGGATATACACAAGGGAAGGGAGGAAGAAAGAATGGAATTAGATGAAAAAGAAGAAGATGGAAAACAAAGTAACATTTTAAGATCTAGTCTGTGTGAGGAGTCTATCTGGACCAGCTCTACCTCTGACTTAACAGTGGGAATGAATAAAATTCCAAGAAAACAATGCCCTGTGCAAGCAACCTTCTACTCGGGTGGACAATATGCCTCATGTTTAGGAGAAACAGCAACAAATGACAGAGAAGTCAAATGTTGGGAAGCAGAGAGATTAAGCAAAATGGGACCTGACAAGGTCCAACTAGGGAGGGAAATTCAAGAGGGGTCAATGACGGTGATAGTAAGAGAGGGAACTGAAGATTGTGTGGCAGAAAGGGAAGAACAGGAGGGCATGGAGAAAGAAAGAAGAGATGAATCAAGTGACGTGTGGAAAGCAAGGGATGACAGAAAGGCGAGATGGAGAGTGCAAAAAAGACAGCGACTAAAGGGTAGCGTGGAAGAAGAAAATGAAAAAGAGACGCTGGAGATGGAAAGAGATGGGAGGAAAAGATGGATCCAAAGGGGAAGCATGGGAGAAGATCCACTGATTGCGGAGAATAGAGCAGAGGCGCTGGATCAGGTGGCCTCCATCCGAAATCCCACAATCTCCCGTATACTTCTGAACTCCTCTTCTTCCTCCACCTCATCTTCCTTCAACTACTCCTCTGTGGAGAGTGATGAAGTCTTCAGTGATGAGGAGGAGACAACCACTAAGGAACAGTGCATAACTAACAAGAAGGTGAGCAACAGTTCAAAGTGTAGTTGGTAAAGGAAGTGTTTGTGTTGAGGGTACCAGATATGCCCACTGCTCACACCTCAATGGTGATCACTCTTAGTGTTTGAACATTAGCTTTCATCAGTGAGCTGGTCTTTTAAGCTGGTTATTAGCAAGATTGCCTTTATATCGATCTATAACCAAAGGGGGTCATTTTGTGATATAGTTCTTACACTAGTTTGTGATGTTCTTACTCAAAGCGATGTGACAGAGGTTTGATTTTCCCAGCGGCAGTTCACTACACATCAGATTCCATTTCTATTGCAATTATTGAGTGCAGCAATTGTACGTTCACTGCATTTACACTAGGATGTACCAGTGATGTTATCTAACCCTGTAAAGGTGGAGCTGCAGATGGAGTTGTTTTAACCTTTCTCTTCTTGATTTGCGTGCTCCTTTTCATAACCAAAACCGTAAATATATTTGAATAAATACACTGAAATTATTTGCATGACTCTTTCAGCGGGAACGGGAAGGAGTAAATGCATAAAATCCGTTTGACTTGTTTCACCCTTTTGTCATTATTTGTGTTTTTTTTTCATTCATATAAAGAAGATGGGAACTAAGATTGTTGTGGAAGGGAATAATAGTGTAGAACAGCACAAATCTGCTTCCTGGGCTTTCTCACTTTACCCATGTCTCCTGGCAGGCTTGTTCCTGGAGGACCTTCCTGACCATGATGCAATGGTCAGCACGTAGAAAGAGTTCATGGGTACAACTAGCAGGACACCCAGGCATGTACATGTCTCATTTAAGTGCCCCTGAATTAAAGATATCCCTCCTGTATGACACTTGTGCATGTCTTCATATAGGCCTTGTTTACACTTGTGCCTTGTGTGATTGAATCACAAGTGGTCAGAGTGTAAATAACAATGTTGTGGTTTTAATGATCAGAGAGCAGTCCCGACCAACTTTACAAACGTGGGACGTATGTAAGATATACTTAGCGTACGAACGCTTCGAGAAACGTTCCATAACGTTAAGAGAGAGGTTAAGGTAAATTTAAGAATTACTTAGCGATAAGAAGCTTTCGAGAAACCGGGCCCAGATCACTTAAGGAGGTGGTCTGGGACACTTTTGTAGTGTAAATGCTAATGTGTCCTGATACGTCCCTGACAAGGACTCTGCAATAACTGTGAGTGAGGCTATTTGACCCTCCAGCAGAAGTAACATAGCTAGTAACGAAATCTGAACACAGGCGGTCAGCTGGACATCTCGGAAACACATGATGGACACCGGTGTTAATGGCAATGTGACTCAGGTATCCACTTGTGATCCAAAGGTTCCACATGTCTTAACCTCTTGAGACCCTACGTCCTCATATAAGGACATCAGTTTTAGTTTTAAACTATTAATTGTTAAAAAAAATAATGTTTGGTTTATATGATTAAGGTCCTACTAATCCCAAATAGCTAAAGAAAATGAAACATGCACACCACACAAAAGCTCGGGAATCAGGAGGTTAAAACTGTAAACCGATGTAAACAGGGCCATAGATGGAGATGGATGAGGGAATAATGACGTTGTATTAATATGTATCTCACTCCTATATCTTGCCAGGAAATTTTTGTCCCAGTGAGGGAGGAGAGGTGCTGAAAAAGTACAATGCTGTTGAGAGCTCCTGTCTACAAGCCCTTATGCACGACTCGTTGTGCCGGTTCGTCCCACAGTACTATGGAGTGACCAGCAGAGGGAATGAGAGATACATGCGTCTGGAGGACTTGCTCAGTGGGAAGAGCTTCCCTGTCATAATGGACTGCAAAATGGGTGTTCGGTATGCAGATGTGCATGCAGTGTAGTTATGGAGTCCAAGAGAAGCTTGTTTTGGAGTAAACCTAGAGTCATTCATATTAAATGTATATAACTTGCATCTAAATATATGTAGAGCTTACATCTGGATTAAAATGTATAAACTATTCTAGTACATGGTCTAGATGCCCAATGTGTTTAGCTTCATGCCTGATTATTTGTGTATTTTTAATGAGATTTTTATGTATAAATATATATATATATATATTTCCTTTTTTTGGTTAGGACCTACCTAGAGAAAGACCTATCAAAAGTGCAGCACAGTGCTTGCTTGCGCAGTGACATGTATTGGAAGATGGTGAAAGTAGACCCAGCGGCACCAACGGTGGAAGAGCACGCACTGAGAGCCGTGACAAAGCCGCGCTACCTGCAGTGGAGGGATAGCCTGAGCTCCAGCTCAACTCTAGGCTTCAGGATAGAAGGGATCACGGTACTATGTCTTGACAATTTAGTGTCATGGACTGCTGTTCACTTATCAAATGTTACTGAATTAGAGATTTTTTGCAGCACCTTCTTATGAAATGAGTTACTGCTAAGTCTTTTTGCTTTGCTGGCCTAAAAAGTATTGCCTACTGGTAAGAATGAATATGAAAATGTCTTTTGGGTTGAATGGCAATGTCTGAAAAGGAGATCTAGTTGAATCTGAGGGTGGATTCACAAGTTGATTGAAAATATTTAGTTGTACAAAACATTGGTACTTACTAATAGTTACTTGTAAAAATGTTTTTTTTTTTCTTTTGGCCTGGAAACCTTTTTTGTGGAATGATACAATGAAGTAACGCCTGGGAGCTCAATTATCAGAGAACTGGATACTCCTGCAGTATCACTCCAAGACATAACCAACTGATTCAGAGTGTCACTACACTGGCAGGAAGCATACAAAGTACCGTCCATTGCAGAAGCAATGTTTGTGCTGCCAGTTCCCAGAGAAAATAGTGTATTTAAGCAAAGCAGCTTGTATGTTTATCCCTACTTCATAGAGCAATAATCAGCTACTCAATCATTTTATATTTGTTTACGTAAAAAAAAATCTCATTGTTGTTTACAAACGTCTCTCTCCTGTCTTAGAAGGAAAATGGCAAGGTGCTACGTGATTTCAAGATGACCCGAACTCTCGGTCAAGTGACCAACACTGTGTTAACGTTCACCAAGAAACAGCCCAACATTCTGGTCAGAGATTCAACCAGGAGAAAAACACTTATTTATTCCTTAAAATAATAGTTGATGGTTGTTACAGTCCCAGTGACTGAGAATAGAGTCTTCAATGCTGCATAATAATTTATCTTTATTTGTGTTTCAGAAAGACTACCTCTCCAGACTCATGGCTCTAGATGAAGCTCTGAAGGAGTCTGAGTTTTTCAAGACTCATGAGGTCAGTCCATCTCCATCAGTGAAAACACCAGTATTATGCGTATATTTCATGATGACAGTAGAGAAACTGTAGTACGTGCATGAATTGTGTTTATCTCCTTTCTCCTATTTACAGTATTTTGGTAACACTTTCTATGACTGACATGTCTATAAGTCTATGAACATATTAATAATACATTATAATGAATTCATAAAGCATTATAAGCATGGCTAAAAATATCAATAAAAATGCACAACATTATAGCTATTTTTATGCATTTTGAATAGTTCATGAAGCACTGTACATACCTTTATAATACAGTACAAATTCTTATACCGATCATTATGAATGTATCTCTAGTGCATTATAAATAGGAGTTTCATTGGAGCTTGTGAAGTATTATCAACACTATAACGATTTACGATTGTCAGTAAAAGATGCTGTAATGCATTATTAATTCTTATGTCGACCGTTATAAAGAATTAATGAGGTATGTATCCCTTCAAGTAAAGTGTCACCATTCTTTATTTCCAAATTTATTCAGATTATTGGCAGTTCACTCCTGTTCATCCATGACCGCAGAAGTAAAGCCAACATATGGATGATTGACTTTGGGAAGACGTTCCCAACTGGCTCTGGTGTATACCTCAAGCACAACATTCCGTGGATTGAGGGTAATCAGGAAGATGGATATCTTACTGGCCTAGCCAGCCTAACCTCGGTTGTGAAGGAGGCCCTCCTGGAAGCTGAAAAACTGAACCCATGCGACTGCAGTACTGACACACAACACGAACTGCAGACGCACTGTGTGTCAGTGTCAAAGGATGTCATACAGGAGATGGCTCAGTCTGCACCTGCATTCAGTCCTAGGGACACTGTGTTAGAAGAGGTTTTTAGCTGTGTCCATTTGGAGGCCAATGGCAGTAGGGAAGGTTCTACGGCCCAGACATCGGTTTAATGTGTAGATAATCAGGCTCCCTGCAATGCTATGGCGGAACTGGATTTCTCAAATTCAAAACATGAAGTTTTTCCACTTGTTGCAAAAGTGGATAAGGACTAGGAAAAAAGGCAGAACATCACTAATGTATAATTTGCAAAGTTATGTTGCATCTGGACAATCTGATTTACTGACAGCTCTGGTATCCAGCTTTATTTAAAGTTTTAGCTTCTCAGTGAAAAAAATACTTGAGTACATACTGTAGGAAATCACAGGAAATGTGGGATTGCATGGCCAGGCATTATGGAACTAAAACACAATAAATGTAGCATGGAAAAGGACAGTATTATGCAGTGAGTAAAATTTATGCTTTACAAAAGTTGTGGGATTTCTTAAACTGAATTTAAACTAATTCCAGACCAGACTGTATAACTATCTAGTCCAAACTCTTGCATAATAACGCTTGGCAGCAGGTTCTCCTATTCTGGCAGCTGAATATACGTGCTTTTACTTTATCTCATCCCTTGCCTGAGCTGTTCAAGAACATGCTGTACAACCCCCCTTCTTGTAGCAATAACTGTTCATTACAGAGTATAATATGTAAGGTAAATGGCAAAGGAAACCATGGCTAATGTATGACTATAAAACCCATTATGATGTAGTATCTGGAACTAATGAATGAGCTGCAAACTCTATCATTAGCCATGGGGCATTCCATGTCTTGTATAACCAGATTAAATGTGCCATAACAATTCAAGTATTCTTATTTTGACTGAATTCATTTAGGTCAGAAATTCTCAAGCTAGCTGTCAGCCCCCCGTGAGTCTATGCACATTTTTGTTCTAGTACGCCAGGAAATATGGTCATGGGCCTTATTAGTTGATCAGGTTTGCAGTTACAAGAAAATTTATATTCTAGTCTACTACTTTTATTTTGCAATGACAATAAAACCTTTTGTGATTTAATTACTAGAGAATGTGTGTGATATGTGAACTCATACTCAGGAGACCTGCACACAAAGGTCTTTTTCTTTTCGTCGTCTCATAAAAAAAACAATCGTCGTCTTATCTGGAGATTAAGAAACCCTGACCTGTTTCTCCTAAAGCCCCACTTAGGAGAAATAATGAGCAAAAGAATAATCAATCTGAGACAAATGGTCCTGTTCAGCATGAATTCTTTTACTGTGCTGAATAGATCAAATACAGTGCTGAGATTTGCATTTGATCACTGAGACACATTTTTGATTTTGTGCAGGCTCATTTATATGCTAATCAAGATTTCTTTTGGATCTTGTCTAAAGAACTGATTATTTCAGACAAATTAAGATCAGTGCGATGAGAGAAAAAAGATATTTGGGTTTGGGCTGATTGAGATGAGAGGAAGGCTGTTTCTTAGCAGCTGAATTTAAAAAGCATGAGAAAATGGGTAAAATCTCCTGTATGTGTTATTGAGTTCAGTTATGTCTATAATAAATAGGCTGGACAAAGAAGAGACGTTATTTTTAATTATCATTTCCTTTGGATATTTTTGTTAGCAATTTTGGATAAATGATACGTTCTGTGTCTTCCCCAAACTGCCTAACAAAGTATTTGTGTAATGTCTCAGATCTGCTTCTGTTCTTATTGGTTAACAGTGTGACATAGAGTGATCAGATAATCCATGCTAGAGAGGATATTTTGAGATTAGCAGGATTTGTAAGATACCATTTCAATTAAAATGTCTTGGATTTCACTTAAGCAGAGTTCTTGCTGTGTTCTGATTGGTCAGTCTGCTATAACTTTGCATGCATCACTAATGTTAATATAAAATAGCCAGCTGAAAACAAACCAGTAAATGCAGAAGAAGAACCAAACTATTTAGTCCAAAAGATGGATGCCAGTGGAAGAAACCAGACTGGTCAAAATGTCATTTGCAGTTTTTTTGCACTTTCAATTCTTGGTTTATCATGTAATTCAGGTGTATAGGAACTGGGGGGATGAGTACCCCCCAATATTTAAATTAGCTCCACTTGCCACCCCTCCCCCCAATAAATAGACCTTTGCATTTAAATTAAGTTGGGAATCCTTGATATACACCTGTCTCCCTGAAGAAGCTTCTGTTCGAGATCATGGTACTATACCCAAGTAAATTTTGTAGATGGCTAAAAATTTCATCTCAGAAGTCATGCAGATTTCTGCATATTGTAGCGCAATTTGCTATGGCCAAAGGTAACCTTTGGCACCTTACAGATAATTACATACCGTGTCATTGACACTTTCAATGTCTATAGAGCTGCATTTTATGCACAGCTAGCTGGTAGTAGCTTTCAAAGTGTGTCTGTAAACAGTTGTACTCCTATTGTTGGGTTTTCTTGTGTTGTAGAAACCCCCTCGCTGATTCACAGCCTATCCCCACAGCCTGTCCCCACACAGAACAGAACTGAGAGACACTAGTGATTCCTTTTCTCGCTGCGAGGGAAGCCCGGTCAGGTTACAGGGACAGATCCCGTGCAGCTCTTTCTTTATTAACATTTCTAGGTACACAACAGTCAATCAGTCACATGACATTATTTAGTTTCCTTTATTTCCATAGAAGGTAAAACACATGCTATTGCTAGGCGGAATAAGGATCTTGGTTGTGCTAGGCAAGTGTGGTTTCTCATCTTCTAATAGCTTAGCTGTTATGCCTCAGAGAAGAAAAACATCTTTATGTGCTTTTAGAATGGCTTGAATGCCTTCTTTTGCACATCTAGAGAAGCAAAACATAAATGACAACGAAACAATTTCACGGCGGGATCTGGAAGTGGGCAGGGGTAGGCAATGCCCACCTAAATTTCTACTCTGCCCACCCAATTGGTCACCGTCAACCTGCGCCACCTCAATCTGCCAATCACGTTTATTTCATTTGTCACCCGTGAATGCGGAGTAGGGATGTTACCTTATTCTTATTAAAGATACGCCTTCTTGTAAAATGTATTTTTTGTTGCTGTAATTTTGTGTTGAATTAGGATCTTTGCTAGTAGTGGATTAGTTAGCTATTAGATAGCTAGCCAGCTAACATTACTGTTAGCTAGGAAGCTGTAGGAAACTCACTACAACAATACAGTGGAACCCCCTTATCCACTGATTTGGTAACCACGGTCTCAGTGTAATTTATAGATTAAATTTTATCATAGGTATGAACTGTAAGTATACAAAGAACAAGTAGCCCAATATATAGTGTTCAGGCAGTAATGTTACACCTTACACACCAACACAGTGCAGGTCGCTTTCACCTTTGAAAGTCAGTGTGTTTATGGTTTGGTAAATACCTTTCAATGCTTTTTCTCTTTAAGGAGCATCCATCCACTATATTACTGTTCATGTAACATGTTCTACCTTAACGTTCTTATAAAGAAGTTCATTACTTTGAGTTCCAAATTTGCCTTTAATAGGCTAGTAGATAAGCTTATGTTTATGAGACGTTTAGGTTTGGTTAGCAGATACTTCTATCCAAAGCACCTTACAGAAATCACATTATTATTATTATTTGTCTTTCCCGATTAGACTGATGACCATGAGAAGATAATGAAGGGAAAATAAACAGTTCAAACATGAAATATGAAAATATCCATGTTCCCCACCTATTTCTCAAGTCACAATTCATTGTTTGAAATGCTGCCCATCCAAAATGTCTATTTTCCCCCCGCCCCAACCTGAGCAGTCTAGATCCGGGCCAGGGTGTGATAATCCGCGGCCTCGTGCCTACAACCGAATCACAGCCGTGATATATTGCGCAATTTTTTTCATTGCGCGCCATCTTCCAACGTGCTCCCGCAAGTGACCTACCGGCTAGTTCAGAAGTCGGCAGGAGGCTGGCAGGTTGCCACAGTTACCGGCGCCCAAATCACTTTTAACTGCAATCATTCGTTTGCCAACATCTAAAATCCAGTTAATTGGATAGCAAGATGACTTTCTTTCGAAAGCGGTACGACAACCTCGCGGTGGTAGCTTATGTTCACCCAGATGAAGGTAAAAAAAACATCTTTTTTTCCCTCCAAGAGACATTTGTGTAATATAGCCGATTAAACAAAAGGGGAAATATTAGCTTTTGACCTACAAACATCAGCTGTTCCTAGTTACGAATTAACCAGCTTTAGAATGCTGTACACTCATTTTCATAGATTGCTACCTGACTAATTTTACAGAACACGGTATAGTTATGCAAAATTGTTTTCATATTTAAAGTTGTGTTTTTAATCGATTACACAAATATTTATAAACGCAGTTAAGTATAATTGTAGGCTGTGCTACCAGGCGGGACTATGAACAAACGGTAAAGTATCAATTAACGGTTATCATAATGTGAGTATGTGGTCTAATAGTCACATGGCAAAACAGAAAAAATCTAGTATTTTATATATGGGTATTTTATAAGTATGCCAGTGATCCGATTTTAATATTGATTCAGCATCAAGTTATGAGTGCAACGAACTTGAGGCTCGACTATAACACAATGGATAGAGTGTCCATGAAGTCATATCCCATCATGGAAACTTTAATGTAAATGTGTATCTTTACACACGTTGGTCTGTTTGGAAATGCTCAATTTAGCGTTGCCAGTGCACTATGGGCGATTTGCCACACCAGGGGCCTGTATTACGAAGCGGGATTACTGGCTTATCGGGATAACTTGTCGGATTTAAGGTACCACAGTTTAAATGGACTTAATATTCGTTCACTTACATTTTGCCCAGACTACCTTAAATCCGACAAGTTACCCCGATAAACCAGTAACCTCGCTTCGTAGTACAGGCCCCAGACCACAGGTACCTTACTTTTCGTACGGTAAATTTTACGGCAAATCTATATTATTCTATTATAAACCTAAACTTAGCTACATCAGAACCGTTGGGGTAGTTTGCAAACCCTACACACTACTTACAATGTAATATTACGATTGCATGTATGTAAGAGTCTGTAGACTCGTCTACGATTAAATCTCACGCCAGTCAGCTATAGTTGAAAGGGATAGTACCGAAAGTTTCGTACCAAAAGTGCGCCGGAAAAGCGCCCATTAAGTGTGAGCGCATACGCGCTGAATACTGCCTCTGCAGGGCGGTGCGAGAATTACAGCACGATCGACGGCCTCTGCACATGCGCACTGCTCTCCAGTTGCAACGAGGCCGCGCCGTCGTTGGTGCCGGAGAGGTTGAAAAGACGATTTTAAAAAACAAATCATCGCAGATTAGTCCATAAATATTTCACAAATAACCTTTATTCGACCGACTGATCATCTACTGGCGTCAACCTGTTTTAAGCTTGTGTTTTTGTATAATATGGCGACGGCGGACGATGCCCGGTATTACAACGGTGAGTGTCGCTGGGTCTTTCTCCTTACTTTTAGCAGTAAAATGGAGTTTCCCCGTATCCATAGATTGTGATGGCGCCTCCTTCATCCAGAGAGAGGTCAGGAGCAATGGCAGGCTGCTTGAAGGTAAATCGAGGAGAATATGAGGTCTGCCTGTCGCTTCAAGCGCTACAGTAAACACGAAAGTGCGCAAAAGAAGCAATTTAGGCTGTGTATCTGGCTTCGTGGTGTTAGCAGGGCCCCGTTCGCGGCACGGGGTACACGTTGATTTCTTTTGTTTCTTTTTAACGCTTGTAGCCGTGCAAACTATAATTTAAACCTCTGTGAGTGACATTAGCAGACATTTACATAAGATTCACGACCCGGGGTTTTACGTACGTGTGTATTAGGCTGCAAGCTGCGTTTTTTGTCTACATTAATGTGGGGGAACACGTTGTTTTGGAAACGGGATGTTACAGTGTTGATATAAGATTATGTAAAACCCCCTTTATGCAAATATTTTGCCGCCTGTAAGATGTCATTGATAACTTTTGGTGGACTTTTGGTTTTAAATAGCATACTAGGACTGGGAATGATTTATTTTCCCATCATTTTTATTATTTCGGAAAGGGCGTAAACACTGTTTGTTTGCTTTGATGCTGTCCGGTTTGAACAGGAGTGGACTGTGGATGCCGTCTTTGCACCTCCTCTGTTTTGCACTAAATGTATATTCGTCCGTGCTGTATGCACGTTGCTGCTGTATGCAAAAGAATTTCCCTTTGGAGTCAAAGTTAATCTGATTTGTCCTTGGATATCTAATTTAAGGGATCATAGTGTTGCAAACTATTAAGGCTTGTGGACAATAACTTCTATCGGCCAAAATCTATTGCATGTATTAACACTGGGCAGACCACATTTTAAAGAATCATTCTTCTTTAGCCATGATACTAAGTCTGATTACCTGGGAGAAATGTGTAATATCCACTTGTCTCAAGGTTTTACCATCTGCCATATAATGCATCTATATGTAAGTTTTTACTATGTACAATATCAGCAACAGGAAAAACGTCTTGTGCGTTCCTGTGAATGTGCATAGTGAATAAAATTTTGTTCTGATTCTTGGCTGTTGATACTTAAACATGTGATTTCTAATTCTGTCTTGTCCAGAGCATGATGACAGGGTTGGGGGTCCCCAGTTTCGCAACAGGAAGGGTCGGGGCCCCTTCAGAGGCCGCATGTACAGTGAGCAGGTGGGGCGGCCACGGAATCGCGTGGGCCCCGGGGGAGGTGGTCCGAACCCCAGGACTCGATTTGAAGATGACGACGGAGACGTGGCTATGAATGACAGCTCGCAGGATGGAACCTCGCAGCGTAGATAGTGAGTACCTGCAGACACCAGTCAAACTTTTGTATGCTTTTTATGGTCATTTGCAGCTCAATTTATGCAGTTTACTAATGATCGTGTCCCGCCCCCCACCCACAGTAATCCCTACGATAGGCCAAACCGCAGGGGGCACAACCGACCTGATCGGGATAGAAGGGGAGGCGGAGGTGGGGGCTATGGAGGTGGACCTGCGGGAGGAGGGGGAGCAGGACGCAAGAACTGGTTCAGGATGACTGTGAGTACAAAAGATTAGTCGGGATGCCCATGTCTGTTAGCAGAATGAGGAACCTAGACTTACTGACCGCTGTCATTTTCTTTTAAATAGAATCTTTCATGCTGATCGTGTTGATGTTGTTTTCTGGATGGGACCATCTATGGCCTGATCCACTCTCTGCTTTAGTAATACGGTGCCCCCGCAGTATCTGCAGTTTCACTTTCCATGGTTGCAGTTAGTCCTGGTTTGGAAATTTAAGTGGAAAATTCCAGGAATAAGTAGTGTAGTGTAAGTTTGAAATTTTACGTCATTCTGAGGTAGGTAAGGAGCATGCACTGATTACAGTGCGTTGCTGTACCCACCACATGACGAACCACCTCAGGGATGAGAATGTGAGGGCAGCCGTGTGGCGGGTGACACCTCAGCACCACACTCGCTCAAATGGACTAGCGCATTTTAAAGTTCGTTGTCCAAGTGACAATGACAATAAAGATTATCTTTACATTCGTGTGATTTGAACCAGAAACCTTCCAGTTGCAGTCACAGATCCCTAGCCTCAGGGCCACCACTCCGTCATTCTGAGGGGTGTATTGAAATCTCGCATCGTCCTGGCTGTGACATGAATTATCCCTTTGTCCAGCGTTTCTATGCTGTATATGCTAACCGCCCATTATCAGATTATGGTATCACAGTGCTATGTTCAAGTAACCCTATGTTCATTTATATATTGTTGCTTGTCTCATATTGCGCGTAGTTTTATCTATAAATTATCATAAGTATGTAGATATAGGAAAAAACAGTGCATATATAGGGTTTGGTATAATCTGTGATTCCAGGCAACTGTATTTGTATTTCTGTGCATGACGTCCCTTTGCTGTCCCTGTGACTTTAGGGAATTCTCTCTCCCAAAGTGGCCTAACAGTGTCCTGGCTGGCGGTGGTGGCTACCAGTGTCCTGGGTGGTGCTTAATGTAATCTGATGCCCGCTGTACAATTGCACCAGTATGACTCTGATTTTCTGTGTTTTTGTAGATTCCTCACGGAAAGAAATATGAGAAGAAATGGCTGCTGACTGTCTTAAAGGATAACTGTGCCATGCCTTTCACGCCAATTCATGTACGCGGTGACTTTCTGCCAGCTGTAGTTTTCTCTTTTATCGGCTGTGAAATTCATAGTACATCTCAAACTAACCTTGAAAACATGGATGAGTCCAGTTAATGTTTTATTGGTACGGAACATGAATTTGTAAGTCTGATGAACAAGTATGACTTGAAACCATCCGGAACTTTAAGATATTGTGAGCTGGCATTGAAACATCAGAATTAGCAGATGTCGAAGCAGCAATCTTATCGTAAAGGCTGTCGCCAACAGTAATTTTTCTGTTGGGTAAAAAGGCACGACTTTCTTAAATTCAAATTTATTTCTGTCTCTCTTCAGTATCAGACAGAGGGTAACAAAGTTCAGTTCTATATTGAGGATGCTACTACAGCAAATGCTTTGCACAAAGTCTCCCGCAAGATCACGGACCCTGAAGGCTACAAGGTACTGCTGCGTGATTTGAAAAGCTAAGGTTGCTGCTCTTTCAGTGGGAGGTTAGGTGAGCTTCCCTTGGCTGTTCAGTAAGCAGCTTCTTCCCTTTTCTAAGGTGACTGTCTTGATGAACCCTTGCCCACCGCCGGCCTTCATCCAGACAGAACTGAAACCGGAGGACCTGGAGCACTTGAAGGTGAATTTGGATGACATAAAGTATTCTTTAAAATGAGGCTAGGGGTAAGATTGAGACACTAGATAAGTGACCAGCTTAAATCTTAGGCAGGATTAAATAATTCAGCAAGTGTTAACATGTTGTATAAGCCTTTACCTGGGCTGTCTTTGACTACATTATGTAATTTTCTAAGCCCTGTGTTGTCGTAGTTGAGCCATACAGGACCGGGTGCTGGCCAGTGCTGTACACATATATATTTATTTTCAGTGTGGAGGCTGTTTGTAAATATCAAGAATGTTGCGTGCAGAAATTCAATGTTTTCTACATTAGAATTTAGCTTTATTTCTGTTAGTTTGCACATTTACATGAGGCTAAATTTAGATTAGTTGTGGGGGGGGGG
>JAODUD010000002.1:24913071-24924021 GCA_026784285.1 Stomatorhinus walkeri
AGAGGCTGCTGCAGGCAAGGCACCAACCTGCATACCGGGAGAAATTGGGGGTTCAGTGTCTTGCCCTGATCCACATTATCTGAATGGAGTTTGATGCAGTACAGTACAGTAATTATGCAGTGTATGGTCTTTTTATTGCTTGGATGAGAAGCTTGCCTAGAGAAATATCAGACTATGCCTATATTGTCCTTATTCAAAAGGTAAGTCTCTATTCTTTAGAGCTTTAGCGGCAGTGAGTGGTCCCCATTCTTGAAGTTGAAAGTCACTCTGTTCCTCTCTGTTCTTTTCCCGCTAACGCTGGACAGCGCTGTGCGAGAACGCTTCCCCCGGGTCCTTAAGCTGGTAAGAGAAACTGCTCATGACAAAGGAGGAATGCAATAGTTTGTCACGATGAATTGCATCAGATGAGGAAAGCTCTTTGATATGGGGCATTTGTGTTGTTTGTTCTAGGCAAGGGCCAGGATGCGGAGCCTTTTGCTATATAGCCAAAAAGAGGTTACGATTGTTGGGCAAGAATTTTGAAGTTTTAGATGAAATTTCCCAATTCTGCAAATAAGCTTATTTCTGGGGCCAGGCAGTTTGAGCTTTGCTTTGGAAATACAACTTCTGCTTGGTGCCTAGTTCCTGTTGGTCAGAGGAGAGCTAGTCAATCATTATGCCCTGGAGGACAATGTAATGTGAGTGTTTCTTTTCCAGTAAGCCGTGATGGTGCGCACGATGACGCCCACTCATTCGCACTGAGCTTTTCAGAAATGTCGGGCGTTCTGTGGTTTAGCCCCAAGAATCCTGTCGCTTGCTTTGCCTACAGTACATGGTTTTCAGCTAATCAGATGAACCCTGTCAGCAGCTGCCCTCTCTGTACTGGATGTTCTGTTGGGTTTCTCATCCACGTTCTTATTGAAATTGCAACCCTCTAGGATGGCCATGACCTCCCGCCTCCCATAGGGTTTGATGTGGAAGCTCCCACCACTTTGCCCCCATGCAAGGTAACCTGTGCCTATGTCCTCCTGTCATGATTGGTTATCACTGGGGACAGAGAAAAATAACCACCATCTTTCTTTGCAAATTTAGGGCAGTTACTTTGTTTCCGATGAAATCAGAAGCCTCATCTTGAGATTCCTACAACAGTAAGTGCTTCCCTTGTGAAACATGATCTGTAGGACTGGGCTGGTGTCACCATATTGAATCATCATTAGATAACTGAATATGATGCTGTTTGTAAGACCTTGGGTACCAGAAGCACTGCTTGCCTTCCTGTCATATACTACCATGGGGCTGCATTCACCTGTTCTGTTAATAGCTGTCTGGATTCCACTTCAGTGACTCTGGCACGTGCCTCTGAAGTCCCATCCACTGCTCTTGCTGACGTGTGGGCGTTCAGCTTCAGATTTCAGGGGGGAGGAGTCGTCTTTCTGCCAGTGGTGTCATATAAAGATGGGCACGCTATTAAACTCGGGCTGCTATTAAAATCTACAGAGTTAATGTAGATGGCTGAGCATGGCAGTCAATATCACTGGTGGTTTGACCTTTAGGGGGCCAGACCATAAAGTGCTGCAGTGCTTGACGTTTCCTGATTTTTCGTTTGCTCAGGTATTACAATTGCTACGATTCCGCTGACAGACAGCCCCTGCTGGAAGCCTACCACGATGGGGCGTGCTTCTCCCTGAGTATCCCCTTCTCCCTTCAGAACCCCTCTAGGTAGGCTGCCTTCGTCTGTTTGGGGGCCTCCATGTGTCTGTAACACTGTTCTAATGTATGTTTTTTTGCCTGCCTTCCCAGGTCGAGCCTTGGGGACTACCACAAGGACAGCCGCAATATTAAAAAGCTCAAAGATCCTAGTAAGTCTTTGTGCTTTTTCCACCACACCAAGTACGGTACTTTTGGTACTTTCCCTATTCCATAGACTCTTGGTCCAGTTCCAAAAAGTTCCAGTTCTGAAAGTGCCAAGCCAGCTGGGGGTGATACTTTGGGGTGGGACTTGAAACACTTTCTTTGTCGATTGGTTATATAAATAGCCTGCTGCGGAAACGCAATACAAATGGTGCCTTGAAAACAGTTATGAACTCAATGATAAATGATAAACGATAATGATAAAATGATAAAAATGTGCAATTTGGCCATAAGAATGTGTACAACAAAAAGATCTGGATGGCATGACAAAGTATTTTATTGAATATATTAATACAGCAGGCATGTAGCATGCTGTCCGAGCAAAGTGATCGTGTTATTAAATATTGGGGTATTTAAAACAAAAAACGGGTTCATAAATTTCTCGCAAGCCCGTCTTCGAGCAATTTAAACAGCATGGATGAAAATGATTGTGTTAGGTAATGTATGCAGCACTAATGCAAAAGTAGTGGAGGTAAATTGATTTTTAAACATGTATAAATCTATAAAAGGAATAATTAAAATTGCAAAACTTGCTAAGTTTTTTTTTTTTCTTATTTCCTCTCCTATGACGGAGTAAAAACAGAGTAAGAGTAAAAATATTTCAAGTATTTTTTTTTCTTTTAAACCCCCTGCGCTATAATGTCCATACAGAATTGAAAGTAAGAAAAAGCCTTTTTTAATATAGCTGACCAGAAATGTAAGAACTGCATGTGCATAACATGCAATAAGAACAATAAATTTACAAATGAGGCCATTCGGCCCATCAAACTCATTTTGGGAGAACTCAACTAATAGCTCCAAGTTTTTAAAATCTTATCTAGCTCTTATTTAAAGGAACCCAAAATTTTAGCTTGCACTTCACTAACAGGAAGACTATTCCATACTTTTAATTATATGTTTTAATATTGCACTTTCCAAGCTGTGTAATATAGTACAGCCATTTTTCAAATTCAGTACAAAATACCCTGTCATTCTGCACCGGTACCAATTTTTATGCCAGTGGAATACCAACACCACAAACTACCGTACTTTTGGTACTTTCTCAAAAAACACCCTCTGTTACTCATTTGAAGAGGTAAAAACACAAATTTGTAGAGAACAAATGGAGACGTGGCATTCTTTGTGTTGAGAACCGTTTGTAGAAGTGACAGATTTTTGACAGTGACTAGTATAAGTTCTAGGTGGAGAAAGCCCAGTTGGTAAAAATGCTCAGCTCTGGTCATGTGCACAGCAGAATACTGATATGAAAGGAAGTTCTGGGTCTGTCTTGTCAGGTACAGTATGTATAATGCACTCCCTTTCTTTTAACGTGCAGCTACGCGGTTTCGCCTGCTCAAGCACACACGCTTAAACGTGGTGGCCTTCCTGAACGAGCTGCCGAAAACCCAACACGATACTGCATCCTTTACTGTTGACGTCAGCACTTACACTGTGAGTAGCTAGATCTGTCTTTGTCTGTCTCTGATTCTGATTTCTGATACGACCCTTTATTGCTGTTGCAATACACCATGTCACTAGTCACGAGTACCAGCGAAAAGACTGGCTCTCTCTCTCAGTTCAAAGGTTAAATTTTTTTTTTGTATTCTATTTACAGAACACATTACTGTCATTCACGGTCAGTGGGGTGTTCAAAGAAGGTAAGATTACATATGTTCTACTTTGAAACCTTACCATCTTGTTTTCTAGTAGTGCTGTACTAATCAGCATTTATGTTTTTGACCTCTGATAGAGTTGAAATTTGCTCCTCTTGTCTTTCAGTGGATGGTAGATCTAGAGACGCTGTCAGGGCATTTTCCCGAATCTTCATCGCCGTGCCAGCTGGGAATGCAGGGTAAGTGACCTCGTTCACTTCTACAGCAGCTTCTTCACATCTCTGCCACATTACTTATTGCTGCTGTTTTTGACGTTGAGACATTCGGTTATGTAAACACCATAGAGACTCGGACTGCTGTTGCATGGAGGCAGCTTGTGCTATTTGTAGGGCTCCCATGGATCCTTAAATCTTGAGTCATAAGAGTCATAATATCCAAATCGTGCTATTTGTCATTGTGAGATGTCTATAGACTGATTTGAATAATAAAACCAGAATATTATTGTTGTAGAGAGGGTTTCATATTGTGTGGTCCTCTCTGTTACCGCTAACACTGGTAAGAAGTGGACCAATTTCAACTAAAATGGCAGGAGCTACTCTTTGCAGCTCCTGCTGGATGTCAGATGAAGTGCAGCAAAGCAGCTGCAGTCAGACCGGCTCCCCGGTATTCAGTATTAAGTGACTCTGAAGGATGCAATCCTCTGGGCTCTGCTAGCCGTGTAAATCGTTGCCTCCAAGGAGATTCGATTACAGATATTTTGAGAACCACTCGATGCATGGAAATCTTTCATTTCTACCACAAAACATTTCAATTTATTGATTTATTCAATTATTTTGACCTAACCTAAATTCAAATCATTTTAACATCACTAAAATATTCACATATATGGCCATGGGAGCTGAATTACACATTACAAATGGAATGTGATAGGAGAATCTTGGAACATAAATTTTTGTGGTAATTCTTAAACAGGGAGAACAGTGGTCAAAAATGCCAACTACTGAACTGTATAGAAAAACACATAAAGGATGTCCTGCCTGATTGGTCATTTTCATCTAGGCTGACTAGTGGTGCATTGATGTGGAATTTAGCTGGTGGTGAAACTTGCTGAACTTGCTGATCTAGATTTATGGAATGACTCAACATTCCTTTTTGTTCTGTGAAAGAAGTTTTTATAATGAATTATGAACATGTTGCAGTCTAGTATTTGCGGCCACTTTATAAGTGGTGAATGAGCTGATGAAATCCCTCGTCCTCCACTATGGAATGTATGGCTTAATAGCCAGTGCTATCATCTCCATTATTTTGTAGTTCTGTCTTTAGCTCTGGTGCTGCTAACTTTTTAAATTGATCTATTTAACTAATAAAGTTAAATTATTAGCCAGCAATACTGGTCAAGATTGACCAACCAGACTGATGCTGGTATCTTGATTTTATAACACATCAGCCAATACCAATATGTTCATTGAAATATTGTGCATCTCGGAGGCTAGCATTACTGTTTTGACCATTGGTACTGTAACTTGCAAGATCTCTAGTGCAAAGATCATCAAGTAATGCTTCCTTTATGACTATTAATGCTCCTTAAACATTAATAGCATTGACATTGTGTGGCAACCCTGATTTTTTACTATTTTGTGGTAATGATTCCATATTTGGGAGGCTTCTGTGATCTCTACACTTTTTTTGAAAGCGTTCAGCTTGATTGTCATCTTTTGCAATGTTTTATCCCCCAGGCTTTGTATCGTGAACGATGAGCTGTTTGTGCGGAACGCCACGACGGAGGAGATCCGGAAAGCCTTTGCAGCCCCTGCCCCAACACCTTCCAGCAGCCCTGTGCCTACCCTCTCTGCCCCTCAGCAGGAAATGCTCAGTTCTTTCTCCCAGAAGTCGTGCATGAACCTTGAGTGGTCCCAGAAGTCAGTAAAACAGCCATTTAGTTTTACATTTGTTGTTTGCTTTAAGTGACTTGCACTTTGGCCAGACTCATTATTGCCAGGTTAGGTACTATAGTATATAGCTAGAAAACACTTGATTTTATTTCAGTCTTTGTTTCTATATGTTTTCGTAGGTGAAAGTTGGCTGTAGTTTCCAAAATATATTTACTGAATATTGAACAAAATCAGTTTCCTTTTCATCCCCCCTTCATGCTACCCTTAAAATCCTAGAGAGTGGAAAGTCACCTCCACTCATGCATCTGAATAGTACAAGAATATACTGCAGTAAATCATGTATTCATTTATTTTTAAGGTGTTTGCAAGATAATGACTGGGACTTCAACAGAGCTGCTGAGATCTTCACACAGCTGAAGGTGAATTAATCTGATTTGTTCTTGTATCTTGATTGAACTAAGTGAACCACTACTTCATTTTGACTGTACTTCAGTCTTTGCTGATTTTCTGTGCCTCTTCTTTTTCCCAGGCTCAGGGGAAGATCCCAGATGTTGCTTTCATAAAGTGAAAAGGGAGAAATAAAACCGACTGTAAAATAACTGAACTGTGAGATGTAATCATACCAATTTGTTGTTTTTATATGGATTTGCTTTCCTGTTTTGTTTTTATTCTAGTTCTTTTTGTCTAATTGTCTAAACATAGGAAACCTGACTACTCCTACCAAGTCTGGAACTTTGTTTTTTTATATATATATATATATATACATATCTCTAGTAATACAACATGATTATTAAAGTAACACAGTAATTTGAATAAATGATTAGTCTCTTTCTTGTTTTTTGGCTTTGTATTTTTAAATGTATTTCAGTAAATGAACCGGTACTTATTTAAAATGGCAAAGCAACAAGTGGTTTATTTGCACTGAAGTTTACTAATGAGCAATAGGTACAGGTCCTAATACCAAGAGAATCCTGATATTTCCTTATAGCTATTGGGCACAAATTGCGTCAGTAATATAATCAGGTCACTTTGATTTCTTCTTAGTCTGAAGATAACGTTATATATGGAAATGTTTGAAAATCATTACCTGAACTGCTGGGCTACATAATGCATAAAGTACATTTAAGAAGTGGAACACAAACACACGTAACTTTAATTACTGTTAATATATCTTAAAACACAATGATGCGTGTAATCACTGTCGTTTCTTTGACCTTCCAAAAATGGCGTCTCGCTCGGTCCCCGTGTAACATTGCCTACGTCATGACGCAGCGCCGCTCTGTTCTCAGTTCGTGTATGAAAACAATAAACAACTAGAGAACAGGAGCAAAGGGACTGAGCTCGTCCTTTGGTTTCGACAAAATATAATCAGAAAGAGGACTGGAAAATAACTGAAAACGACGAAAAGCACGCGTACATCGACACTGGAGGCGCAGTCTTCCTTGACACGAAGCATTTTTGAATTTAGGTGTCAAACGAAGTCAGAAGTCGACGCTCTCTACCCCTTCCTTAGCCCCTTTAGCCCCTTCCCTTTGCTCTTTCCTCAATAGCACATTGCTGTTTGTTATGCAGTTACCGGAGAATCGCTTTCTCACTCGTCTTCCTCCACCACCTCTTCACTCCCTTACCCCAGTCTCTCTGGCCCCATGTCCCGCTGGCTCTTCCCTTGGTCCGGCTCAATCAAAAAGCGGGCCTGTCGGTATCTTTTACAGCACTACCTCGGTCACTTCCTCCAGGAGCGACTGAGTTTGGAGCAGCTCAGTTTGGACTTGTACAACGGCAGCGGGGTCATCCGAGATATTAACCTTGATGTCTGGGTAAGCGACCCATAATTTTCACAACAGATAAAATTCTTGGCACGACAGTCTAAAAATAACACCGGGCAGCATCTTTCGTGTTCAAGTGACTGACTAGCAGGTAAATGTCGCTATAGTAAAGATAGAGCTGTGTGCCGTTGGTATGAAGAAAAATATATGCGTGAGCTATACACGTACGCGTCAAAACCGGATATTAATTTTGTCTGACCACGCTGCTCGCGACAGCCAACTTCCAAGCCATTTTAAATAATCAACGGTGATTTACGTGGGTGGGAACGTGCAGACTCTTTGCCCTCCGTCCCGGTGAAACCCGTGTTCTTCACCCCCTTTGGCAGTCGGTGAACGAGCTTTTGGAGTCTGTGGGGGCTCCCCTGGAGATAGTAGAAGGCTTCTTGAGCAGCATTGCTGTGACCATACCGTGGGCGGCTCTCGTTACTGACCACTGCACCTTGGTTGTCACTGGTCTACAGCTGACATGCCGGCCCAAGTACAGGACCAGTAAGTAATGATGTTATACTTCATGGTCTGAAAGTAATAAATTACCTTGTCACTACTCACCAACGTTGAAAACTACTTAACAGTAATAAAATTCCTCCATGTAGACAAGGAGCAATGTGATTCCAGCTTGCATTCTGTTAATACTAATTAGGTATTATTGGCTGCTATTGCAGAAGGCACGTTTGTCCAAAGCTTTTATACCAAATAATTCTTAAACTTTACATATTTTATTTTTTGGAAGCAATTTAAGATAAAAAACTTTCTTTAGCAGGTTTTGGAAGTGTCACTTTTGAGAATTTCCCTTTTATGAATTTTTAAGTGTCCCTTGACTGAGTATGATTATGTTTAGGTGGTGTCTGGGACTCTCAGGGCTGGTCCTCATGCATGACTTCCAGCATGCAGCTGGCACAGGAGTGCCTGAAGGACCCCCCTGAGGCATCCGAGGAACCGCCTGCACCTTTGGAAGGGCTAGAGATGTTTGCTCAGACTATTGAGACTGGTGAGATTAACTTTCTTCCGTTTGTCTGTATTGTGTTGTTCGACTTAACTGTTATCAGAAAATGGAAATGATTTCTGTAGCTGCAGCACCTGTGTCAGGGGTGTAGAGTAGAATAAACAATCGATTAAAACTCCCTCTTGTCTTTTGCAGTGCTTCGTCGGATTAAAGTCACTTTCCTGGACACCATTGTCCGTATTGAACACCAGCCTCTGGACCTAAATACTGGCGTTGCCTTGGAGGTGCATATTAAACGGTTAGTTTCTGTGTGCATTTTTATGTGCATATAAATACTTGCATGTATTTAGAGTTGTGTGTATTTAATTACTCTGCATTGCATTGTGTCTTTGCTGGGGTTCTACATAATGAACATGTGAAAGATCTTTGACTTATGTTTTTGTGTTGTTTTTGTTGGGCAGATCAGCACAGAACCTTGTGATGATGTAGTGTTTGTGTAGCTGTGGTGCTTGGCATTTATTTTATATTTATTATAGCTATGTTAATGAAAGGCACAAATACCTCTTAAAATTGCGATATTCATGAACACTTAATATTCAAGACCCCTTCCCCAACAGCGGCATTATTGAGCCTACATGATCACGATCGGCAGAATATACCAAGGGCGACTCCCACCCCTCAGTTAAATCAAAATATACCCCTCCAACCCCCAGGGGGCGCTTGGCAGCAAATTCCCGGGCTGCTTTTTGTTGTCAGTCCGCTCCTGTATCGAGATTGCTTTCTGAGAAGCGGTTCTCAGGGCATTGCCTGGCTGCACTGCTGTACATGATTCACACACTATTGTGAAACAGCTGATGAGTTATTGCAACATCTGGAAGTTGTAACAATCTCTCATAGTCAAGGAAGTACTCTTGTTTAGTCCTGTTACGGTTGACCTTCTTGTTTTGTATGGTTTCTGCCAGATGGATTATGGATTATAATTTGTGATTTAGGAACATATGCCGTGACAAAACACATCAAAGGTTGCAACGTTTATCTGGGAGGTACTGGCGGGATATCAGTAATGCAAGGTTAACTTGTACTCCTCCTTGTGGTTTGGTGGTGTATTGCAGGCTTGATTACTGTGATGAGGCAGTGCGTGACTCTAGTCAAACTGTACCCGTTGACATCCACCAGCCCCCTGCCATCCTACACAAGATCCTCCAGCTCAGTGCCATCCAGCTGTTCTATGAGACTTTTGGTGTGCCTCAGGTACGAACCTTGTCCTACCACAGGTGTGTCCCTACGCGTGTGGCCTTGAACACGGCCTCCGCAGTTGAACACACCATGGACCCTTTCTGCAGCCATCCCATATTTTCAGCATCTCAAGTTATTTTTATGTGATGCTGACAGCTTCAGTAATGCTTGATTTATATTGTTAGCCTGTATAGCTTTTTGTTGTATCAGACAGGCTCCAAAATTAAATTGGCAAGAATTTTCCTATTTTTACATTGTATTTTACATAGAAGAAATTAAATATTTTTTGATGGTGCTAGTAAGTCGCTCTAAAATATTTATTAATTGTTTGTTCTTTCTTGTGGGTGGTTTATTGGTTGTTTGCACATGGTGTGCAGTGGTGCAGCGTTTAGCACTGCTGTGTTACACCTCCAGAGACCAGAGATTGAGTCTCCGCCCCGATTCCCTGTGTGTGGATTTTGCATGTTCTCCCTGTGTCATTGTGGGGTGTCCTCTGATGTTTTATGTTTTGTTCTGACAGTTTAACTCTTGTTGAGTTCATTGTCTGTAAGTGATGATGAACATGAGGCCTGTGGTTATACCTGGAAGCTTTTCTAAACCGCTGCCTTCTCCCGCTGTCCAGGATGAGCCCGACAGTGACAGTGAGGGACGCCCCCCAGCGGAGCAGCGGGAGACCCCTGCGACCCCGCAGCACCCCCTGCTGATCGGGAGCTGCTCTGGCTTCATGGAGACCACTGTGAAGATCAAACAGAATGAGGCATTGCCTGGACCCAAGGTGCAGAGACCGTGCCGTTTTCTGTACCTGCTTTTGGTCCCCTGTCCTCAAACACTCAATGCAACAATTTGTCTGGGTCCCTTTTTCTTACATGTTAATCACAATTTTTCATGACGTGTTCAGTTTCACTGTCTTAATCTCTCCCTCCTAACCATTCCCCCTTCCTGTCTTCTAAGTCTCCTTTTTTCTCACTGTTGTTCCCATCCTCAGCTGGAGTTGGATGGAAAGGTTGGCTGTCTGCATTTGCTGCTTTCCCCAGACCAGATCATGCACTTGATGGACCTCATGTCAGCACTCTGCATAGATACGGGTACAGTACCCCCCACTGTTGAATAACCCTCTTTACTGCATGATGTAATGATGTACACTGTACACTGACACACCCACCTCATTACTGCTCTGTACCACCCATACATTGATACACACACCTCATTACTGCTCTGTATCACCTGTACCCTGTCACACACTCCTCATTACTGTCCTGTATCACCTGTACCCTGGTACCTACACCTCATTACTGCTCTGTACCGCCTGTACATTGAGATAACACTTCATTATTGCTGTGTATCACCTGTACCCTGACACAAGCTTCATAACTGCTCAGTACTGCCTGTACACTGAAACACACACCTCAATACTGCTCTGTATCACCTGTACCCTGGTACACACACCTCAATACTGCCCTGTTTCACCTGCACCCTGGTACACACACCTCATTGCTGCCCTGTTTCACCTGCACCCTGGTACACACACCTCATTGCTGCCCTGTTTCACCTGCACCCTGGTACACACACCT
>JAODUD010000002.1:24941530-24952454 GCA_026784285.1 Stomatorhinus walkeri
GAGCTGCTGGTTCAGTATCTGCTACACCACCCACCTTGGTGTCATCTGCAAATTTCACCAGTTTACTGTATATATTGTAATTAATTGGTTGCTCCCTCTTCATAGCCTCATAGCCCTGTAGTGACTTTAGGAGAGATTTTGAAATGTTTAAGCTGACACTCTTTTACAGACATGATATTGTAGTTTGAGTCACTAACATGAAGAACAGTTTAAAGTTTTCCTTTGACTACTGAAGACCTTTATATAGTACTGTACCTCCATCTAACACTAGTGGGACCTTGCACTAGTTGACCACAGACACAACTGGACCACCAGTCCAATTATAATTGGAATCTGTTTGGTGAGAACTTGTGAGAGTGAGAGAACGATATCTCTTCTGACATGCTTGTTTTCTTCCTGCGAATTTTGTCTTGTGTCAGGGAGTGATAGACACCGCTCAGACCCTCTGCAACGTGGCGTCTCGTGGGCACGAGCAAAAAGGCTTGCCAGGGGCGGTGGGAGGTGTGCTGCGACAGATCCCCCCCACCGTGGTGCTTCCCCTCATTGTGGCTTCTGAGGCTACCTCCAATCTGCTCGGGGGCATGCGGAACCAAATCAAGCCGGACGCGCGGAAGGAGGACTTTTTAAAATGGCGCACCGAAGACAGCCAGGAATGAGATGCGGAGGCTGGGCAGGGGGCAGCGGGAGCAGGGTGGCGTTGAAATAGCGAGCTTTTTCATGCATAAAAAGTCCACAGAAACACTCTATAGCAGCTGCCCTCGGAAAGCCGATGTTTGATGTGGCTTCCAGAACGTGAATATCGTGAGAGTCGAACAGCTTTTTCACAACTGACGTGTTCAGAGGCAGTCACTGCCCAACCCCGCACACCTGGTAGCAAACAACCAGTACCTTTTAAACAAGTATGTGGCTTCATATATAGCCACATGAAGACTGTATAAGGAAGCTGTTTCAGTGTTGCTTGTGATCTTCATAGTAATCCATTACAGAATAATGAAAATGTAAACTGTTTTCCAGAGTTGGTTCTATGCTAAGTAAATAGTTAGTATCGAAAGTAACATTTGTCATGGCCCATGCAAACAGCTGGTCGAAGATGGCAAAGGAACTACAATAACGTGGCCTTGCTTTCCAGTGTCGCTGGCTGTAGGAAAGGTGTCCATCTTTAACCTTTACCCTAGTATGCACCTGTGTATGTGGTTAAATCCTGTACTGTACAAGCCCTGCCTAAAACCTGTTGCCATCTGTGCCATAAGCTCGGTCTAAATAGGGAACAGCCTCAGTACAGTTCTCTTCCTTTTCTTTCCTCCGGTTCCCTCTATCCTAATCTTTTTATGACTTTTTTTTTAAGTTTGTGACTGTTGTGCTCCCACTGTGCAATCCTTTTTCCCAAATCAGGCCATTTCGAGTGCCCCGCCCTTCATATCCTTTTACATATACCCGGCTTCTCTTTGCCATACTAATTAGTTTGCCTTCATGCATTTGGTTTCTTTTGCAATTATGATTAACAAGTGTTACTATTATGATTTTCACCTTCTGAATGTGTGTGTCTGTGTCTGTGTGTTAGGGAGGGAGGGAGGGAGGTGTAGGGTGTCTTGTTTTGACTTGCATTTTACATTCTAAGGCTTTTGTTTGAGGAGTATTACATGTAAGGGGAGAGTGTTTGCGTGGGTAACGGATGCATGTGGTGGGAGCGTGTCGTGCGGCTTCGGCTGCCTGGTTGGCTGCTTTTCTTGCACCACAGCCTGTGATGACCATTATCATATGCTGTAAGAATGAACTGTATAATACTTAGACAATGTGTAAACAAATTAATACAAAAATAAAAGAAAAATATGTAAAAAAAAAAACTGGGGAAAAAATGATTCCACTCTGTGCCACACTACATACCAGTGGGGAGTTATTGGCTGAAAATAATAAATCTGAACACATCTGGTACAATGTACACACAGCTCAACTGCTTAATTAGAATTTTACATTGTGCGTTTTGAGTGAACAATGTCTTAGGATCAACAATGAACAACAGTGCATTTACAGTAACAAAAGGAGATTCACAGTACAGGAATACCTCAAAGCTAATGTGAGATTGGTCTTTAAGTGCTCCAATGGACATCCTGGCAAAAACCAGTTTGTCAATGTGCTGGTTTATTATGGTTATCTGTGTGTAACGTTTACATATGCCTGTTCTCACAGGACCCAAAGTCACTTCACTGAAAAGACAGAAAAAAACTGGAAATTATAACTCTGATAGGAAAGTTGGAATTATTACAGGATACCAACTTGTCTAAGCTTGTTTACACTATTTCAGCGAGGACGTTGGAGGCCAGGCTGCACGTCAGACCTGTCCCATCAGGTTCTACGTTTATCTTTTTCACAATGCCATCCTCCACCACCATCGCATACCTGAAAGACAGGTGGGAAAATGAAATGAGGGGAGCAGTAATTTATTTAGTGGTTTTAGAGAGTCTGAAAAGTCCATGCCTATGTACCATATAAACCTAAGACGTGATACCAAAAATGTGTCAAACAGACACCTGATGCACTCCACTATTCCAAAGAGTGTTGATTCTCAAGATCAGGACAGGAATGTATTTTGTTACACTAAAATTGTGTAAATCTCTGATCTTCAGGAGATGTTTCATAATGCAATTTAACAAGTATGTTCATCATTATTACTATCCCTTCAATAATATATAATCTTTATTTGACTATGGCTTAATTACTCAATTAGCAATGAGTCACATACCCTAAAATACTATGACGGAAAAAGCAAGCAATCCGGAGCTTGTACTATACACTGATGCATTCTGGGTATTTATTTCCAACCTAAAGGCACGTATCAGTTGTTCGGGCCCAAATATTTGACAGCTATTCATAAAGCTACATAGCCAGTTAAGAGCCTTTAGTCTGTGGCTTTTGCATGGTTATTGGGAAAACAGGAAATTTACATGAAAACAAACCACTATTCAACGGACTGTCTGACAGTATGACTCAACATTCTACATTTAAACTAAAAACTTACAGCATTGTGTAGTATGTCACAATACCCAACCAAATAGGATGCTTCCTTTCCCGTAAGACTTGTCAATCATTTCCAAAGTTTCCAGTAACTAGATACGCAACTCACTTCTTATTCAAATGTTCAAACAATGATCTATTGTACAAGTACAATTTCTAACAAATGCAATCCGGTTTTCAACAAGGAACAAATTATAGTGCAGCCATAATGACTGTATGGTAATTCTCTTACTATTCACCTATGGGTTACTGCCGATAAAAAGAAATAACTACCTATCCTTTCCATATTCTTAAACTCATATTGTGCATTAAGGGCTGATTAAAGTTATCCTGTGTTGCAGTAGAGTAGCTATTTGAATTCTTTTGAATTGTCAACCACATACTAATGGGCAATTTGGAAGAAAACCACAATACATGTTACAATACAAGTCTAATACAAGTGCTTTAACCTGACAGCCACAGGAAAACCACAATTCTATTAGGTAGATATGGCATTCCGAAGCTATACAATCAATTCGAAAAAACAGTAGCCAGTAACCTCACAAATTACCTAATATTAGTTGCTACCAGTGCTTCATGCTATTTTTCTCAGAGGCCACTACGTTCACTACTATCAACCGACCTACAAATAAAGGCGACTGCCTTAATTATAGTAATATATTTCTAGTAATGGGTGAAAATGTGTAATTTGTGCTGCCGCAACTGAACCACAAATGATATCAGAGGTATTTATGTGTGAAGGCAAGCAAGTATTTTAACCACGATTTTGTCATTACAGGACTTGTCTAGAAAGTGGAAGTATTACAGGGGAACTGGGAAAACTGGCCAAAATCGAGCAGCCATGAACATAAGGCTGATATATCAAATTGGATCAATCACAGGCCAGGGTGTTCTCACCTTTTGGATCTCTGGTTCCCCAGAACCTCGAATAAATGATCATCAGCCAGCAGCAGATCCACTGCCTACAAGAGACATGAAGCTAAAGTTATTCAATGTTATACTTTAGCAAAGAAAATCCCACTTACCATCTGGCGCCCAGTGTGAGTAACACTGACCCACCACCTACCACAGGGGTCTCAAACTCTGGTCCTGGGGGGCCGGAGTCCTGTGTAGCTTAGCTCTTTCCCTGTTTCACCACAAATGATTCAGCTCGAGAGCCTGTGTGGTAATTAGCACAAGGAGTTGAATCAGGTGTGATTTATTAAATGAGGGGAAACCCAAAAACGTGCAGGGCTCTGGCCCCCCTAGGACTGAGGTTTGAGACCTGATCTACCATCTTATCCTGGACAGGGTCACAGGGGACTGGAGCCCCTCACAGGTAGCAGAGGTCACAAGGCGGGGGGGGGCATGCCGGAAAATCAAGTGGCATGTACATGTACTCACTCACAGACAGACAATACGGCCAATTTAGAGAAGCCAATTAGGGTAAATGCACCTCTCTGGATGTGGGGTGCGGACCCAAAACTTAATACATAGAGAGTGAAGATGGGATTTAAACCCTCAGCCCTGGCGGTGTGAAGCAGCAGCACCACCCACTCAGCCACCATACACAGGGCCCACAAGCTTAGTCAATTCAGTGTCGAATTTGTAAGACTCTTCAGAATGACCAGATAATCTATGTCATTCTTTACTACTGTAAAACTGAGATGCTCCTGTGCTTGGCTAAATAGTTTGGTTCCAACCGATCAGAACACAGCAAGAATTCAGTGCTTAAGTGAAATTTTTAATTGAAATGATAGCTTTACAAATTCTGTCTGAGCTCAAAGTGACATGGATTATCTGGTCACCCTGGCTGCAAGACAGACGCAAATGCAGCATTATTATGTAAATAAATATGCAATTCAAATGTTTTAAATTAAAAACAGAAAGACGGGCAGTGAGTTAAGGCACAGAACAAAGGCACTGAAAAATACAAAGAAACAAATAAACCAAATCATGGTTCCAACCTTAGTGAAGGATCCTGTAGGATCAGCCAGCATTCGAACCTGTAATTAGAGGAACCCACTTTAGAAGGGAGTCGGTGCTCCTGAGGATATCAGTCTAAAGTGGAATTACGGAGGAACAGTATATATGCCTGTTTGTTCACACAGGTGAGGAACTACATACGAAGCAAACCTCTGAACAATACGCCAGCATGCCTTTTGTCATAAACGTGTCATTTGTATAAACAAAGAATGATGCAAAGTGACTTTGTACCATTTCATAAATACACCCCAAAAGCACTTTTATTTTGTTCTATACTAAAAAAAATATGCTCTAATAATCATAACTGCGTTGTTAAAACCTTTTGTTAAAATAGAGGAATGCGGCAACTGGTTTACATTCATGAACCTGACTATGTAATGGTAATTAACAAATAATGAACAAATATAATAAGTACTTGAGAAAAGATGCATCATGATTGCTTAATGATGAACAAACATGAGATCAGCATTTCACTTGTGTTATTCATTACTTCTTCCTTCAGTAGTTCCTTAGCAGTTCACAAAGGTTTAGAGAATTAGATAAAGTAACATAGTAACTGCTTGAGATTAAAGATGTGTCGCGATTCAGTAATGATGAATGATATTGAGATCAATATGTATCCAAGGCTTAGTTTGTGTTTAATTATTACATATGTAAGAGCATTATACTCCTGAGTTGCCTCTTCACCTCCTGCACCCACCTTGCCCTCAGCTCCTTGCTCCTTCCCCCAGGCAGCCATGACAAAGGCGTCATTCACGGAAATGCAGGCCACCTCCGTGAAACCCTTGCGTCGCAGCTCCGCTGACTGCTCCACGATCCCAGGGAGGTGTGTCTACGGGGGGGGATCCACAGGGAAATGAGAAGGAGTGACATGCGCGAGGAGGAGAAAAACAAAGTGTGAGATAGTGTTACGGACAAGGCCGGCAAACAAGCACGCAGAAGGTAGGGGTTGTCATGGGCTGCACCAATAAGGTTTCAGCAGTGTGCATTCCCCCTTATTCACCCACACGAAACATCATGCCCATCAAAGACACATTTTGAAAATACATTTAACTGCATAAGTAGTAACTGGCTCATTTTAGAGTCTATATACACACTCTTGCACGCCCAGAGCATGGATACCTTAGTACACCCAGGGGTAAAGGCTCCAGGGACAGCAAAAAGGACCCCCTTCTTCCCCTTGAAGAGCTGATCCATGGACACCTTGTTGCCTGGGTCATTTTCCTGCACCTCAATGGCAGGCAGAGATTGTCCGACCTGGGGGAAGTGGGCAACAAGATTTACATTTCAGGAACTGAACACAATATCAGATTATAGGTTTAAGTGGTGATGAAGACCAAAGAAGTTATAATAAAAATCTGGCGAGCTGGCGTTAGGGGGTGCTCTTTCACTTCAGACCACCCGACCAGGCTCTAACTAACAGACCAAAACACTTGGTTACTAAGTTACTAACGCAAAGGCGTCTGCGTTCCCATTCATATTCTGTGCTGTGTTTGATCTCTTTCATTGTAATCATTCATCACTTGTAATTTTGCGACACTTATAGGGGATGAATGCCCAGTGTCTTTTCAGTTTAGGGTACAGGTTAAAATACGCTTGAAATTTTAATATATTTCTTAATGTCGTCGAAATGTACGTTATATAGACACTATTGCAATGAAAAGCCAGAAGAAACTGTTCACATGACATTTACCATCAGATAACAGAAAGATTTTGTACACCGACATCCGTCAAGAACGGAATTACAGAGTTATACAAATAGACAGAAATATATCCGTAATAAAAATACAAAAATAAAAACGGGTGAACCACAGTATAGAAGTAAAATCGGAAAACATAAAAAGCGGACTACAGCAGATTACAATATCACAAACACATTGATCAGCATGTTTACAGAAATTCGACCACAAAGTGACCTGACAAGCTAACCGTGGTCAGCACTGTGAGAACACGCAACATCATTTATTAAGCAAGTTGATATTCCAACAGTGTACTGATGAACGTTTATTGTATTATTATTATTTTAGAATTATTAAGAAAGTTTTTTCGATAAAATAAAAAATAAAATACATTTGTTACCCCAAGAATTACTATACACAAGAATACGTGTAAATGGTCAAAACAAACTGTACAAATTACGTATACCCAAAAGTGAAACATGTAAATAGCTAACCCACCCTACCAGACAATTAGCGATAATATCAACTAAAAGGAAAAAGCAAGTGCTAAGCCTTGTTTCTCCTTTTATATGTGTGCTTCCTCAATGAAATCACCATCAATTGCTAGCCGTTTGACATACCCTTATAAAACAGCTTGAGTGCTCCGACACCCTAACTACAATAACAGTATAATAAAATTCAATATACATGTACATATATATACAGGCAATCGCAGTGGCGTGTTTAGTAATGTATTGTAGTCGGTTTCTTACCTCAATTGGCATGATGGCGAGCTGTAAACGGTGCTCTGACAGAAACAAGTTGGGTGAGTGCGTGTGAAACACTGCGCATCAGTAATGAAAAGTGAAGTAGAAACTGGGTCAGCCAATCAGCTCTCTGCGTTTGGCACGCGTCTCTAAAATGTCTAAAATTCCCAAAATCTGATTCGACTATTTGCGCTTCAGTCGCGTTTACAGTTATGTGAACAAAACTTTTCTGCGAATCACAAATGTAGCCAATTAAAATGCATACTGGCTCAGTTTGAGAAACGCTTGAAATACTTTGACAACTAAACTTTTCAAAATTATGAAAATCGATTGTAGATATATGTAGGAAAATGTATCATAACAGTATTATTCAGAGTATCATTACATTAGTATATTACAGTATATAGTAACAGTGGTATTATTAAATAGGCTATATTATTACTGCAACAATCAGACTAATCCCTTTTCATAGCGTCAACGCATCGATAAACATTTAAAATACGATACAGTTCAAGATGCTTATAAACGTATTACTTTATTTAAAACGTATAATTAGCCATCTTTAGGATGTTAATTTTCTTCGGAAATATTAAACACTCCCAAAGGTTCTTAAATAATTTGACATTTTAGTCTCATTCAATTACTCGCATTTAATTTAAAAAAAAGAAGAAGAAAAGCAGCAATTAAAAAATATCCACTTTATCTCTCGTTAAAAATGGCAATACTGCATAAACATCCCGGAACGTAAATTAGAGGCAGGGGGAGCCGTTTTGGTGACACCTTGCACGTGTTTCCGGTGTAACATACGCATGTGCTTCAATTCGTACGGCTGTGTTTTACTCAATATAGAAGCTGTTTCAGTAAAGCATTTAAATTGGAATTAATTTAACGTCGTCTTCCATTTAATCGAAGATGAAATTACTTACCCATAATATGCTAACATCCCACGTGAAGGGGGTTACAAAAGGTTATCCCCTAGTTATTAAGGTACGTAAATGCCTTACGTATGTAATAATCCGAACAAAACACAATGTTTTACGTTCCTTATGAGTCCGTATTAACTAATCTAGTCACGCAAATTGTCGTTACAACGTACTAGGTAGTTCTAAGTTATTCACCGTTATGTTTCAGATATATTGTCCCTTTTCTTGTATTGAAATGAATTATTTGCTTGGTCACCCTTTTTCCTCTACATGGATTTCTATTGTGGTTATAGGCAACGGAGGTGAAAGTGAGCGACGTCGATTTCAATCCCGAGTTTGTTTCCCGAATGATCCCAAAACTGGAATGGGCCACCTTGGTGCAGGCTGCAGAAGGAGTGAGACACATCAATAATGTTAAAAATGCATAAATATCAACATTTTTTTTATCATGATCATCGTACCTCCTAGCGGGTGTTTGGCTGTTTCATTAACATTCATCTCCAGTTTTACACGTTCTTAATCTTTTCGGTAACTACATTTTTTTTTCTTAGTTGGGCCATCTGAACGATCTTCCTGTAGAACTCGTTCCTGACTTTGAGAAAAATGAAGATTTTTTGCGCAGAGTCCACCGTGTGCTTCTAGAGGTGTGTTCTTTTCTCCTACCCTGTGCTGTGTGAAGTGAATCTGAGCCTGGAGTCTGTACTAGGTAACATAGGACACAAGGCTAGGGTACACCCTGGATGGGATGTTAATCTGTCACAGGGCACATACACACACAATGCACAATTTAGAAACCATATTGCCTCACTGTAGGAGGAATCCTGTGCGACCCAAGCAGAACAGGTAAACCTCACAAACACACACACAGGGAGATGTGATTCAACAAATCAGTGCTGCCTATTTAGCTGCTATGCTTTTCTAACAACTGTAAATACATGAGAAATATTACAGATAGACCTAGAACATCAGGGAAAGGCTGGAACAGGAAAACTGGCTTTGTTTTACTTTGGTCTTGATCCATTTAGGGGTGAAACACATTTCAGTGGTTAAATCTTCAATAGAAAAACTACACTTCTGGACCAATATGCAGATAAAATTACAGATTCGTTTTTCTGATACTATTTTTTTACTTAAAACTCTGTAAACACACCACATCTAAATTATATCAAAATATATATCACCATCTCCAGTCTCCTTGTGATGCAGCACAACCGCAGACTGTTGTTCTAATGTGAGCCCTGCAGTTGACTTGAATTTTTGTTGAATAACCTAACAAGTTACGGTAAGGAATTTGTAGGCCCTTGGATCTGATATTCAGTGAAATAAGCCCACCTTCTATACTCTCTTCAGGTAGAAGTGGTGGAAGGCTGTCTGCGTTGCCCAGAATCAGGCAGAGAATTCCCAATATCCCGTGGCATTCCTAACATGCTGCTGAATGAGGATGAGGTCTGAAAAGCTAAAGGGTACTCCTCACTCTGGGGGGGTGTGTTTAAATGTTAACATGATTGAATGTTCAAAACAAAGGTTCGTGACTTGCATCAGTAAAGCACCAAACCTGAAGTCACTGGTGTTCAGTTTGTTTTGGAATGCAGAGTGAAGGGTGTTTCAAGCTAGCCTGCAGAAACATCGTCTGTGCTGATCCGATCTTTATCACTGGACATGCCTGTAATTTTGCATTATTCAGCAATTTTAACATTTAGTTGCACTGTGTGTAATAAAGCTGTGGGTCATGCGGGTTCTGGACAAACACAGACCGACACTGTTCCGTATCCAGGGTAATGATGACCTAACTTAACCATTTTTACACTTAAGTATGTAAACATGCATAATTTAAATTGGCACACTTCCTTTTGAATTTTGCTTTCTATTTTATAAGCATTTGTTCTGTATATGGACACATTTTTGTGTTGGAATCTAAAGCAATTTAAATAAAATGGAAAAAAATTCCTATTAATGTTTTTATTATAAAACATTTTGCCTATGGTGTCTGTATATTATATTAAGTTACCTTTCAGAATCGTGGCCAAACAGTTCAGCCTTCTTGATCGGTTTTTGTCTTGTCTTTTCATCAATTTTGGAGGGACGTTCAGTTCTCTAATGTCACTGTTGTTCCTTCTGCACTTCAGGACAATTGAACTTTATTTGGGGTTAACCAGAGTCACTTTAATTGATGCCAGGTGTGAACCCAAAGACTGAACGCTGTAATTAAATTACATTGCTTCCAAAAACTATTAGTTTAAGGGTGCGCACACTTACGCAGTCAGCTTATTGTAAAATATATTTTTTCCCCTAACAGATTTATGTGTTTTAAATAGAATTGTACAGGTTATATATCACATTAAAGGTGTAAAACATTTTGAAATGATTTTGAGACGGGTTATCTCATTTTCTCATTTTTTTACATTACAAAAACCTGACATTATGACAGGGGTGTGTGCACTTTTTAAACCCACTGTATATATTAGTCAAAAACTACTGGAGATAATATTTATCCAGGTAATATCAGCCTCCCACTGGCCTCATCTGCTCAAACTGGCATATACACTGCAGCCTCCCACTGGCCTCATCTGCTCAAACTGGCATATACACTGCAGCCTCC
>JAODUD010000002.1:24964598-24986425 GCA_026784285.1 Stomatorhinus walkeri
ATACAATAATCATAGTGTTTACAGAATGCTGTATTGCAGATACAATAATCATAGTGTTTACAGAATGCTGTATTGCAGATACAATAAGCTGAATTAATGTACATATTTACATGCATTAATTTCCCATTTCCCCTTGCTATATACAAATGATTTTATGGTAGAATGTAATGTGCTCAATTCCAGGCTATTTAAAAATTGCCACACTTTTTGGATTTTGCATTTAAAATAAATGTACTACTAATACATGGCTTGGTTGACAATATACTTTTTAAAAGTTTATAGGTGAGGGGTCAGAAAGTAGGCCTACTGTAAGTGATTAGGCCTGTAAGACTGTAACTGTGTAAGGCTATTGGGTAAAAGCCCAGGAGATCACTGCTGGGGCGAAATTCAGAACTGGACAGAATCGTGAGCCAAATATTGTGGCCTTTGAAAAACATTCAATAAAACATTTTAGGATAGATTATGAATCATCTAATAACCGTGTACAGTGATCACGTCTGTCTGGGTGAAATTGATCAGCATAACCAATTTTTTTTTCATTTTTCTTTAAGTCTCAGGCAGATTACCATCTAATTGACATTTGTATATTTACTACATGAATATAAGGTAATAAAATGGACAGTGTCGCTATTAACTGAATTTTGACAAATTTCAAAATACAGTACAGCTGTTTCAAATGCTTTTCAAATTACAGTATTGTGCAAATTAAATTACTGAACTATGTGTAATTCAAATACGCTATATAACAGTACTATATTGTACATAAAATATAGCTTATTGTAGTTTCATTGCTGCATCTTGGTGGCTCGTTTTTGGTGGTTTATCATAAGCTTCGATGAGTCTATATTTGTCATTGAGAGAATATGACTCTTTTTCCTGTCGTGATTTTTGTCCACGCAGCATTAGCCTCAGGTAGCTAGCCAGAAGTAGATGGGTTGCCGCAAGGCAAAGTAGGGCAGTCAAAGTAAAGTAAAAACACCCAAAATAAATACTGTAAGCAGACTACTTGATTACTATATGCAAGTTACTTAAACAGTATTTGCACAGGAATGACTCTGTCCCAAGCTTTTTGATCCATATAAGCAGTTGTTCACTATAAACGTGATCACTATAAGTGGTTACCATTGTATCACGTAAGAGCTACATGTTACACACTCCGGAACTAACGGATCAGCTCATTCTATACAAATACCCACTCAAAATTAGTCTCTGACATCGATTCTGAGTTTGATGCCACATTTCTTAAAGTTACAGCCTGCAGCATGAAACTCAGAAACGCTGGTTTTCCGTGGGAGTATCAGTGGCTCACTGGGTAACAGTTTCCTTGCACATCCATCACTGAGGGTCTGAATATTCGACCTGATCTGGGTGCGGTTTGCATGTACTCGCTGTGTTGCGTGGGTTATTGAAAACAAAAAATTTCCCATGCTTTTTGCATATTTGTGCCCCGGGATGAACTGGCATCCTGTCCAGGATGTTCTCCTGCCTATGTCACCTTGGACAGGCTCCAGGGTCCCCAATGACCCCATACAGGACAAGTTGTTGAAAGATGGATAGATGGTCTCCATGTGCTGTACTTATGTGCATTCAGTGACCAGTTTACTAGGTACACCTGCTTGCTAACACAGGCAACCTGCTCCAGCAAACAGTGGATCATCTGGCTGCATCAAAATACATACAGCACACAGATGGGGTCAAGAGGTTCAATTACTGTTCGACTAAGCATTAGAGCAGCCAAGATGCCTAGTCTAAGTGATTCTGGGTGTGTTGTGATTGCTGATGCTGTACGTTGTGGCTACAGTATCTCATAAGCGGCCGTCCTCCTGGGATTTTCATGCACTACAGTGTCTAGCTTCTACAGGCTAGACACATCCAGTCAATGGCATTTATGTTACTGGAAACAATAGGTTAATGAGAGCGGTCAGAGGAGAATGTCCAGATTCGTTAACACTAACAGCTCACAGAAACACTGCCGCGTGTTCGGAGAGGCCAGTCTATCCCCAAAATGGTTCTGGAGGCAAAAATGGATCCTACCCAGTACTAATACTAAATGTACCTAGTAAAGCAGCCACTAAGTGTGCATGCGACAAATTAATGCTAAACCAGACTCACTTGAGAGGCTACATGGTCTCATAAATAATTATAAAATGGATGGGTTGCATATTTACAGCAGAGCTAAGTGGTTCATTTACTCTGTATTAATTACACAAAGTGTGATGCAGCTGATTTTTCTCCATTTTTTTCGTGCGAAGTGCACACACACACACACAAAAATGTTGAATGATAGATTTACTGGTATTTTAGTATTTCTGGTATTTGGCTCTGTAATGCTGCCCAGAAAATCACAGCTGCTTGATTGGGCTGATCAGTGCTGACTACCAAATGCAATAACATATTTAAATTATGTTTTATTTACTTGGTGAAAGGCAGAGAATGCAGACAAACCCTGCAGCAAACACTTTCTGTATACTAGGCCTATGTGGGGTGATTGTGCCTTTCTATGTTGCTGTCTGTGCTCCCTGTCAAACCAGCAGCATCTTTTTTTAAAAAAAAAGAAAAAAAAACCTTAAGATTTTAGGCAAACTTACAAATTGTAGAGATTGTAGTATATTTAGTTTAATATGAAGTGCTTTGAGATTTTAGCAGTAAGAAGTGCTAATTATTATTATTATTATTATTATTATTATTAAGCAAGCGAATGTAACATCACTACTGAAATACTTGTAGCCACACAGAATATAATTAGTCAAACATAAATTATCATGGTGAGGAAAGCTGTGTAAAAGAAGCTGAATATATGGTTTAGTTTCTATTTACATCAGCTGCGCCAATAAAAGTCCACATAAGCAGAAAATGGCTGATGATGTCCTGCTCTATATTTTGCCCGTTCATACCTGCCCAGTCCACTCCAGACGCAATTAATCCTTCGCTTTCTAACCACAGGGATAGTGGCTACTTGCTGAAGGTCTAATCTGCCTACACTAACAGGCTGAGCTGAATGCTAGTTGTCATTCCAGTCCCATACAGCAGATCCTCCAATCTCATGTATGTGTAAAAACACAAACCAATTTGCTGATTTCAAAATTCTCTAAAGTCTACAATGACACAGAACGTCTTGGATGTCAAAATGAACCGCATTCAAGTCGAATTTTTTAAATTATTACGCGGTAATAAAATAAATACATTTGATTGTTGACATTATTTTTGAAAACACAAAATAGTAACATTTAAGGAACTCCGGGTAATATACATATCGATGTCACTATATCAAGCAAAATTAAATTCTGTAAACTCTGGTCCAGAAATGCTGAATATATTCAGTGTAAGTGAAAGAGAGAAAGGACTACAGAGCAAGCAGGAGCCGGACTGGGCGTGTGTGGGGGAGGGGATGCCAAGCTGTTTGCTGTTGCCTCTGCGGTAGAACAGTAATGAATCTTCCTGCCCTTGCACTGGATTAGGGACGTTAATCCAGGAGTAAAAGAGCAGGCAACCAGTCTTCCAATTAAGCCAACATCAAGCACCTTTAAAGCAAGTGTTGGGGCTGGAAGTCCTTCCCCTCAGCTGTGCCCTTCAGCAGATCTCAGTGAAGAGTAACGGTCGGAGCAGAGCAGCGGTTTCTCTGCTCTCCTTTCTGCTTACGCATCAAATGTCCTACTTCCATTCTAATGGTTTCACTATTTGTGTTTTACACAAACACGTGATGGCATCACACACACACACACACTTGTAATTATAACTTTGTGGGGACTCTCCATTCATTTCTATGGGAAAAAACTCTAATCCCAACATGATACCCTTAAGCATAACTAATCAAACAAAATCCGAGACAGATCTTTGTGGGGACCTGAAAAATGTTCCCCATGTCTCAACAAAACTGGTTTTTATTACATTGTGTAATATAAACCTAATCCACACAAACACACACACACACACACACGCTGAAACAAACGTGCTTTCTTAGGATTAATGTGGAGGTGCAGAGACTTCCGGTGTTTTCACGACCTTGGGCATCATTGATACCCCGTAGGGCTGTATCGACCGTGGCGCCGCCGGGTCCCAGAAATAAACAAAAACAAAGCATGCGCAATATAGGTCAAAGCAAGTCTTCGTTTGTCAGCGTCACCAGTTAACCTCAAAACTGATACGCAGGAATGCATCTGATTTACAGTAATCAACACTCCTTTAGCTCATTCTCCCCGTCCTCCATTTGCCTCCATGCCGTTTAACTTTACACATAGCCTTGGAAATTGGAAATGTTCTGTCTCAATACTTCAGCCCAGCTACTCCCTGTTAACACCTTGATCAGTTTACATAACTACTGAACTTTGGCATGTTTTATAGTAATTACAAAATATTTCTTTAGCAAGAGAGCCACAAGTGAATGTCTCAATAAGTTCAACTATTTTGAAAAACCTTACACCCACTGACCCATTCTGTACACCAATTCACTGAAGGCATTAGATATGAAACTCCACAATTATAAACGAGCATTTCAAGCTTTCACAACAGCCAAAGTTAAATTTTCTTTGAAACGCTGCTGAGTTTAATATAATCTAGAAGTATGCTATGGTCATTTCATCAATGAGGAGTGTGTCTGCAGATAATAGCACGATAAAATGTAAGCATGTTCCCAACTGTCGTGGCACGTTAGATACTGGAAGTGTTTGTTTTGCACAGATGAAACAAAAACGATGAAAACAACGTATTTGAAATAGTATAGCTAGGAAGTCTAAGCCCGAGAGTGCTGTCCTGTATGTCCTCTGTAGGCTCTCAGAAGCTCCGGAGACCTCCCCTGTGGCTTTAAGAAAACCCGGCAGGGGGGCACACGGCCAGTCACACCGCGACGACGCTTCCATGCACATACTGCCAACTTTCCACCTAATAGCGATCATTTCTGCAAATGCTTCCAAGAGATAACTTTTTTGTTTACTGACATCAGAATTAACTGAAAAACAACTTGCAAACCAGTTAGATACGAGCATTTAGCACCATGCAGTGTGATTCTGACGGGATATGTTTGGCGCCTGTTTAATATGACTGTCAGTGTAATTAGAACAGGTACTTTGGTGCTTACCTTGCCTAATCTTCCACTAATTTCTTTAGCAAATGCATTCTGTTCTCATCTTTGACATGTTTCTCGCTAGCTAGTTATAATAAACCCCCCCAACTCAGTTCCTCATAGCAAGGTCTGTTCAATTGGATGCTTGTTTGGTCCTACATTGGTTGTTATGTGATTATCTCTCCAGAAACACACATCCTATTTCCTGCCATCCTGTACGTCTGAGCATTTTCTAAACTAAAACAAAAGGTGCCAAATAAACTACTACATGGTGAAAACAGCACAGTACTGATCAGTCAGCAGACCCTGACTAGATATCTGACATATTTGCTATACTGATTCAGTCTCTGTGTATCTAATACCCTGGTGCATAACATGTGATACCTGACCTATACCCATGCATAGGATCTGGACTCTCCCTTGAAAGTGGGTCTTCACAACACACTGAAATTACTTAGGTCATTTCTGCGAAAACTCTGTGAACACATTCTTTCCTATATGGCAAAGTTTGTGATGTCAGCAATTCTTCGTATTACAGGAATGTATTGTGTGTTAATGTTATTCTGCATTACTGGTGAACTTTAGTATTAAATAAGGTGCAAAAGAGACTACTTGTGACCGCATATAGTGATTAGATGATTCAGTGCTTACAGCAAGCAGTGATCCACAGCCCCAGAAACCACTGATTTTGATACATGCATATGAGAGGATTTCAATCAGCTGGAGAACCGATACCTGCATAAAGTAACCAAAAGATTGCTGTTGCTTACGTTGTAGGAGGTGCATAACCTACAACAATCTCTTGCGTGTGTGACCTATAATTTCTCACTCTTACAAAAAGCTGTGATGTGAGTGGGTGTTTTGAATCACTGTCAGTCAGAGGTGGAAAGGTCCAGAAAGTACAAATCCAGACCAAGCTTTTGTTTCAACCAACCAGTTGAGTATAAGGAGTCACAGTCACAGAGTATTTCTATTCACAGAGAATTTTTCTGGACCTGAACTTTCTGCTTCTGTTGTCAATTACTGATAGGTTTGTCCTACTTCCCATTGGTCACTGTCTGGTTCCCAATTGGGTCAAACCAATCACTGACTGACAAGGCACCCCACTGACAGCTTCACGGCTTAATTTCTCCATCTAGCAGGTGATATTTTTACTAATAGTTACAAGGTTTAATCTCATGGCATTAGATAAGTTTTCAGTTCAAGGGCTAAAAGATGAAACAATGGATCTGAAAGTATATTGTGTATCAAACCATGCATATTTATATGCACAAATACTGTGCATATTATATAGACCAGGGGTAGGCAATCTTATCCAGAAAGGGCCACTGTGCATGTGAGTTTTCACTACAACCCCCTAATTAGATTACTAATTAGAGGACTGATTAGCTGAAGAGTCCTCATGCCTGGGTTTGAACAGCTGACCGAATGGTTACCCCAACCACCCGCAAACACACCAGCCCCTTGCAGATAAGACTGCCCACCCTGGACATACACCATTCTGAACTCATATGTTGATTTATATTATCAATCTATGGTAATATCATTGGGCTAATATCCTTGGGCTTGGTCTGTTACACCAATAAATAGCAATCCCAACAGAAAAACATGAACAAATTTATATTAAACTGCAAATGAGTTCCAGGAAATAACTTCTATTGTCATTCTCATGCTCATTGTGGAGTCAAACATGAACATATGCTGTAAGTCTGTCTGCTTGTTTTATTGATCCCACCATTATGTGCCTAATCTATGGTAATTTATAGAAAGTTTCAAATTTCTTGACTGTTACTGTTTGTAGTATTGGATGCTTATATCAGCAAACATGAATACAATAAATGTACTCATCTCTGGGATATCATTGAGAGATATTCCTATGCCAAGCAGAACTGGGCCCAGACCTGGGTACTCCAGCGTTCATATGACAGGAAATTGTGCACATTGCAGAAAACATATAAAGTGATGCATGTGTCTAATAAACACTGTGATGGAAATCAGGGAAAAATCAAGGCAAGAAATTCTGTTATTAATTCAGTACCCCCCTAACATCTATTAAAATGGTACAAAACTTTCACAATTTGAACATTCCTTTCTTTAACTAAGATAAAAGAAATCACATTTGAATGTAATGTTAGTACAAGTGAAATGTCTAGTACAACACAGATTTCATTGAATTTCACCCTTTAAAACAGAAAACCCTGCCTGCAAAAGAATAAGGATTAACTTGGAAGCTAATTAGTAGAAAATTCCAGGAAAAAGAGACACACTGGAAACTATATAGTGGAAATAAAAAAGTACCTTTGTGGATGGGTCTCTCTCCTCCAGCTCTCAGGTGCCCCCTCTCCTTTTTGAAAGGTGTCACTTTATTCTCTTAACCTCAGTGTGGTCTGCGCATCAGAAATCCTAGAAAGTATATATCCTTTTAGTAAATATTGACATTCATTTGCAAGTAACAACCGACATTAAAAATGCACTTTAAATGAATGCAAATCTAAACCAAATATTTTAATGTTTTTGACTTTAGATCGAAGAACATTTTTAAAAATGAACATTCACATCTAAAGATGGTGACTTTCTGAAGGGACTTAGCAGTATTCCCTTTGTTTTAGGGGGACAATTAAACAGGCCCGCACAAAGAAGCAGGAATGGCAGAAGGCCGACATAAGACACAAAACAGTCCGACAATGGGGCCAAAGCTTCAATCCATGAAGTATTTCATTAGCATGACATTCTCTCTCACTGTCAATGCAAAACACATGCAGTACATCTTACTATAAGCACAAAAATACCTATTATTTGTCCTCTGTGTTGACTTCAGTTACCACCCTTTTTGCCACAACGTATAACAAAAACTGCTGACAAAAATGGAAAAATATACGAGTATATACCTTTCATTCTTTGCCTTGCCTACAAAGATGCATTTGGCTTGTTGAGTACACACATTCCTCTAAATCACATGCATAACACGATCTCTCTCTGCACGAGTGGCGCCTTTCAAAGGTCAAAGTTGCAGGACATCCTGAAGGACAGAAGCTGCAGCTAGAGTAGCCCACTGTTCCCAGCTCATACGGTAGCTATGCTATTTCCCCATGAGTGTTACAAATGTCTCACACAAAGAACATATACGGGGGAACGAGGGACAAGCTAAGGTACACAACTGTACCTGCCAAAATTACAGCAGTTATAAATAAAAAGGCAAAATTAAAGACATTAAGAAATATCTAAGCAGTAAAATCTAGTACATGCAAATAAAAAAAAAAACTAAACTTCTTATCATACATAAAAGTGCAGTCAAAACACACAGAACATTGAGCCTGTGGTTCAAATCATGCTGAACGTCACAACACTGCTTTACCCTCTTATCTGTTTGTGTTTGCTGGCTAATGGTTATCTAATTGCTTTTTGGTCCATGGAGGTCATAAAATGGTAGATGACATAATTTAAAATATACTTCAATACTGTGTGATCATAATGCATTTATTTTCTGCTGGCATCTGCATACAACCAAAAAAAAAACCCCCACAAAATAACTTTCTACCACAACCTCATAAGGCATTTTTGTGTGACACGCTTTATTTTAAATTGGAACAACAAAAAAAACTATTTGAAGTTCAAGCCAGGTTTAAGATCCAGGGAACAGAGATCCTTTAATGTCCATGCCGCTTGGGTGCCCTTTGAATTCTTTTAAAGGTCAGTCCCAAAACTGGCTTTCGAGTCCCTAGTCAGGCCACTGACCATATAACACAGGGTTAAAGCCACACAAGCCCACAGGGACAACAACCTCACAGGTGATCTGTAAATCATTCTAAAGGGTAATTGCAAAACTAGATTACGACGTCTTGGAGAAGGGTTTCCAAATTGTGGTTTTGAAACTCTCAGTCCATCCCTGACAATACAGAAGAGTAAAGCTCATTGTAGTGGTTCAAGTCTGATATATAAAATAAATACTTTACTGTATATTATATTTATATATTATATAGTATTACATAATATTAAAAAATCATATTAACTATATATTTCAGCATATATATATATACACACACACACACATACACACACGCACATATACGCACGCGTAGATAAATTTTGACTGTTTCCGCCAGGACAAAGACACGTGCCATTAGAAATACCTCGAATACTAGGACGCTGATAGCTTCAGTTGTTCGAGCAGGGTAGTGGTGTGAGTCTATTTTGGGTCTTTCTGTTTGAGGTAAATTTAGACAAACGGGACACGACTCTCTGGTTGGCGGACTGGGAATGACTGACTTGCGGACTTCTTTTTAAGAACTAAGTAACTCTTGTCACGTAACGTTACAATAACCAGACGCATTTCACTGTCATCCTAAGTAAGGCAACATGGAATCTGCATCGATTGAGATTAACTGAAAAGTACTATGCTAAATAGCATTACATTGCTATTTTCCAGTTGCATTAGGAATGCATTAAAATGTCCACTTTAAGAAACGATTTACAGATACTTAAGCATTCATATAAGCTACTTCCACAAACATTAATATTAGATATAAAAAGGCTTATAATTTAGCTAAAGCGCCCATGCATCAAGAATTGCGAGAAACTGTCAAATTAAAAGCCATGCGGAGACACTTGTTAATTACTGACAAATAGTAGGATTTAACTTAATCCCATACATCGGAAAACAAGCACATACAGCTCAGCATACCATTTCTTATAGTACTTACCGGTCTTCACAGACACAATACTCGGACAAAATGATTCACTCAAACAACTTCTAAACGTGCCTAAAAACTCCAGTCCTTTCAAAATAAAAACACGAAGACATGCAGGTTAAGGCACCCCCTCTGTTTTAGTAAATAAAACATGCGAATAAATTCTCTGTATAGTGCAAGGGTGAAGGTTAGTAGCTGTCTAAGGAAATGTGGAGAATGCCAGCTAACGAACATTTGGTGAGTTTGCAATATACTGTCCTTTAACTGGGCAATGCAAAAAATAAAAATAAAACATAATAATATTCCACCTTTCAATCCAAATTCGGCAATTCGGCGTGCCTATTTACATACCTTGGCGGAGTCTCTTCTCGTCTTCCGTTAATACTACAAGCAATAGTTCTACGTACACCCCTTGCCGATTCTCCTCCCTCTCCCCTTTGCGTCTACAGGTTCTCCGTTACGTCCACCCACGACCGAAATCCCCTATACCGCTGCTATCAAATCCAAAAAAAATGTGACAGAACCAGAAGACTAGTGCCGCAGATCCGTGTACCACTCACTGGTTTAACTGTTTCTGTTTAAGTGTATGAGTCGGCTACAATGAAAATGGAACTCTGAGCTATAGAAGCTATACACATAGCCTACGTGGTGGAGTGCTGTTGTGCTATAGAACAGAATACTGACATGATATATAGATTTCTTTTATGTAAACATACAAACAAAACGAATACTTAATTCTATTTATAGCGGCGGACCGTCACATTAAAATGAATGTAACTGACATTTTACCGAATATAGGTAATCATTCAGAATTTTTGTCTTGAGCGGCTTATTTGAAGAATTGCCAGATAACTAGATACAGCATATAATGTTCTTATAACCGCATATTTCTTCCTCTCTTCCCCTCTGTACCTCTTCGTAAGGACGACAATGTCGCGCAATTCGTTGGTTCCATAGATACGCACCGCTGTAAATCGCACATTGCTTTAGAAGGCATGGAAAATGTAGCTCGCAGCTACTCTCTCAGTCAGTTAAGTCTCGTGACACTGACTAAACTCAGCAAGTGAAACGGGGTGCGCGCGGTCGCCGTGGACAGCGCGCGCACTGACGCTAGAAGAGGAACCGTCTTAAATCCCAAGTTAACTGTGACCCACGCGGTAAGAGAGGAGGATGGGAGATATGCATACCCTACCGGTATTGAAGGAATTGAGGAAGGGAGGTTTACCTGTCCAGTTTCGGAAAGAACATGAACAGATGCGTCAGTGCTGCTGCTCGTCTAGGGAGCGTAGCCTAAAGCGCCGCTTTTACGGACATGCAAAAGTAATAGAAAATGTAAGTTTCCTAATAGTAATTACTTAGGGCACAAGGATCCGGTATGGTTCCATATTCATTATCGAAGGTAGTCCGCGGAAGAAGTATCATGCAGACCGCCGGTGTTCTAGATGTCATTGAGTCTATCTGCGACCTTGAGTCAAGGTCGTACCTGAAGCTGTGCTGCCTGACGAAACTGTATATGCTCGGAGCTGAAGTGCTGCATTGCGTTAAGCCCGCGATATACTTCAAACAAATAAATTTAACACCACCGGCAATTCTTAAATGCATTTTTGTTATGATATTGTACTGTTATTATTCTTGTTATGTTATTATTCTTGAATTATCTATCAGGCTAATTTATTTAAGTGAGGTATATATCTTGTTACTGGCAAAATTACGGAATGTTATTTGTTACAATGTATGTGCGTTAGAGATGTTTTTGCTGTATTAGAAAGTGTGTGTGTGTGGGGGAGGGGGTTTGGAATGCAGTTTGAGGTCATGACCTAGGGACAGCTGTGGACGAAGACAAAAGTTCACATCCTCTAATATTCATAAATAATGAACGGCACATAGAAATACCAGTTGGGAAACTTTATGATACGTCTAGATTAAGCCCACATTTGGTGTTTGTAGGTTGAACGCTGATTTACAAACTATGATCTCAATAAAAATGAATGAATGGTTTAACAGATGCATACGGATGGTAAAGACCTTTCTGATAAAGTTTTCACTGGCACACTCATCCCATCCATCCATCCATTTTCTATACCCACTTATCCTACTGGATCGCAGAGGGTCCGGAGCCTACCTGGAAGCAATGGGCACGAGGCAGGGAACAATCCTGGACGGGGGGCCAACCCATCACAGGGCACACCATTCACACACCATTCATACACCATTCACACACACGGGCAATTTAGCAACTCCAATTAGCCTCAACATGTCTTTGGACTGTGGGGGGAAACTGGAGTGCCCGGAGGAAACCCCACGACGACACAGGGAGAACATGCAAACTCCACACACATGGAACCGAGGTCCCAGAGGTGTGAGGCAACAGTGCTAACCACTGCACCACCATGCCGCCCCCTGGCACACTCAACAGATCTTTAATGATAGGCTATATTTGTTTTTGGTTAATACTATGTTAGAGTCACTCTTTTACAGTGAGATAAAAAGATAAATAAAGTGAAGTAATACTTAATGAAAATGCATATAAACAGTTTGTTTCCCATAACAAATGACAATGCCAGTTGTTGTCTTTAAAGCATATTGGAGCAAGTTATATGGGATATGTTTATCAGCTTTCGCATCTTCATTAAGGGAAAACAGGCTCAGTGAACTTAAGTACAATATGATCTACACTGTGTGTGCAGACGTACATATTAATTCTGATTGATTCCTTTTATTATATAAATATAGGCTAAAACAAACAAGTCAACAATTAGGTTTAGACACAAATTATTTTATTATATATTTCTCAGTGAAAATAACAAGGACATATATAACATATATAAGATAAAAAACATTTCCATTTATAGAAGAAAATAAAACCGCGTGGACAATCATCACGCCGGTGCATCTCAAAGAAAAGAAAAAAGATGGTTCTTTGCTCGCTTCCACACCTGCTCTTTTTATTCCATTTAAAGAACCATAAAGCATGACACGAGAAAGACGCCAAACTGCTGTCAGCAAACCGACAGGCTGACTGTATTAACATTCCATTGTAATTACTTATTCTATTATATTTACTGATAAATATGCATTTTTCAATATCTGATTATAATGCGTGATACCAGTGTTGATTTATCATTTTGATTTTCACTGAAAAACAGTGCACCAAATTCATTTGAATGCAGTTATATATTCTTCTAATAATAGTAATACTACTTGCGCTTTATGAATTGTTACATTCCTTGTTTATTATTACTGAAAATAGTATGTCATCTGTTTACTTAAGTAATATACTTTTATCTAATCGCTTGTCGCCAATTGTGTTGATTTTTCCTGGTACTATTGCTCCCTCTGTCGACCATTCGATTGTATTACTTCTGGAAACCAGATTGCGCAAATCTTACAACAATGACGTCAGTATGCAGGCAGGCACAATCTGTCCTCGAGCCTAAGGTCAGTCTGAATTGGGAGCATTAAAAATAACATAAACATGCATTAACATTTACTACCAAGTATCAGGCAGTCGCTACTCGTGATTTTTAATGAACTGTTTTCTAATGAATTCACCAAGCTTCTTCAAAATATATATAAGCCTATAATATGTTTATTTGGAGCCTACACACATTCTGATGAATCGGAATAGCTTCAAACTGTGTTTATAATTATGAAGAACTATTGAATACAATGGCTGTTAAATGCATTTTTCCGAAGCGTAATCTGTAATATCTCTGCAGTATGCTTTAAGTTTTTCCATAGTGGGAAATTACATAAAATTTTATAATAAAAAGACGAGAAATGGCATTATCTTGCCAGAAGTTGCTTTAAAAAAGAACTGTGCGAGATGACGTGGCGCTCCGTATGTATATTTAGACTAAATTAAGTTCCAGGAAAAAAAGAAAAGAAAAACAGTCGCTTTTAAAGTCGAGTTATTTTTACCAGCGAAAAATTTTGCAATACCACATCTCACCGCCAGATGTAATGTGTTTGATCATTTAATTCTCCCATTTTAGCACTAGATGTCACCAATAAACCCACAGTTTCACGTAGACGTTATGCGATGCAGCGAGTTTCCACAATTTTATGTTGCATTCTAGTTCAGACATGATCATTTTTTCTTTAGCAGTTATTATCTTCATTTTCAACAGAGACAGACAAGTCATGCCCTTGAGAGTTTTGGGGAAAAATATTTTACAGGGCCTCCCTCTCCTTTTCAGTGTTCCTGCAACACTTTAATTTCCGTACGATTACAGCCTTGCAACCGTAACCATAATAATGTTAAAATGGGACAGAGGGAAAGAACGGCAATAAACTGTCCTTGAAAGATTAACGGCCCGGTAGTTCTGAACTGTAATTAACAACGAGACTCAAGAAAGGCAAAAACCAACCTAAAGGAGGACTAGAGAACACAGGGTGTGGAAAAAGAAAGGGTTTGTGTATAATATTACGATATACAAAGTAAATGTAGCCTATATGTTATATAAATAAAGACAAAAGCGCGCGCGCGCACTTTTTATATACATATATATATATACATACACACACACAGACTGCAATGGAAGTCACGTTTGCCTGCATGGTTTAGGACAGCCTGTTCAAGTAGGCTTGCTGTTAGTAGTATGACGTTTGGGTAAAAAGATGGTTTTACATTTCAAAACGTATTGATGTGCGCATGGGAGTTTATCTATTATTTTTCTAAATGCCACACACCGACACACCCAGGCATAGTGACTCTGTGGTACCCATGCGGTGACACACACACACACACACACACACGGAAACGCGCTATTTTCCTTCAACGTGTATTTATGCATATCTCTCCCTCGCTCCTAGTTTCTCTGTCTCTCTCTTTCTCTCCCACCACTCTTTCAACCACATGTTCAACCTACTCCCGACCCTGCTCATTTGGAAATGAGAAAAGTTCTCTGATAAAACCTCGACAACAACAAAATAAAGATATGCGTTATTTTGCCATCGTAACAAAAGAAACCATCCAGAGTACAAGAAGATTTGGGACATAGTTTACACTTGTTTTTATCACCAAGGAAAGGATCTCCTGTCTCCAGCTGAGTATTAGTTTCATATGTTTCTGCTTACGCCGAAAATTATGACAATTCTGGGCAGATATTTCTTGTAATAATAAAACATACACGTCGCTATAAAATTACTCCTTCATTTCTTCTTGCATAGCCTACTTGAAGATCGCAGATAAGTCGGAGACTTTGTGAAAAATGAACAGAGATGAATTTGCGAACATTTAAAAAAGAAACTAAAATTCAGATGCAGGGGTAATTTTAATTTTAATCTTTCTTGGCTGGATCTGGGAAAAGATCCGGAGTATCAAGGGAATGCATTAACGACGAAAGCAATATTTTTAAAACTTCGCTGAAGACAATGCTGTATTATCATGCAGCAGTTTATACTGGAATGTAACACTAAAGACACCGTTAGGGATACGGGTCGATACGATGTCCTTATATTTTAGCGAATAAAATATGAGGGAAGCGAATATCTGATGTTGTTTTCAGTTTATCTGAAATGGTATGTGCCTCATTTATTTGTTTATTATTCTAAAATATTTAAGAAACAGATTCTTTAGTTTGTTGACTTTTTAATCGAGAGTTAAACGGGATCTCTAAAAAAATCGAGCGAGTGCGTATAAAAATATCGTATTTTAAATAACTCATAAAGGGTAGCCATGACCTCCTGCAGACTACGAACGATTCTATTTGAATATCCGATTCTGCTTTTACTCGCTATGGCACTCTGTGCACAAGGCTTTTCCACCTGCCAGTCTTTCGACTTGGACGACTACAAGTCGAAGCGGATCGAGGCCGTGCGCGGACAGATCCTTAGCAAGCTTCGCATTCGGGAGCCACCTGAACGTGAAGTTAGCCCACCACCCGAGGAGGTCCCTCTGGAAGTCATGCTTCTGTACAACAGCACCAAGGTGTTTGCCAACGCTGATCCTGCCTGTGAACGCGAGAGCAGTGAGGAAGATTACTACGCCAAAGAGGTCCAGCGAGTCGATATGCTACCACCTCGCATTGACACAAGTAAGTAATAAAGTATTTATAAAACTGTAATTTTATGTAGGCTACTATAACTATTATACACTTGGAGTTGGCCATTAATTATTTCACTTGCTGGTGTTGAAAGTTGAATAAGCTTAATTAAATGCGCAATATAAATATATATTTCAAATTAAAACGTATTCAACTATTTGAATATATGTTTTGACCACTCATTGCAAGTTCAAGGGATAAGTGCAACTAATTAGGTTTTTAAACATTTTAAGATCGAGTCATTTATATATATACCACATAATTCACCAAATAAGGATGTTTATTTATTGTTGTTGCTATGCATTTCCCACAGCAGTTAATACTGACTATCCATTCAAAAAACTTTACAAAAGAACAGTTAAATTCTCCAAAACATGTTGTTCAGTTGTTTTGGACCCAAGAACTTCTAGAGATAGTCACAGTTTGGTGTACAGCAAATGAAAAAGCTATTATTAAGGCTTTAAGCCTTAATAATTAATTTGCAGCATAATGAAACAAATGATTTTGTATGGTTTTGTAATGGGTATAATAGATTCCTTGTGATATACTTGAGCGAAGATTCGGCTCACCTGGAACTCTAGGAAGCTATGAGATGGTGTTGCAGAAAAGTTAAAATAATAGGTAATATTCAAACCTTTCCTTATGTGTAAACACCCTCCAGTAAAATAATCAAATTTTATTTTACATTTATAGCCCGCTGGTCTTTTGCATGCAGGGTTACTAACTTTGTTCACCTGCCTGGTGTGAGATTTTCAGTTTGATGCAAATCTGCACACATGTGCATATGCATTTACATATATGTAACAATTTTGTTATCATGTTAATAGCTTGTAGGGTTTGCAAACTACCCCAATGCTTTTGATTTACCTAATTTTAGGTTTATTATAGAATAATATAGATTTGCCATAAGAGTTTTTGCATGAGTCTGAAAGCGTTGTCTCACCAGATGCGTGAGAGCTGCCAGGTCAGCTATAATTTTCAAGAATGCTCATTCAGTATTGGTTGAATATCTTTTATTTATTCATTATTTCCTTCCTTCTTGTTACAGATGTGATCAATGGTGGACCTCCAAGCTTGTATTTCCGGGTTGTAAGGTTTGATGTCAGTCGCGTGGACAGAAACTCCAGCACGCTGGTGAAAGCAGAATTCAGGATATATCGCATCCCCAACCCACAGGCCCGCACCTTGGAGCAGAGGGTGGAAATATACCAGGTACCCAATGCTGCACATCCCTTTCGCTTTAACTGCACTTGTTAGAATTTGAGAATCTATCAGAGTATAATTGGGCAGCAGGTCTCACACCCCTGGAGGTCAGGCCTCGATTCCCCACCCCAACTCTATGTTTATAGGGTTTGCATGTTTGAAAGCTGTCATGTCTTCTCTGGTTTCCCCCTACAGTGCAAAAGCATGCTTTGATGAATTGGAATCTCCGATTTGTCTGTGGGTGTGAATGGTGCTTGTTTCCTGTGTGGGCTGGTGCCCTCTTCTGGGCTGTTCCCCACCTTGTGCCCGTTGTTACCAGGACGGGTGCCACTCCACCATGACCCAGTACAGAGCTTGAAGTAGAAAAGATGAATGACTATAAATAACCTAGACTTGCAAACAGCAGTTAATGGTTCGTATTCATGTTTCCCGCTCTCTCATCAAGCTGTTGAAATCTCGCGACCCGGCAGCTCCCTCGCAGCGATACATTGACTCCCGCACTGTGCGTCCCCGCGCCAAGGGCTCGTGGCTGTCCGTCGACGTCACAGACACTGTCAAGGAATGGCTAGCACACAAAGGTTACAGGGCAGATGACTCACACTTCACTTATATTGCCACTGCTTTTGGGAATTTGCTTTTTCTCACTTATCGCTCTTTTGTTTCTTTGCTCACTATTCCTGCCCTTCAGACAGAAACTTGGGACTGAAGCTGAGTGTGCACTGTCCGTGTTGCACGTTCGTCCCCTCCACGAACAACATCGTGCCAAATAGAAGCGAAGAGCTGGAGGCCCGTTTCGCAGGTTTGGAGGGGGGCCGAGATCATTGTGCTAGACTGCACAACTGACAGTTACAGACAGACCACATTGGTGCTGAATGACAGTCACATGGGCTGTTGCATGGGTTCGTGACAAACGACAAGGGGAGATTTATAGACTGCTTTAAATTAATAAAGATTACATGAGAATGCCCAGCTGTCTTAGTAATGAGGGACCTTGAGAGAAACCATACTAGGGAAGAGTGAAGATTATAGTGATGACGCCGATCTGTATTGATGTCCTCATAATGGTTCTAGAATCACACACCACAGATATTGCACACAGTGTTATGTAATTTACCTGTATCAGTTACTGCTTTCTGCTTGCAAGTCAGTTGGCAGACTTAAAAGAAAAATGAGTGTGCCTTATCGTGTGTGTGATTTGTAGGTAAGGGATAAACCACTTCGAGGTGTTCAGTTATACGAAAATAATCAACAGCAACGAGCCCGATGCGAAGCGGAGAGCTGCTAACCAAGTTGGAGTTAATTAAATTCAATTATTATATAACAATGTTCCAATGTGCTGATAAAAATATAGTCCCTATAAGGACAGAATGTCTGGTCATTCTACTCACTGGAATCATTAATCTCCATTAAGTTACCATAGAAACTGTCAATCGACAGGAGTTTACGTTTTGAAAACCAAGGACAATTATGCTGATGAATGACTGATTATGTTTTAGTAAAAAGTCACACAGGTTTTTATATTCACATGTTTAATAAAACATTAAAATGCATTAATATAGAACTGTAATTAGGCTATTGGAACTACCTGTGCATTTACATGAAAATAATCAACACCTACCTGACATCTGTGGACCAATAAGAAAATAGTATTTACCAAAGCTGTGGTATAAGGTTTAATGATAGTGGATGTTAATATTTGCTAATTCTGATCCATCTTCTTCACAGGCATTGACGATGACATAATGAAGCTGCACAGGAGGCCAGAAGCCGTTAAGGGCCAAATTGAGTTCAGCACCAAGACACCACACCTGATTCTTAGCCTGCTGCCCAGTGACAGGCTGGACGATCCTAGCAAGAAGCACCGCAAGCGGAGGGCAGCAACCGACGCCCCCACATGCTCACGGTACCTTCATGTCATGTGTCGTTTGCATAGTAACCATCCGCAAGGTTTCTGGAAAGCAAAAGAACTTCATTGTATCCCATTGCACATGCACAAATGCATACCTGTGCTAGTGTGAAATTCTTATGGTACACGATGTCGGGCCGACAGATTTGCTCTGTTTTGACTTCCGTCAGCAGCATGGACCAAGGATGCTGTCTCCGGTCCTTGTACATTGATTTCCGCCGTGACCTGAACTGGAAGTGGATTCATGAACCTAAAGGCTACAAGGCCAACTTCTGTGCTGGGAACTGTCCGTACTTATGGAGTGCAGACAATCACTACAGTATGGTCAGTGCCTCCTCATCCAACCGAGAGTATCTCGAAAGTCGTAAGATGATGACAGGCCCATGAGATGTATATGTATTGAAAACCAAGATCCTAAATTTAACACAATTTAATTGTTTGCATTTTACATTTAAAATGCACTTTTTAAACATTTTTTGCATAATCTTTTAATCTGTTGGGAGAGTGTTGGTAGTTGTTTACTTAATGTTTGTCAAGTGTCAGCTGCTTTTTATCACTGGCATTTGGTCTTTTTATGAGTAGTACTTCTCGCCCATTATTTGTCCAGCACTCACTGGATCACCTCACTCTCCAGTCAGTGTATAACTCCGCGACCTTTAACCACAGCATGCTGTTTTATGTAGGTGGTATTTCTGTCTTAAGCCAAAGCGCTCTGTGGGAACAGCAGTAAACAATCTACTGGTCATGGCTGCCTCTCCCAAAAGCATACAGTAGATGCTAACGACGTTCATCAAAGCGAGACACATTGACATGTCTACATCTTATTCACTTTCTAATTCAGCGGCCTTGTGCAATGATCAAAACATTTAATAAATACGATTAAGGCTTTTTAGTTACGATATGGAGAAAACACTGGAGCCACACCGCCCCGTTTCTCGTCTTAATAACAATAAGTGTGGTTTGGACAGTCTGGGGTCCCTCGCCGCCATGGTTTTCGTGGGCTGCTACTCGCTGATTTTGGACGCGCCTGTTGTGCTTTCTCTCCGCTCCAGATCCTGCCCCTGTACAACAAGCTGAACCCCGAGGCTTCCGTCTCCCCGTGCTGCGTCCCCCAGGACATGGAGCCCCTCACCATCGTGTACTTTGTTGGCCGCACCCCACGCGTCGAGCAGCTCTCAAACATGGTGGTCAAATCTTGCAAGTGCCGTTGATATGGGGGGGGGGGGGGAGGGGGGGGACAGAAAGAGGCTGAACAAGGTAAGGGAGTGGGAGATATACAAATAGGAAAACGGCAGCCATGTTTTAGTACTTCTGCTTGCAAAGAAATGAATCAGATGTACAATGAACATCTGTACAGATTGGGAATAAATAATCTGTCATAGATTCCTTTACCAGCGTTAAATTATTTTGTACATCCATAAAGTAACATCACCATAAGCAATATAACATGGTGGGAGAGAAAAGTGCTTTCTTTTGTTGTGAAAGGAACTATATATAAATATTACTGAATTTAATTGTTTGTGATTTTGCTCTGGAGTTTAAAGTATTTTTTTCCTTCTCCGAAACAACTGGAAAAATTACCTGAATAAGTTGGTTTTACAGCATGCTTGTAAATGCAAAATTATTTAGGTTGAGAACAACAGCATATTCTTGTATAATTAGCAGGTTTAGTAGCAATAAGATGCACTGTAAGATTTAATAGTGGCTGTAGCGACTAGAAAATAGAATGTTTTTTTCCATAGTCAAGGTTATTATGAAATACAGTACTTTTGTTTGTAAAGCCTTATTCTAAGTAGGTGTTTATATATATTTTGTATCCAGTGTGTAAGTTAATTTCCATTTTAGGAAGCACCAGTGGTGAATTGGATGCATATAGCTTAACAAAAGGGGATTACGTTATCATTCTGAATATACACTAGAAAATGTAAATATTGTAGCCAAATGAAATAAAGCTATTTTTATGTTTGTGAACATCAGGCATTGATCATTTTTTGTCTAAACTGCACTTTTTTTTGTTAACAAGGCGTGATGACAGTGAATCTCTATCCAGCAATTTAAAGTACCTTCCATCCATGACACCTTACCATGCACAGAATTATGTATATTCTCAGATAAGTCATGCAGTGCCAAATTTGTGTTATATAATTTTACTAGAGAGTCACCTAAACCCGGAGCGTAAGGGAAGCACTGCAGGGTTGTGCGAGTTCAGTCTCGGTGGCTTGAGGTTTGGTGACCGAAGAAATGGAAATAAAAGAAGCAAAAATATATACTGGACAGTGTGCCCTGGCCAATAGGGAGCAGTACGAAGTGCCCGAGCAAGCAAAGTGAAACAATTGGGACTCAGAAGAGACTCAAACCCAGCCTCAGCCTGTCTGTGGGTCCTTGAGCAAGGCCCTTAACCCCCAGCTCCCTGGGCGCCCCTTGCAGACAGCTTGCTCTACAAAGAGCAAAGTTGAGGGAGGCATAAAAGGAATTTCCCCACGGGGATAAATAAAGGATTGATTATTATTATTATTATTATTATTTTGGCAATATTTCACTCTTGATGAATACAGATGGATTTTAATTATACTTTTTTTTTAATCTGACAATTATGTAGGTTTCTACCACATTGTATTGTGGAATCTGTTAGTTTACTGAGATGTCAATGTGGAATATGTGTTAGTCAATGTGGAATATGTGTTAGTCAATGTGGAATATGTGTTAGTCAATGTGGAATATGTGTTAGTCAATGTTGAATATGTGTTAGTCAATGTGGAATATGTGTTAGTCAATGTGGAATATGTGTTAGTCAATGTGGAATATGTGTTAGTCAATGTGGAATATGTGTTAGTCAATGTTGAATATGTGTTAGTCAATGTGGAATATGTGTTAGTCAATGTGGAATATGTGTTAGTCAATGTGGAATATGTGTTAGTCAATGT
>JAODUD010000002.1:25004094-25018050 GCA_026784285.1 Stomatorhinus walkeri
GTACTCAGCTGACTTCACTTCATTGCTGCATAACATTGCTGAGCTGCTATAATAACCCACTCATTGGCTCTTAAGTACTTCATGATTTAAATTCAAACAGTGACTTTTTTTGGCCAGACAGTGTATTATTTGTCTATACTGTATCTTAATGTTCAATGAGAAATTTTCTACCACAGATGCACATTCTTGTACTGCATGTGTTACCTAGGGCACAGTTGGCTGGGTCTGTTTGACTTGTTTGCTTCTTAAGTTAGATTTGAGTTTCACTGACTGGGTTGCCATTTGAAATTTCCCGGTTAACCCATCCATTCTCCATACCCGTTCATCTGATGCAGGAACTGCAGGAGTCTGGAGTCTATCCTAGAAGCTATGGGCACAAGCCAGGGATTAACCCAAAAAGACAGACACACAGAATGTTCACACCTAAACCCTGCAATGACATGGGGAGAATATCCACACATGTGGCGCTGCAGTGGAAACTACAGTCTTAGTCTCCAGAGGTGTGAGATGACTGTGCCATCCTCTGCTTTGTTTCAATCTTCAAAAAAAAATTCTTTAGCAATATTGGAAAGAGTTTGGTCCTGTTCCAGCTGATTGGTTCTTAGTCAAGTTGTGGTGAAGCTTACAAAGCTGAATTTTTCCTGGGGGAGGAGAATTTTCCACCTGGAAAATTCAGAATGAAGGGCATGCTCACTTATTATAGACAATCTTGTTTCTGACACCGACGCACAGTTTCTGAATTAACTGTGCTTGTGCACGTCAGTTTTCACGTTTATTTTTATATGGGGCTTAGTGAATGCACAAGTAGCAAACAGTGACCTCTGTGTTATTTGGAATTGGGTGAAATTAGGAAGTCATCAAGGAGAGCTGTGTAAGCTAAGCATCTGTGACTGAAAGGTTATGACATCAAATGCTAGGAATAACTCCTATTTTGTACACAGACTAAGTTATTTAATTATTTAATTCCAGATGTCTATTATTTTTAACTATTTAGGTCACCTGGATACAACCCAAATATATCATGGGCACATGGCTAAAAAAAAAACTTAAACACAATTTTCCATGTTAAAGTATGCTGACGATATTACCCGGATGCATAACATTTTTTTTATGTGCGTTGAATGGAACATGATGAACTTGAGATGAACATAAATAATCAATCGTACTGGAATATATTATTTTTTCCTTGTGTGTTGCACCCTTCACCCCAACATGACTAATGGCCAAACAGCCTAAACAGAACACCACAACCTTTCCAGTTAGCAATGAGCTTAATTTTTTTAGACTGAAACAAAACAAAAGTGAAATGATGCTTCATTTGCACAAGTATAGATCTTTTCGCATATCCCATCATGCACTACTTCTGAGACATACACATATAGTTAGGAGTGAAACTTGGTGTCCATGTGCGGTGCAGTGCGGTGCGGTGGGGGGGGGGGGGTATACAATGTGAGTATTCTGCTGAGTTAGGGATTCAAACTGGCAGTCTTCCGATCATATAATTGAGTTCAAGTATTTACTTTAAATGCAAAAAATGCTACCAGCTTCATGCAGGCATATCTGCATTAGCTCTGAATGTTTTTTTTAAAGGTGTGTTTATATATTTTATATTTATATGTGCTCTCGGGAATATGGCCGTATTCAGGTGCGGGTACCTATGCAGTGGTGAATGTAGAGCTGACCTCTGTGCGTCTGTGTTTAAATGTATGCTGAGCCGCAGCCTGACGCAGAGACAGTTCTTCTGGAAAGCCACACGGACGCTCTGCAGTGGTCCTGCCTTGGAAAATCTGCTTAGCCGGTTCCTTCACATGACCATGGCCGTGGAGGACAGTCTCAGTCTCTCAGTCATCTGTGTCAGCTTACTGCCTACAAATAGATACTGAATCCCAAATCCAGCACCAACTGCTACACAAAACCAGAGAGATGAATCATAAAAATGACACTCAGTACTTTAAAGCTGGTCCCATCCTAACATGGTCACCTTGTTCTTCAAGACTCATCAGAAGCCTATCGATTAGCTCCTGCGTTGAGGGCTGACCTTATCCCTTCTACGCCTGCCTTGAATGCTCAGCACCACTGGTTCAGTTTGGAAAAGCACTGAATGCTAATTAGTGAACACATCTGAGAAAAATTTCAGTTGGTCTAATGCCCTACTCCTCTACTCCCTGGTAGAAGCTTGGAGCTTTACAAGCTAGGCATCCGATGTTTCCATCTTTCTCCAGCATCCTCTTTTCTTGTTATTCCAGATGGTGTATCTGGAAGGATCTCTTCATCATGCCCCCCGGTGGTAAACACCTGCAAATAGTAGTAAAATGTGTTAAAAGCATTACTTGGTTTAAACTAGGCCTGTGAACTGATTAAAAAAAAAAGGAATTGCGCAACTTTCTGTGATTAATTGGAATTGCACCTAATATTAAAACTTACAAGCATAAATATGTACAAATTAATAGTTTATTGTGGGTTACAAGCAATAAAGTTTAAAAACAGTTTAATCTAGTTTTGTGCTCTTTGATTTTGGTATTTGGAGAAAATGGTTAAAAAAATCACCAAATTCTTGAGTTTGTGAGAATAACCCATTTTTAAATATTTCAATGGTTTAACTTGTGATGTACAGATTATTCTTTTCCAAAAATACCACTTGCTAGCAAATACAAGCTTAATTTCAAAGCATTTCAAAAAGGCTAGATGTACAGATGGAAATAAGACATATAGCATTAACAGGAGGATCGAAACACTTGATCTAAATTCTAAAACCTATTTTACAAATGGTTCCTGATAACCACTGAAAGTGCACTTAATAACATAAACAATATTAAGATCTTAAGGCATAAGCCTTCAATAAAATAAAATAAATACTGCAAATTACAATAATTTTTATCATATGTATGCCTAGTATGTCTAGAAATTTTTTAAATTAAATAAAACATGTAACATCACTTTCTACGTGAAACCCTAACTGAATGTTTGAATTTTAGCTTCGGATTCTGGGATTCTGTGCAATGTTATAACCTTACAACCAGGAAGGAATATTACAGGTCTCTATTACTAGTCTTTTGCTCATACTCAGTGTTGCCAGCTTAGCGACTTTGTAGCTTGATATAGTGACTTTTCAGAACCTTTTAGAGACTTTTTTGGGGGGGAAAAGCCACTAATCAACTTTTTGAACAAACCTCAGCTGACAACAGAAACTTAAAAAGTGTGAAAGACAATAGCTTTATTGGGAAGCAGAAGCAAATGGATATAAAGTATTGAAACCATCTGACACTAGGCAGAATTCAAATAGAACACAGTGATGTCACCATATCCTAATTAGCGCATGGCATCATCTAGCGACATTTAGCACCTTTCCATTGAAAGTAGTTTGTGATGCCACACATATTACAGCATTGTCCTATCTGGGTATCAAAATACTGCATGTGTTAATGTGATTAAATATATAATAATGCTGTATGACTTTAAAATTAATGCTATGTGTTAATGAGATGAATTTCCTGGCCTTGGTTTAAACTAGCAATACCAATTACTTAACTGCTATTGTCTTTCGACTATGGAAAAATACCAGAGTACCTAGAGGAAACCTGTGCAATACAAAGAGAACATACTAGCTCACAGAATGGGATTCGAACCTTCAACACTGATGCAGTGAACCACCTTGCTACCACCCTTACTCAAACCACTATACTGTCAGCTAAAAAAAACACGATCTAATTATGAAGTTCAAGCCAATGTACATCGTTCATTTTGCTCTCTCCCTGTCAGATCTGGTTCAATTATTCAATAAATTAAATGAATAAATATTAATAAAAGGTATCAAGTAACACGAGGAGCTTATACTAGATTGTTAAAGCTCCACTAAAGGAATAAAAGAATGGATACAAAAGTAGTATGCATGATAATATCTTATTTATGATTATAGATTACTTTTATAACTTTAATATTCAGTGTTTAATGTTCTGCAGAATCAGCTCCTTCCTCCAGAGATGCAAGCATTCTAATCCAAAAAGTGTCACAGCGCAGTGTCACTATTGGAGAGGAATTTATTTTCTGTGTTCCTAGCAGTTATATTTAGATAACCCCTTCTTCCTTTTCTGTGTTGGGCTCTGACTAAATTTAAGCTTAAAGCCTCCCGCTTGTGTATTCAAAATAACTTGGATGACACAGTTATGGGTATGGTTGTCAGGATTTAACCTGAAAGTTGGAACTGAAACTAATCTGCAGGAATGGCATGGGGAACTTTTACCCTTATGTATAACTGGATATATATATATCGCAAAAAATCTAGTAACACTTTACATTTACTGCACCTTCATAATGCATTCATAGAACATTCATAAGCAGTGTAAGTATACCGTGACATCCTGATATACCCTCTCAGCTTTGATATACATTAAAAACAAACATCATATTATAACAAACATTATAATTGTATAGTCATATAATGTTTGTTATTAATGTATAGTAAGTGTCAAGGTACATTTTTTTCATATCAGTCAGTATTGATAATAACCGCGATAGAATGATCATTAGTGTTGATCATCTTTGTATCAAGGATTTGCATGATTGGAAAGACCTACTGAGGCATGCTTGACTGGGTGGGTTTAAAAATGTCTCATATTCCATAACTGCTAAATAGAAGGTGATTAGAAATACATTGAGGTCTATCAGCTTAGTGAGGCATGTTTTGCTTCACTGTAATTCCTTTTATCAACCTGAGAGTGGCACTGTTTTGCACAACCCTTTGTCAAACATTTTTGAACAGCCACACTCTTTTGGTTTGACGTGGAAATGGTTGTTGTGATTATACATTTGCACTCAAACAATATTTCATGTGATTTGAATGCTAGGTTTTTTCCCCTTATTTTTGGTGAAGTTCTGTTATACTTTTTGTCTTAAAGAAATCACCACTGCTCTATATACACTCTATGGACAAAAGTTTTGGGGCACACCTATTACTTATTGAATTCAGGTATTGCATTCAGACCTACTGCCACAGGCATATCAAATCAAGCACCTAGCCATGCAGTTAGGTTTACAAACATTTGTGAAAGAATGTGTCATTCTGAAGAGCTCAGTTAATTCAGTTGTGGTACAGCCATCGGATGCCACCTTTGCAATAAGTCAATTTCTGAAATTTCTTCCCTGGTTGATATTCCATGGTGAACTGTAAGTGGTATTATTGCAAAATGAAAGAGTTTGGAAACAACAGAAACTTAGCCAGGAAGTGGGAGGCCGCACAAAGTAACAGAGCTTCATTTGGCATTAACCCCAGCACAAAAACTGTGTGCATAGAGCTTCATGGAATGGGCTTCAATGGCTGTGCAGCTACATGCAAGCCTCACATCACCAAACACAATGCCAGGCTTCAAATGCAGCAGCCACTAGACTGTGGAGCAGTGGGAACATGTTTTATAGAGTGAAGTATCATGCTTCTCTGTCTGGAAGTCTGGTGGACAGAACATTACCTGCCTGACTGCACTGTGCCAACTGTAAGGGAAACCCCATGATGACATGGGGAGGTCATTTGAACTCCACACACGGAACCCCGGTCCTTGAATTGTGAGACAACAGTGCTAACCACTGCACCACTATTATTATAGCAGCTATTCAGTAACACTAAAGTTGTTGTTGGTTATTTCGGTCATTATTTACCTAATTCTGAGGTTGTGCTCGCCTTTTCACCATGGGTGCACCAAGACCCTGTTGTCACCAAATCCAACAAAGAATTTATTGTTTCTTTCAGTGTCTTGCTCTACCAGTGCAGTGTACACTGGCAAGTAGAGTGGCAAGTGGTATCTGAGCCTGATCACAGGTCCTGAGTTTTACCCAACATTCAGCTTTTTCTTTTTGGAGAAGAAGGTCACCGTCTATGGATTGCTTATTATAATCTGAGTGAAGTCACAGTGAAGTATTGTTACGCTGTACCTCCAGTCCCTGCAACTCTGGAGCAGTTAAAGGAAGCTATCAGGGTTAGTGCTGAACCAACCATGTCCCTTTTGTTGTGTTCCCATTTGGCCAGCAGATGTCGCTAGCCAACCTGTTCCCTTTGTCTTGCAGATCTTAGTCCCTATTGTGTTTCCTGGCTCCCCAGGCCCCCACATAGCTTAATAGGTTGAGTGACTAACTCTAAAACTCTCACTCCTTCAGTTGTGGGTTTTAGGTTGGCCTGAGGCCAGTCTCACCTTTTATTTAATTTATGGGGTTTCATGTTTTCCTTCACTTTAGTTTTTTCCGTACTGTCTGTTATGGTTTATCTTTGTCTTTCTGTTTTGGTTTACACTGAATGAGCCCTGTTTTATTTTGGTTCTGCTTATTCCTTGTCTTACCTAGTGTTAGCCCTCAGTATTGCCAATGTTTCCTAGTTCCTGTGTTTGTTAGTTGTGATGTTGCTTGTTGTCCTGCTCCTTTGTTGATTGGTTGATTCTTATGATGGTCCACACCTGCCCTTTGTTAGTCCTCATTATCTTTGTACTTTAGTGCCTGCCTTTGTTTATTTCTCCAGTCAGTTGTTGTCTATGTTTACAGCGTGTTATTTCCTATTCGTGTTCCCTGTTTTTCCTTGGTTCCTTAGTCGTGATTATTTAATGGTCCTCATTTTAGACTGTACTGTTTCCTGTTTGTTTTTGACCCATCACAGTCCTTTTGTTTTGGTGCATTTCCTCCCAGTGTGTTTAGCCAATTCAATAAACCCTTGTTGTCTTGGAGCCGCTCAGTGGATCGTCACCTTCTTTCTTCCTGCGCCGTGCATCACCATGACAGGAAGCTAATAAATACTTGAAAAGTGCCTACAATTTCCTTTGGATATGTGATGGAGATGAGTGGAAGATGGAATTTCACACCCACATCAGTCACTAAGAGTGTTTACTAATGCCATATGGTCTGCTCAAAGCACCTTTTGTGTTTCAAATCCTCTATGAATACATAGAAAGATTATTGTGTATATTGATGATGTCCAGAATTGCTTTTACTGAAGCCAAGAAGGACACGTATTTGTGAACTTTCTTAAATGGATACCAGGTTCTGTGGTTATTTGATTAGTGTTCATGTTTCACAGATGGACTAGTTAAAGGTAGAAACAGTGAAAGAGTGGCATAAACTATTGACAATAAAGTGAATACTGTGATTTTGGGTATTTTCTCATTGCTACCATCATAAGCAGATTAAAAGGAGGCTCCCACAAACTCAAGTTGACAAGAAAAGACATACTCAACTTTGAGGAACTGAAGATCTAGTTCATCAATTTTATTAAACTTCCAGAACCCTCCATTTCTTTTATTGTAGAAGTAGATGTTTCTGAAGCTGGTGTGGGAATAGTTTGTTTCTAAATACAATTTACAAGTACAGTACAAATACAAGTATCTGCTTGTCAAGAAACCTCACATCTGCAGAAAGGAATTATGACACCAGCAATCAGCAACTATTAGCTATTAAACTAGTATTTGAAGTGTGGAGATACCGGCTTGAAAAAGCACAACATCACTTCCCTATTCCTGCAGCCGTACTGGAGACAGCATGTCCTGCATATCTACAGACTACCTTACAATTCCATGGTTGATTTTTTTCTGATCATTAGACTAGTAAACCCAGTGCCTGATCTCCAACTGTCTCCCCAGTACAAGATCAATCCCATGTGTTACTGTTAAAACCCATCACACAGTCCCCTGTTCCACTGCCTCCCAGCCTACCTTGCTGCCATGGCTAACGACAGTACTTTGGGGAACTTGAAGGCTGGGGACCAGAGGAGTTCTCTTGAGTTCTGGTGGTGGACATCTTGCACCCCTTCCTCACTGTGGATTTCCACTGCACCCACCCTGACTACCGAGGCCACTGTCCTCATGGACAGCCTGTGTGCAGGCAGTGTTGGAAGGCGGGTTCTGTCATGCCCCTACAAACATTTGGTTTTGCCAACACAGAATTTATAGCAATTAATGAACTGACTGTTCCACTCATCTGTGCCATAATTTTAGCTATAGTATGACCCATTAAAACCTCAATCTGTATGACCTTAACCAGGCTGCATAGTATTCTCTTGTCTCCGAGCATTAGCTTCTCTTCTTCGGTGCTCTTAGCTTTGCTCTAGCTTGAATTACCTTCTTATGAATCTGGATCATCCTTAAAGCCTTTTCAGCACTTCATCAATCTGTGCCAGTATTTCTTAGTGAGTCGGACTTTTGAAATAAATGCCACGATTTGATTTACACTGACTGTCCTTAAAACATAAAAATAATTTGAGGTAAGGTCTATTTATTTATTTATTTTTTTTGTTGAAAACGCGACTCCGGTTCAAAAACAGTTCACATGGTTATTGAAGTAGCAGATACAGAGTCACTTCTCTCTTTCATACTCATACACAACAAAATGCTTAAAGTTATGCAGTATAAACATTCATATCTTGAGTGTTAATACTGTGCGTTTACCGTATAAACACAAATAGAAGATAAAAACATTCCCCAACATGAGCACGTGCTCTCATTCACACACATAAATAAATGATATTCTAAATAATCAATGGAGGGATACACACCTGCCATGACATATTTAGACTTAGACGAATAGGTTATTTGAGCTCCAAGGAAAAATTAGCTTCCTTAGTGTTAAATAATTAAAGCCCTGCCCTAAATTCACTACCTAAAACCGCAAGAGTGACACATGAGATCACCTACTCAAAATATAACAATCATGGGATTAGTGTCATTATCAAAATGTAACCATCGTCAGCGTGGCTACATTTTGAATTATGCATTTTACAGAAGTTGGTACGAATGATTAAAACACAAAATTTCAGAGATTAATACTGGCCGGGGTGGATGGGGGTCAAACGCGTAATTTTACAACCTGGCTACGTGCTTATATTAAGACCCTCAGATATCCCTAAAAGATTACAGTGGAGTTACTCATGACTGTTCTCAAACGGCAAGCAGCACTCATGACATACATATTTCTCCCACTTTTTGCCATCTGTTTCCGCTTGTGACCTTCAATGCACTCGTATTTAAAATATCTTGGATTAACCGTTGACGAGACATCAGATGGTTTGTTCTTTCTACACACGTTTAATCTTGGTAAATAAAAAAATATTAACTTATAACACAATTTTAATATATTGCAGCGCAACCGATTAACTCCAGAGAGAACACTAAAAATTCAGCACCGCCTTTATAGACAGCTCCGCACCACTACGGACGTGTCTGCGTTATAGGTTTACCCATCTAAGAGAAACACGACTGGGCTCTTCAACAGTTTAACAACGGCAAATATCAACAGAGGAATAAACAATTATTTTTTTAAAAAAACAAATAACGTTATGATATTAGAGAAGCCTTTTTAAAATATTATACAACTTAGAGGCCAACAATAAAGACGACAATACAAGTAAACCTTAAATATTTACATCACAACTAAAACAAAACTATTGCAAATGCCGGGAAAATGCCTTTGCTTTGAAATTGGTATCCAAAATAAATCCGAGGGTCGCGTACTGTTTTCCACAACCTTTAAACGTATATTTGGAATAAATATTCAATTGCTGTAGTCCCGGAATTATCTTAAAGAAAAGAAGTCTTTTGTATAATATCATGAGTTTTCCGTAATATTATTATCCCAAATAAGTCATCATCATGATATTTTGGTAATCATCCAAGCCGCATTCCGTAAATTCAAATTAAGTGCAGATAATTTATTAGGTGACACGCAGGAAAGATAAGTAAATTGGACACGAGTGAATGTTTGCTAATCAAAATAATTGTAACACTGTTTTCAAAGTCAGATCCGCAAACCTCCCGGAATACGCTGTGATTGTTAACGCAGATAAATTAATTCCTTATTCAGCGGTCATTTTTAAAGGTACATTGGATAAATATCCAGCTACTGAAGCGTTAAAATAATTTCCAGGATTCCAGGCCACGTCAGACACATGAAGCATATTAATAGGACCTAGATTAATTAATAAACACAAATTGTAGGATTTTTTGTATACTTGCCTTTATTGATAACCTGGTTAATTATTCGGCGGCGTAAGTGTTAACGCGAGGCTCAGTCATTTATCTTTTTCAAGTGGCATGAGCGAAAGAGAACGAACGCAAGGAAGGGGGTGGGGTATGACTGTGTGTTGGGGGGTGGCTACTACAATGCCGGGTGGCGGTAGGGGGGCGTGAAACGGATGGATGTAGGAGGGGCAAACCAATAATCTCTTATACGGAAAACCCCATCCAGTAGCCGACAGAATTTGTACTTTATCGTTCTCCTCTTTCACGGCTGCATAAGAAGCCAACACCTGCCGACTGGTTGCAGCGCCGTGACATCCTGCTTCCCGTTAAATACAGTAAGTACAACTGATTGTATATTTGCCAAGAAGACATGCAATCTCTTAACATCGAAATTATTCTTGTTGCCGGATATTAATAAAATTTCGTGATATATATATATATTACATCTTGTGTAACTGCTTCGCTTAAATATTCTATTAGGTTCCACCAGACGCTTTTTTGTGCTGTGAGACCTGTGCATCTCTCATGAAACATGTCTGTCCATTTGCTCGTCTATTAATGTCAGATCTCAACACCTTTTGTCCCCTTTCTCTCAATATCTGCATCTCTTATCATCTCACTCCATCTCCCATTCGACCGCTCCATCCCGTCCCATCCCCCCTCCATCTAGTATCGGCCATTTTGTCTGGTCCAAATTAAGGAATTTAGCCAAGAGCCCGAATTAGGCGGGTTAACAGCTTACCATAGAAGTATATGTGTATTATTTAAGATACACATCGATATATATATACAAGTGCATGTGTGTCCGTTTAACCAATGGCATCAAGATACCAGCGTTAAAAATTCCTTTATTTTGAGCCCATCACGGTAAATAGTTGCACAGACATTTGTATGATGCATGTGTATCTTATGTATAGCCCGCACTGAAAATGTTCCTCACATAATGCTAATAGTGATTTTAAGCATTTTTTCCATATATACCACCCTACATTACCATTTCAGTAAGGTCTTCACATAGCAGAAAAAAGGTGATATCATTAAAATGAACAATTTTAGCTCTCTTAAAAAAATCCATCGTCTCTGAAGGCAAAAGTGATGTTCCATGCAAGAAGGCATTTACTGTAGGGATGTAAAATATTAAGAAAATGGATCCATTTCATATGGTGATATGTTATATTTGTATGTTATTCAGTTACAATACCATATGAAGGCAACATACGTGAGGCGTGACTACTGTTAAAGGTAGGTCATTCTGCTGAGTTTTGAGAACAAGCAGTCCTTGTGACAGCTAAATCTAGTGGTGCATAATAACACAAATCATCACAGTCTGCTGCGACTATGCCAAAATAAAAGCAGAAGCACATGTGAAGGCTGAGTGCACTGATGTGTACTATATTGTGTATAAATGGGTAATAAGGTACTTCATATGCATTTGTACGTAATAATAATGTACACGCAAATGATGGATGGTTATATGGATGTATATGGCTGTGATGTGATATGCCACAGTTTGTGCCTGATGGAATCTTTACCTTATTTCATGCGGAAATTTGCTGGGATGGAATCGGAAACACATCAGTGTGTATGACACTGTCTCTGACTCGTTTGTCACAGCGCGTGTATGTGCGTGTGTGTGTTCCTGTGAGGCGGCGTGTGGAATCTACTAATTCCCCTGGTGCTTTAGAATTTGGGACTGAATGCGAGAGAGTTTCTATTTACAAACAATTATTCACATCAATGCACATTTGTCGGGTGTTCTAAGAGTCTGCCAACCTGCTCGTCCTTTTAACGTCAGCTCATGTTAATTGTCCACAACATCTCCCAGTCTCTCTTTCCTGTGGTTATTTTTTTAACGGCTTGCGGTCTGATCTTCGCTCTCTTTCCTTCTAACGGAGGCAGCAGAATTGCAGTCATCGCACCAAGCCTTCCCAGGAGCCAGGGTGGTAATTTAGGAATACGTAGCTGCTGCAGTACATGACATTGTGCACATTCTTCTGTTCTGCCTCAGTACCACAAAGGTCTCTAGGTTTGGTGCAGCCCTGCAAAGTCATTTCGGGAGCAAAAGCAGGAATGCATGGTCTAACTCTGCTACCACAGCCTCCTGCCGGAGTCGATTCAAGGACATTGACATTGACATTGAGTTGTACCCAGTCCTGACCCACATTTGGTAATTATGTCATATTCCCATTATTTTGTCACACGGCTGATGCTTTTACCCAACAGCACACGCAGATCTCTCTCTTATTCAGCTGGATATTATGCTTGAGAAATTCAGGTTAAGTACCTCGATTAAGGGTTTTGTAACCCAGGGCCTGTGATTCCATTCCGTCACGCGATTCCATGTGTTTGTACTTATGTTCCAGCCATCTCTGAACAAGTTGTTGAGTTTCTGGTAGGTTTTCATGCATGAAAAAATATATTAAAATATACATGGCTGACATGCATGTTTGTGAAGTCAAAGATGCACTTATAGGCACTTGCAAGGGTGTTGGGAAAACTTTGATACTGGGAGCACAACTTAATAATTTAAAGGCAAAGGTCAATTTATGGGGGGGGGGGGGGGGGGTGTTGGAGCCAAAATAAATACAAGTCCACTGGCCACATGGTGTTCGGAGTAGCTCACCATGGCTTTTTATGCATTTCCAGGTCACTTCTCACGATTTTCCAAACTGTTTCTCTAAGCAAGATGTTGTACTGAGATTTTGACTGTAGTAAATCCACGAGCCGATGAGATTAAGCTGATATTAAAACATTCCTTAAGGTCAAGAAGTAACATGAGAAGATTCACATTTTCAGCAACACATTGTTCAAGGTAGATAAAACTCAAACTTCAAGTGTGTTGGTAACACAAGCCACAGCACTTTAAACATCATACATAATGACTTCCAGTGTCATGAATAATATTTCTTAAAGTACATATGTGATGTACATACAAAAAAAATAGATTTACCCTACTTTTTTTGCTTTGCAATGTTCTAAGACACTCACTGCCCAAACGAATTACACGGCCAGAAGTGTCACGTTTGCTAGTGGTTTGTAGTCTTTCTGTAATTTGACTGGCACCATTTGCTCCCCACACTTGTGCACTTCTGGAGGGGGCATTATGTCAGAAGTGACTTGGCGTGAAGCTGACACCACATTCTAACAACAAATGCAAACACCGGCCACGTCTCATGCTATATATGCTCATACAGATGGATGGTATGGTCTGACTCACACGGTTGTTCTCCATATATGGGCAATATTCTCTTCTGCTGTGAGACATGTTCCATCAGCATTATATATGGATTTATACATGCTAATTTATATTTAAGAAGAATTTATATATATGTGTATATATAAATTGTATAGTTATTAACATATATGTTGATCTTACTCCCCCCCACACACACACACACCTCAAATTCCATGACATAATTCACTTTAAGCAATCAAAGCCCTTTGCGTTGTATAGGATATTTCACATAGTGCTGAATATGGATAGGCTCAATGGAGAATCCTTTTCAACAGGGTGTGTGACAATTTGGCTTCACCCTGGCTTTACACAGACCTTAATATTACGTTTTTAATTATTTTATGACTTAAGAGAAAAAGCATTTTAAATCCAGAGCCACTGAAACACATCTGTCACAGTGTCCATAATATTACACAAGGAGATTAGTAAACTGAGATGCAGTGTCCTAGTTGATCAGCTGAGAAATCCGGTATTTTTCCGTTACTGTAACAGCTAACAGCCTCTCACTCATCATCATTTGCATCACCACTGTGTGTGTTGCAGAGGGGGTGTTCATTTCGACGCATCATCAGTTAGAAGAATAGAATAGAATAGAATAGAATGCTATTGTTCACAACAGGCACAATAAAATGTAGTATGAAACTCCCTCTATGTATGTTAAATATATTTTATATTGCTATTTTATATTTTAATTCCTGCAATATCTATATAGATGTGCAAGAAACCTTTGTGTATATA
>JAODUD010000002.1:25019756-25030779 GCA_026784285.1 Stomatorhinus walkeri
GCTGGGAGGTTACGTCTAGTGCTGGTCACAGTCTGTGGCTGGGAGGTTACGTCTAGTGCTGGTCACAGTCTGTGGCTGGGAGGTTACGTCTAGTGCTGGTCACAGTCTGTGGCTGGGAGGTTACGTCTAGTGCTGGTCACAGTCTGTGGCTGGGAGGTTACGTCTAATGTTGGTCACAGTCTGTGGCTGGGAGGTTACGTCTAGTGCTGGTCACAGTCTGTGGCTGGGAGGTTACGTCGAGGGCTGGTCATAGTCCATCACAACGGCAAAGCGAGAGGCTTGATGAACCGCCCTGACATCACTTATATTAGTATCTCGGGAATATTTTGGTTTCTCAATAAATTACACCAGTATTGAGGATAGTGTAGTTCATAAGACCAAGACTGTCTTTTGGCTGTTGTACTGAATTTGAATATAGTTTAAGGTGCTTTTGGCAGAAAGTTCAAACTGGGCTAAAAAATTACTAAAGCTATAGGGGTGTTAATTGCGACAGAAATGCGATATATTCGGAAGTAGAGAATACAGGATTCAGTTCATTATGATTGTTATAATGCAGTCACATTTTTGAATTATTATATATTTAGCATATTTTACAAAGTGCGAATAAGGTTTTGTTATACACATATGTCTATATATTGCCCTTTGTTTGGTTTACAGCTGATTTTAATTGTGTTTGTACTTTTAATAATAATTTTAAAACATATTACATTTTCCCGGCTGTACGGAAATTGCATTGAACTGTGAAAAGAAAATTGGGGTTTGTGTTGAGTCATGATGTGCATGTTACCATTACACCCCTAGTGCTGGAATGATCATCAGTAATGTGCCATTTTTACATTGTGGCTAGATAAATTACCAGCTTGCGTAATTTTATTTTCTAACCAATCACTTATTTCAGAGAACATTATATGGCAAACAATGAACAAGTAGTTTTTTTAAGATTTGTTTTATTTACAGTTCATGCTATAAAATCTGCCGTCCAGACCTGTTACAGAACTACCTTCTACTAGCCATTTACAGTACCTATCTATGACCAGTATATGGACTCTAACAAAAAACATGTATTTCCTAAAATCCATTATTTCATCAGTGTGAAAAAAAAAACATCTTCTAAGAAACTATTTTACAAAATAAACTGAAAACAACGTAATGAGACACCATTAGCACCACAAATAGAAACCAGTCTTTACACAGCTGTCAGTGAACAGTTTAATGTTTTAAATAGACTTACGTGGATTGTTGTAAGTGAGCAAATATGTTGGTGTCAGCAAGTTACAAACTAATTTTGCTTCACATTTTGAAATCAACATTAATTTTTTAAAATTAGGGATATATTTTATAATTTCAAGATATTTTTCCTTGGTCGAATAGATGTCAAAATTCTCTTCCAGTTCAGAAGACAGAAGAGGATAGGCATATTCTGTATGAATCTTGTCTCTCAATAGCTTTCAATAGTGTTTGATACAGAATGCCATATAAATATCTGTATTGTTGAAGCATTGGTTTTGGACCAGTTTGTGTATAGATAGTGATGTGAGTACAGCACTGATATCACGTGAAATTTTGAGGTCTACTCAGAGGTCCTTCTTCCCCTTGCTGATTCGATCCTTCTCTTACCTGTATTTTCAGGCTACAGGATGAAAATTGAGAACAGCCTGCCTTGCCCCCTCCTCCCTGAGTTCCCCTCCCAGACTGGGCTGCAGTTCACTGTGGCAACCGAGGAAGACTTTGATGAGATAATGGCGATGAGTCAGGATATCTACGGTGGCTTGGACTACCTGCCCACTCGCTATGGGTCTTGGCTCCAGGAACCCCATCGCATGGTCATCTTAGCGAGAAAAGATGGAAAAGTGGTACATTCTTGGCCTTTTTAACAAAGAATCTCTTGATTTTGTTGTTTTATCCATATTCAGTCACATGCCAATACTAAGGTCTAACCTAAAAACAAGATAAAAATATATATATATGCATACAGACGCTCCTCTACATATGAACTTTCAACTTACAAACTTTCAGACATACCAATGGAGAGGACTGTAAGTCCAAATTGTGTTCACTGGGCTCCCGACTTCTGACTACTACTCCCGGCACGCAGCAGTGTAGCGTGCGTATTCCCAGCATTCTAGTTCTTAGTACTTGCATATATCCTTAAAATCATTATTAAAATGATTAAAATTATTATATGAATAAGGACTTACGAACATTTCAAGTTACGAACGGTCGTATCTTTTTCGGAAGTGGAGAAGCATCTGTATATGTATATGTATGCATATATGTATGTATCTATGTATGTATTTATGTATGTCTGTATGTATGTATGTGTATAGTCACATATTAAGGTGAGTGAAGGTGGAAAGAGTCCCAGAATGCACATATCAGTGGAGGAAAAAACCCGGAAGGGGAATTCATTTATGATTTAAGGAGATGACAGGGAACAATGACAGAACAGGGAAGACAGGACTGGGAAGCATGTATATTCAGGCATATAGACTGGGGATCAGCAACGGGGAAAGAGACCGTACCACAATGGAACCAGGACAACAAACACAAGAGCATCCTGTACCAGGAACGCGGGGTAATACTGAGCACAAAGAGTGGGTGCTAGGAAAGTCCCAAAGGGCAGAACAACGGGGCAGGACATTCAGCAGCACTAGGGACAGGAGACGGTGAGGAGGCCACCAAGGCGACGACGGGAAACGAGGCAGGCGTCAGTGAGACAGCTGGTTATGAGACTGGACCCACCGAGACATCCGGGGGTGACACAGGAGGCGAGAGGGGCACTGCCGGGGCACCTGGAGGTGAGCTGCAAGTTCCCAGCAGGACGTCAGATGAAACACAGTGGACCGAGCATCCCAGAGCAGAGTCCTAACTGGAGGAGAGGCCTCATCTGGGTTGGATGCAGGTGGAATGACGTCTCCTGAATCAGGATCCAGTGCAGGTGATGTGATGCAGCTTGGACTGCGAGGCCCCTCCCGAGCCAGGCTCTGGAGGCCCCAGAGAAGCAGGCGTGGCTCCTTGGCTGGTCTCTGGGACCACATGAGGATTGGGGATCACCACAGGACACAGCTAGGAAGCAACAGAAGGGTTCCGGAGGACTACTAGTGACCCCTCCTGGTCACTGCACAGGCTGTGACATATACATAAAATTTGCAATCAATTTTGTAGTGACATACAGAGGCTGGGAAAAAATGGGGAAAATGGGAAAAAATTCTTTTAAGACAATATTGAAACCCAAATATTGAAACCCAAAAAGCTTATTTTGTCAAATAAGGGTGCTTTTCCATCGCAACAGGTACCGTACCTTTGGTACTTTGAGAAAGTACTAAAAGTTTGGTACTTCAAAGTGTTATTTTTCTGCTGGCGTAAAAACTGGTACCAGCGCCGAATGACATCATAGGCTATTTGCATAACGAATCAAAAAAGGAAGCATTTCAAGTCCCGTCCCAAAGTATCAAAGTACCAAGGAAGTACCCCAGCTGATTTACTGCTTTTGGTACTGGTACTTGGCTGGAAGTCAATGGAAAAGGGAAAGTACTAAAAGTACTGTACCAAAAATACGGTACTTGGTGCAGTGGAAAAGCACCCTAACTGAGCTGTCATTTGTTTTTAATTATGCGTATGCACATACAGACAAGTCTACAATACATAGTCTTGAACAATGATCAGTTTTGATTATAGCAAAAGTGTCATTAATTCAGTTTGTTGTCTTAAAGACTGAATGATATAATTACTACATAACACATAAGTATGAGACAGTGCTCTTGAGCCCTCTGGTCTGAGTTCTTTTCAGTTTTGTGATAAATTCACAAGGCTGGCTTTTTCCTAGATATTACCTCCTTACCTGCTCCGCTGTCTCCGCACAGATTGCCCTGGAATCCGTGTGCGTGATCGACGACGGTGAGACGGTGCTGGTAGAGGGGCTGCGGGTGGCTCCTCAGGAGCGGGGCAAGGGCGTGGCTGGGGTCCTGCTGCGCTTCTGCTCCCAGCTGGTCAAGGCCAGGTACCCTGATGTCAAGGTGAGCCGCCTGACCCGTGACGACCAGCTGGGGCCTAAAGACTTCCAGAAGTATCGGCTCATCGCCAAGCAGGTAATGACTCTAAAAGGCCTTTTAAGACAGTCTCATCTCATCGGCCATTGGCAGTTCATTTACAGTATAAATGGTATTGCTTACCTGGTCATTAGGTTATTATTCCATTGTACAGAATTATTGTGTTGTATATATTGATATGGTATGTTTTTAAAACATTTCCACAATTGTTATGAACTGTAATTTTTGAATGATAAACTATATGGTTTATATCTGTAAAGAATCCGTAAAGTATTATAAATACAGGCAATTAAAAAAAAATATATAATACTTCATTTTTTGTAACTGTTTATGCTGCCATATTCAGCTATATAATACCCTACTCTTCCAAGTACAGTAAAACCTTGGATTGCGAGTAACTTGGTTTGCAAGTGTTTTGGAAGGCAAGCAAAATTTTTAAACAAATTTTAACTTTTTAAAATTTTAAGTGAGATTTTACAGTACGAGTATTATGTATGTGCTCTGTCTATCTAGTGTTACGTGATCACAACTGAGCTGATGTTTCTTCTCTCTCTGTCGCTGTGGAATCGTTTCCCATGCTCGTTCTTTGTCAACGTGCCTCACTCGTATAGTAAAGATTTAGTAGAATAGCACCACCCGAGTAAGGGCATAGCAGTGAGCGACAATGCAATGTCCACGTTTCTGCAAAATTGAAAAGGAGGCAAAAGCAGCTGTCATTGGATAGGTTCCTTGTTAATGTCGTACAAAAAGAAAAAGATTCCAGTGAGCCAACAGATAGCAGTGATTCCGTTAGTTATAGTGAAAGTCGTCCTACAAAATAACCCTCTTCTTCTCTCTCTCGTCTCCCTCACACCATCCACGATTCTTTTCAAAAGTAAAGTGCAGGTTATTTTGTTTTATGCTTTTTTACCTTGTATTTTGTACTAATCATTTTTCTATAAATATTTTTGGGTTCTGGAACAAATCATCTGAGTTTCCATTAATTCTAATGGGAAAATTCGCTTTGCTATACAAGTGCTTTGGATTACGAGCACGTTTCTGGGAACGAATTATGCTCGCAATCCGAGGTTTTACTGTATAGAGTCTAGATCACCGTGAAAATGACTCTAGGTTTACATGACTATGACTAACTTGGTTTGAAAGTATTTAAATGTATATAGACACAGGAGAAACAAATGGTCATACATTAAAAAGAATTCATCAATTGAAATTAAAAGAAAAAATCTAATTATGCAGTTTTGAACTTTTTCACACATACACAAATCAATGGGTTGATACTAACAGGAATACCGGCCTGCCAACTGTTCTTCCAGGGGATTCTCCTGGTTCGTTTCAGAGCTGAAGATCTGAAACTGCGTCTGGCGGAGAAGGATTCGGACACACAGCGTTTTGGGGGTTCCACTGTCCCCCATGCAGTGCTGTTGGACCCCAGCGAGGCCCACAGGCTGTTTCTGAGTGCCAGCATCACACAGGATGTCCTACCAAATGCAACCATCGTACAAGACTGGCAGCCCTTTAAACCCCTGCCTAGCAACATGGCCATTCTAGCCAAGAAGGACATTGACTGGATGGTGGATGATGCAATTCGGCCCTCGGTCGCCAGCCTCTGCACCTTCCCCTTCCGTGTGCCCATCGGAGAAGACTGGTATTACCTGAACATTGACATCTTCGGGAAAGATCTTGACCTGGCGCAGCAGCAGTTCCTGTCCCACCTCCGGCGCCACACCGCCACTCTGCGAGGCAACGTCATGTGCCAGCTGTTCCTGGACCCACCCCTGTGGGAGCCACTGGCCGAATTCTGTCGCAACACCTTGGGCGTGGAGCTGGTGAAGGGCTACACCGAGCAGTGTGTGGTGGAGTCCGACCTGGTCTAACTAGGAGAGATCAAGAGAGAAGAAAGGAGAGCGATGATGTGACAGACAGCCCCTTCCTCAGAGAGACATCCCTCAAAAAAGGAAGCCCCCCCTCCCTCTGCTTCCTTGAGGATACCTTTTTCTCACCTCTGCATAGCAACTCTCAAGTCTCAACAACGTTTAAAGATATAACAAATGCAATCAACGTAGAACTTTAAAAGCATTCATTTTAACTCTAAAATAGGTTACAAGTTTTGTTGGTGTATAAAGGAACAAGAAACTGAAAACAGATACAAATGCAAGCTTAGGATATCCACGTTATGTTCAAACAGCTCATAAAAATTATTATTTTTTGTTTATAAATAGGCTGAAGTGCAAATAGGTCTGCACAAGTCTCAATGCACTTTATGAATAGTATGTAATTAAGTGATGTGAGGCCCAGTGACGCATGGTGATCAGTTGGATACGTCAGTTCATTCTAGCTTTGAAGAGTTTTGGCAGAAAGCATGGTTCTGCTGCACTTTTCACTATGAAAATCCCATAGAGGAACTGAGGAACAACACAGCAATGTTTAGTTTTGCATCAATTGGTTAGCTGCATCCAGGATAAAAAATAATCAATGAAAAGCAACTCAACCTCTGCCACTCATATACAAGTATGAAAAAATACACTTTCAGGTTCACAGCCTTCAAGTGTACAATTCCCCTTCTTTTTAAACAAGAATGAGACAATGTAGCAAGCAACATCATTAATGCTGTTGATTTAGTTAAATATATTTAGAATTTTAATAACTTTTTCAAACAGGCTTTTATTTCAAAGTGGTATTCGCTGAAGGATAATGCACTACAAATGGTTTGCAGGATGTAGTGTGTGCACTTATATCTGCTAATGAAAATGATTAATAATTGACTTATTTAAGAGCCAGTCTTCAATGGACAGTTCTCTCTTTGAAGCACTTGCCCTTTTTGCTAAATATGCTGTGATCGGAATTAGTTTAACTTGTGAATGTTCAGGTTTGGATGCATAATGTGAGTATAGAGAGATAATGGTCGTATTTGTAATAGAATGCATGATGTGAGTATTTATTGGACTAATCTTTGTTCAGAGGAATGACATGGAGGGACCTGATTGTGTTTCTAGAATAACTGCTGCAAGTTTTCTACTGTTATTTATTTATATGTAATATTTAATCAGTTGTGGTACAGATATTTTTATATAGTACCAATAGCAGTAATATGTTATTATTCATTTATAAGAAGTAGAAACATTAACGTCAGAATTTTTATTACACTGCATTATTTGGTACTTTCTGAGTTTTGGTGAGAACTTGCGAATACCATTTGAAATAAATAAACCTGATCCAAAGTTATTTGTCAGCAGGAAAAAAGATGCCAAACACAAACGCAAAAGCATGCACGCACCAATGTCTTTCATTTTTGCATCCATTACCAGAAGTGTATTGATTTGCCTTCACATAAGCTATTGTTAATGTGCACTGAGATTATTGCTTTTTTTAGATTTTTCCATAGTGACACCCTTGCGTGAACACTATGTCATACTTTTATGACTATTTAAAGTTATCCAAAAAGTACATTTTCAAGTGTGTTCATCTGATGTGTAGTATCTCAATAGGATTACCTGCACTACCTTCCAGTATTCTCTTAAGACAGAATGTTGTGCCCTTATTGAAATTCTCACAGCAACTTTGCTTACTACATCATGCAGCATATTCGTTTGCCCGTTTATTCATTTCCTTATATACTTTTAATGCCTTAAAAAATAAATACATAGATATATAATCTGAAACACACAATGATTTTCTAGGAAGGAGGAAGAGAATAAAAGTTGCAGGGAATGTAAATGGCCAATATGTATATTGCATTAGTCAAATATTACCCCCTGTGACTGCTTCTAGGTTTGATATTTATTGGACATAAAAAATTGAAACCAACTTTTTAAATCACACCAACAACTTTTCATTTTTTGTTAAGGCGGCCGCATGAGGGCACAATGGGAAACATCTTCTATAGATGGAGAAACTAATATTTTGATATATTAGTAATCTAAAGTAGAAGATAGAAAATATATTTTTTCACTTTTAAATTAAGCATGAATAATAACTGTCAATGGGAAGGAAACTTAAGAAGAACAAGAACAATTCTAACGATGGACTGAATGCAAAAAGGACACATTCCTCTTGCTTCCCCAATGAGCACAGACCATTTTTTTAATCATTATTATGACTGATGGATTGAACTGAGTCAATGTTGAGGCTGAACAGCAAATATGGGAGAAATGTGTGAGGAAGACACAGAGAAGCTGAATGCAAATGACAAACCACGTCAACAGAGTGTGTCTCCAAAGCCTGGTTCAGAGTGCTTGCTTGGCTGTGAGGGTTGGAAGAGATGCATGGCAGTAAGAAGGTCAGCCTACTATCCCTTTAAAGGCATGCTTCCAGCTGTGCCAAAGGTCTAAGCAAGAGGACACTGTGTAGATGAGTGGACCATGTTTACACCCAATTTCAGTGAAAGTGAGGAGCAGAACCATTCAGTTGTCTACTGAACCGAGATCAAGGATTCTACAAGTTTTGAAAAAAAAACCCAAAAAGTTCCCTGAGAAACTACAACATCTATTTTTTTCTTAAATGAAACTCCTAATGCAATGTTTCCCAACCCAGTCCTTGGAGACCCACAAACGGTCCACGTTTTTGCTCCCTCCAAGCTCCCTGCCCAATAGACCACATTTTTGCTCCTTCCCAGCTCCTGGTAGAAGCAAAAACGTGGACTGGCTGTGGGTCCCCAAGGACCGGATTGGGAAACACTATCTGATGGGTTTGGACTCTTTTTAAGTCTTAATTTTTTCTGCTGAACTGAAGAAGAAAAGTTTGGAATGGAGGCCAACAGACTGTAATGACAAAGGGAAGACCAGCATGTACAGTGGGGGTCTGAGTGCTGCCCCCCCCAGTTCCTTAACTTCTGGCCCAAGTCCCACATATGTTATCATATACACTGCTTAAGGGCAGATGCGCAACAGCCATTTGGGAAAGAAAAACTGAAATTGCCCCATGCATTTTTAAAAAAATGTCCTCTACCAATGTGCACCAGAGCCTTATCCCCTAAATTAAAAGTTTGTTTTTACAGCAGAATTAAGCTATGAAATTGAAGATTTCAGATTCGACCATCCTTTTATGGCAGTGCGATGACATATAAGGATGGTGGAGCGTTGACGATACATTTACCAGACAATGAGTTTATAGTGCGCTGTGGGTAGTTAATGTTCAAAGTTGAGAGACAAATCCACTCAAGACATGACTGTCTGTTCTGAAATGAAATGATATTATTTCATAATGTTTCTGATATTAGTTTGGTCCCAGCTGGCAGTCACAGTAAGACACTGAAGCTTTCTGAATAAGCCCCTCTTTATTAAGGTTGTGTACCACTCACAACTCAGATAAATGTGATATTTTGCTTCTGTAAATCTGAGAAGTAGCTGGCGGACAGGCAACACATAAACCATCTGACGAACTGCAGGCAGCCTTAGTTCCTTAATGTTTTTGTTTCACGTGGGAAAATTCATCCCGTGGTCAAAAATGGATGACAGTGTTCTCAGCACTGACATTACCACCCGCAGGCGCCACCCCCCCATGAAAAAACAAACTTTTTAAGATGTGGTGAGGTGATTTCCGTTGTCTGCAGAGCACTTTACAAACTGCTCACCACCAGAACAAGAAGAACCATCCTTCATCTTCAAATGGACTCTGCTTGTTGTTCCACATTTTTTTGTACTTGATTGAAGCATCTTGTATCGGTTTTGTTATGTGAGAAACCATAAACAAAACAGAATATGTGCAAAAAGGAATAGCAAATTGTCATATGTAACAGCTAGAGAACCTTCATGGTAAAATTATGTATAAACTCTGCTCCATCTCAGTGGCACTAAACTGTATGGTGTATTTTAAACAGATTCATGCCGTACTGTAGGGCTGTGTGTTCTGGGTTTGCTGACACTGATGGTGGCTGAGTGGCACATGCTGTTTGAGCCACAATACCATAGAAACCAACTATATATTGTGGTTGTGCATTGCCTGCTTTTCTGTCTGTGACCTGTTGGCTAAAGCTGTGTGATGTCAACATATGTTAAGCAGTATTGGGTAAAGGTTTATGCATCATTGTTAGTATTGACACATAAAACTGTCAAACGTTCTTACTTAGACAAACCCTTCACTGTAAGATTTTTAACCTAAGCATTGCTAAAGAAGTAACCAAATAACGTGATGAAGCCAGGTGGGAACAGCATTCAAGGTAACAGCTCCGGTCTGGATACATATAGAAAACCTGCAGGCACAAGAGAGAATAAGGAGCATTTGGGTGAAGTGAGGTCTGCTGAAATGAGCATCTAATACTGCGGTTAAGGGTTTGTTTGTATGTTAACAAAAGCTAGTTAAAACATTGCTGACACTGATGGTGTCCCTCACATTGTATTACCAGTCAGACAGTGAGCCGGGCTATTCAAAGTTAACTTGGCACATTTGCCTGTTGAGTTTTCAATTTTGCCTTGGATTCCCAGGAAATTTGTCAGATCCTAAAATTTTTCATTATGCCACTCATTGGGTCAATAAGAGTGATCAGCTCTGTGAACCATGACGGAGCATACCAAAATTGAGCAGGGGATCACATTGGAATGGGAACAAATTTATACATTATTGTATTTATACATGAACAAGTGCAAATTTCCTCAGGAAATTTAAGCTTAACAAAGATGGTTGTTCGCAAAAATGTATGGAAATGTAACCAGGTGTATACCAGTTTTCATTTTCTATATTCATGGACCTTCTGTCATTTTATGCCTTCAAGATTTTACAGTCTTTATTTTGCTTATTTCTTTTTTCTGTCATCTTTTATTAAGTCATTTTTTTACTCTGCATATGGCATCAAGCGAAACATTTAGTTGTGAGCAGGTTGGTGAGGTGGACTGGGGGTCCAGTGTGACACGTGAAGCGAGTCCCTGTTATTCATCTAGGGCATACATTTTCAATTTCTTTTCCAGGGAAGGAGTCTAGCTGACCTGGTAAAATCGGAGAACCGGGTGGAGACAGCCGACTGACTAGTTCGGTAAAGGCTT
>JAODUD010000002.1:25030879-25043653 GCA_026784285.1 Stomatorhinus walkeri
CCCCCCCCCCCCCCCCCCCCCCCCCCCCCCCCCCCCCCCGAAGGGGTAAGCATGGACTGTGTAACAGGAGTTCATGTCACTCACATTGTATTACCAGTCAGACAGTGAGCAGGGCTATTATGTAACGTAGGAGACGTATGAGTCTGCAGTGTCCTCTGGGACATACTGTGACTGGGCAACTGTGAGTAACTAGTGTCTAGTGAACCTTAAAGAGGGCAAAGTAAATGCAAAACTTCCCAAGAGAATATGCCGCTTTGTAGCAGGATTCAGTCAGCCCATGGCCTACAGAAAGAGGCTCTCCCATGCTAATGCTGGACCGTAGCTGAGAGTGGACGAGGGTCCGAGCAGCCCTCGTTCAGCCATACAGAGCAAACACAAACAGTCCCACGTAGAATCTGTGCAGACTGCTACCCTTAAGCTTACACCAGTAGCACCTGTAGAGACATTCCTCAACAGGGGAATGTTATGTACAGTAGAAAGTACTGTTTTGTTAAAAAAACAAAAATGTCCGTTTTTTTAAACCATGTACCCTGTCTCCCTGAGTATAGGGAGTAGATTATGGTGAGGATGTAGGGTTAGGGGAGGGTTAGGATTGGTCATTTTTGAAATACTTAAAGACACTACAGACGAACAATCCCTGCTTGCTACATAAGCCAGCTCATTATATATGTGTAGTGGGGCAGCATGCTGGGTCATGGGAGGAGGGGGGTCGTCTTTCCTCATACTGCCAGGTTTGAGGTCTTATTCCCACTTGTGCTGTGTGTGTGTGGAGTTTGCATGCTCCTCCAATGCCTTGTGAGATCCCTTTTCAGTACAAAGGCATGCAGTCAGACGAAATAGTGACATGGTGTCTCTAAATTGTCCCTAGTGTGTAAGCTTATGTGTGTATGTGCCATGCGATGGATTGACCTATTCTCCAGTACACACACTCATATATATATGTATGTATACGCTTAAAACAAACTAATACAAATAACTTACTAGCAATTTTTAAATATAAACAACCAAAAAAAATAACTCAATCCACAATCAGGAATTAAAAAATTGAATGAATAAAAGCAGAATATTTCAATTAACAGGTATAGTGCCACTGTATTTGCATATATCTGTCAAATATATTTAGGGTTTTAGGTTGTTATACAATAAATGATGATAACACATAAATGACAAACAGGCTAAATATTGTAATTTCAGATTTGACTAATGCAGAAGAAAAAAAAGCTTCTTCACAGTCTGCTTAATTAGTTTTGCTGTTTTCATATTTCAGTGTATGAACGCACTTTTTAAGGATATTTTAAACAAGCCACAGAAATGGCGCTTGGGTTAAAGCAATTCATACTGGCTGCTTTTAGTAAGAATAATTCTGTTGGACTTAGTATCAGAAGCTGTCTTCTGATATTGTTTTATAGTGCCACTCTACTGAACATTGGGACAAATTTTCTATATTCCATCCCTTATTTGGGAGATAAATAACCAAATTACATAAACGTGTTAAACGTTTTGGTTGCTTAACTATAACTAGTAGCATTTTGGACCAAAAAAAAGTAAAAAAGAAAAAAACTGATTGCAATATTAGCAGATAGGAAATAGGGAATTGTTCCATACCAATCCACAGGCATGTGTGTATTTGCGTGTGAGCCTCAAGTATGTCTGTGCTCTTGATACCCGTGTGAAATTCCGAAGTGCACGTGCATGCGGACATGTGTGTGGATGACATCGTTATGCTGATGAATGCATTATGTCACAAAGAAGACAGCTGCGTGCTGGGGTTGTTCAGTCTTTAACGTGTCCTTTAATCTAAATTACATTGCACTTGATCCCCCATGGGGAACTGAGAACCAGCTAGTTTACATGCACAACGCACTTGATGGTCTCAAGATTCATTTGTGCTTAAGTATTAAGCATGTAACTGACACACATGGGCCAGAACGCTTACAGCAGGGATCCCCAGTTCTGGCCCCGCAGAGCCGTTCTGCAACGCAGGTTGCAGATTCCCCAGCTCAGACACACCTGGCAATTCGCTGGTGAGCAGAAGTTGCTGTGTCTGTGCAGGGAAACTTGCGAACTTTGCTGCAGTTTGACCCTCCGGCACTGGATTTGGGGAGCCTTGGCCTACAGACACACAGCCACCACATGAGCTGTATGGTTCCACCTGGTGACCCTGCAACACTAGGATGCAGTTTTGAGTTTTAGGCCTTACCTCCTCTGAGTGGAATCTACACCAGCAGCAGCCCTTGGTGCCTGGTGGCGCAGAGCAGAGGGAGTGCTGGTACAGTGCCTGATTATTCTAGTATGACTAGCAGGATACTCTGAAAACTTCACCTAGAAAAGTTCTCAGGGAAGGTCATTCACTGCGGCCTTTAAAAGTCCTACTTTTCCAGCTTAATCGGAGGCCAAACTGGGATACTAGTGTAAAGCAGGAACATGATGGAACCCATATGAATTCAACCTATTTTGCTATCGCATTTTAATATAACATGCGCAAAGTTTTAGGACTAGCCGTCTTACCGCTTTGTAGATTCTTGTACCCAACTGGACCACAGACTGTAGAAAATTAATTCTTTGGCAAAGCGTATTTGTTATTAATTTGTGGATGATATTGTGCTGCAGGTCAGTATAGCCTCGTTGACTACAAACAACCATAGATTTGTACTAATCCTACGACTGTTACTGGGAATTTTCCCAGTTTAGGGTAAAAATTGATTTCTGCTTCATTACGAATTGGGACAATGTATTCAACTGACGTTTGTTTAAAGCTTGTACCTTTAAAACCTTTTCTAAATAAAATTTTCTTTTGTGTGTAGGGTCATTGTTTTCATTAAAGGGTCCTTAAACAAAAGGGCGCTTTAATGTGAACCCCCCCATAAGATGAGACTGGGTGTCTTACCAAACTTTTCTTCAACACCCATCCTTCCTTCATTTGCATTCCTTTGTTCATATCCTGTTTTTTATGTTCTCCCTCTGTTTCTGGTTTTTATATATATACATAAGCACCGACTATTGTCTGAAGGTCTGTGTATATTAATATATTGTATTAAAGGAAAGAAGAAAGGCAAAAATCTTTCAGGCTGAGCGATTGTAAGTTTATAGGCTTTATAAGTGAAATATGCCTGATTTTGCACATATATTATGTGATTGGCATAGTAAATGACAATATACTTTGAAAACTTTTTTATTACATTTTCATTAATAATTAAAAAAATTAGTTCAGAGCAGAGGTGGAAATTTCAGGTTCAAAAAGTGAAAATTTAGACCAAAATTTTGTTTCAATCAACCAGTTGAGTATAAAGTGTCTGGATTTTTACTTTCTGGACCTGAAATTAGTTAGATTGTGTAATGTGCAATATTTCATCATGTTCAATATTGGATATATTATTGTGATGCTAAAATGTTACATGAAGAAATTGTTTACCGGAGCTCTTTACTGACATAGAAGTGAGATTTTAAAGTCTCAATTTACAAGTGAAATACACCCATCTGCGCAAGTCCTTCTCCTTTCCTTATGATGTTTTTCTGTAACTAGCACTCACACTGATAACATTCTATGTTTGTATGGACTGTGAACCACTTTCTGCCTCATTGTACTGTATTTAAAAGTTTAGTCACTGTAGTTATTCCTTTTTATTTAATTGGAATGAAACATAACTGTTTATTCTGCTTTTGTCAATGCATAGTTTCATGTGTTCTTATATCCATATAATGCCGTCGTGTATATTTTGCCTTATGATGTCATGATGTACTTTTCAAACCACCTCAACTCTCAGTATAACTAGACAGTGTGTATTGTACATGCTGTGTATTTTTCTCAGAGATTAGAGCTTTCAGCTGAGAACCCAAGCTTCTCAGTGGCTGACCTGTACACAGTATATATCAAAATGTACATTCCTCAGAGTGTTAGAACTCCTGAACGCTATATGCACTTTTGATGAGGTATCTCCAGTGGTGTCCAATGGCCAGGGTGCAGACATTCTTTATGGGAATGTAGCCACATGTATTTGCTTCTTTTTTGCCATCCCACACATGGCCGTTTAAATGTCTCCCAAACAAATGACCCAGATTGTAACTGAACCCATAAGGAGGCCCTGAGGGACACCTAAGACAGATCTGGTATATGCAAAGTTCTCCTGGGTGTTGAGGTGACGTTGACTCCCCCGGTGCAGTCTCTCCAAAAACATCACAGTCGGATACCATGCACGTGTTAGTGCTGAGTGCTCATGCCTATTCCAGATATGGGCAGAGTCCATCCAGATTAGCACCGAGCACTGACTGCCTTGACAGCAGCTTAAATATACTCAACTGTCAAATATACACTGAAGCCATTTTTAAACGTCTTAATCTAATTTATGTAAAATGAATAATACATCAGGAAATAACACGCAGTACTAAGTTCTAGAAAGAACTGATGGGACAAATGCTGTGGGAGTCAGAGATGAGACTAATTTAAAGAGTTGACTGTATGTTGTGATGATTATTGGTTGTCTGAAATTTTTATATATATATATATTTTATATACCCAACCATCTATCCATTCATTCATCTTCCAACCTCTTACCCTGGTCAGGGTCACTGGGCGGCCTGGAGCCTGTCCCAGTCAGGGCACAAGGCTGGTATTACCCAAGCTCATTGCTTATTCTGAAGTGATGAGATGAAAATGAAATAGAATTTTTGTTATTCTCCATCATTTTGGAAAAATGTAAAAGATGCATAACTATTTTAAATACAACTTTTTTAAACCTTGCGATGCTTGAGAGGTCTATGGGATGTGTTCCTTTCTACTGCTCCGGATTCTTTTTGTGGAGGGGAATGGTCTGGAAGGGATCACATGGCTAGGTTTACGATGAGCAGAAGGACCACAAGAAACGTGTATATATCCATTGCAGTCTATGTGAAATTTTACTGGTCGTGTCATCCTTTTCCTGTGGGGTTTATTTTGGTTAACAAGCTGTGTCTGACAGTCTGCTATAGGCAGGGAATTCTGCTGGGACATTTGGGCTAACAGCTAAGGGCACTGAAAGGAATTGTAAACCTGGCCATGTGCAAGAAATATAGACTGTATAATATAACACTGATGGCTGTTTTACCGGGATTGAAAGACTGATATCTATTCCATTTATTGTTTGGTTTATTATTATTATTATTTTGTTTTTTGCTTTATTAGTTATTGTGATAGTGCTGTGTATGTGTGCTTTTTAACATACCTCTCTTTCAGTAAGGACTGAATTATTAACTTAGAAATAATCTTTTCACGTATACTAATATTTAAATATGTATGGGGAAGTGAAAGTTGTCTAAGAATTAAGGCAGATCTTCAGCAACGAACAACATAAAATGTGTGTATCTAGTGCATTGGTGAAGTGAATATTGTTGGTAGTTTTTAGTTACAAACAGTTATTAGCATCATAATGTGTGTTCTGTAGCAGTATTTTCATAGGGTTAACAAACAGGAAACTAGAATCAGAAACTCAGTATGCAGTATGGGCTCAGACAGACCTTTTAAGAAGTTCTTTGTTGGTGTTTTTTTTTAGCATCTCTGGATTTTTCTTTTGTCAGGAGCCGTAAATGGCAGTCAAAAAAGAAATGTGCATGCAAAATGTCTAGCTGTTCTATAACTCAGACAGATTAATATTTAGATATAAAGAAACTGGTGAAAATGGAAAAGGTGCGGTGGCCAAACTGGTGTGTTTTGCAGGATAAGAAATGCCACATCAACATGAGAGCGTGTTAGCAGTGCTTTAAGTCTGGTACACACACGGTTGCACACAGAAACATAAAACTATGCATAGAAACTCATGCGTAATTACGTTTGATGTTGATTAGCAAATTACAGCTAAAACCTTTTGATCCCCTTGGGGTCGTAATTAGAAAATTGTGCTGGAGAAAAGGATGTATTCCACAGGCAAAATGCTCTTGCAGAGCTGCTTAATATTCTAGCTGTGCTAATGTAACATTGCAATAATAACATTACAGATTATGAGAATGTCTTGTGCTTTCTGCATAGTTTTTAAAAGGAAAGTAGTTTGAAATCTTATAAATGCAACACTCAAGCTGCTGCAACGTCTTTGACAGCATGCTCACCAGTTTAATTAGCAGACATTTGTTTACTCATTAGTGCAGGTCTTTTGCCACAGAATGTGTTTATAGTTTGCTTTGGAACAGTTTGACATAAGGGAGACTTGCACTATAATCTCCCCTCAGCTCTCTCTCTCATTGTGCTGTGGCATGGTATTTGTGAGGTAGAGTTTAGCTCTGTGTGCTTGTAAGAACTGGATTGTGGTGTGCTCTCTGAAATCTGTCAAAATTATCAAGTTTAGTATGCGTACGGCGTTTCTTTTCTCATTCAGAGAATGAATCCTTTAGAGACAAAATAGTTTCTCTGTGTGTAACAATTTGTCTTGTACTGCACCGTGTAATAAACTGAGGAAAAAAACAGCAAAAAAAGAAAAAGCTATACCAAAAAAAAAAAAAAAAAAAAAAAAAAAAAAAAAAAAAAATCTGAACCGCAAACCGTGATTATTTTGATTTGGATGAAGGCTCATCCAGTATTGTGGATAAGTGTGTGTAGTGCTGAGACTGTGTCATTGAAGTCATTGAATATATGCTCTCTGCTCCTGGGTCTAACGGTCTAACTTAGGAATTCCATTGTCCTGTTTTTCCAGCTACCTCCTAATTTTTTGCTTTCTATATATTTGCTTAATTCAGAAGGGAAACCTTCAGATCCAGTAGTGAGCTACACTTTAAGAGGTTACAGTTATCTTGAAGGTCCTTCAACAAATTGAGAATCAGTTTGGCTTACAAATTTGAGTTATATTCCATTGGTGTAATTCATGTCTGGCATGGTGGCTTGGATTTATTTAAAGATATTGGCTTTCAGACAATTTTTCTTCCATGCCCATGTATCCATATCAAAGCCTACCTTTTTAGTCATATACAGTATAGCAGTAATGGTTTATGAACGAGAATTTAGTGGTTCCTTATAATATGAGAAGGTTTAATAATGGAAGCTGGTTGTGTTTCTTATGGTTTCTATATCCATTTGACTGGTCATTTTTTTTCACCAGCCATCTGGGTTTCTCTCACATCAGTGTGGGACTTCAGTGCTTTAGAGAACAAACATACCGGTTGGATTAACTGGGACAGGTGAGCCATCTGAGGGCGGAACAGCTGATTAACTTTGACAGGTGCTGGGGAGCATAGCTACTCTCATAATAACCTCAGTGTTCAGCATGGGGGGGGGGGGAGAAGCAAGGCACAGACGGTGATCATAAGGTCATGTGACCCGCTGCTAAAGGGGGAGGGGGCAGGAAATGGAGGCAGGTGTTGAGGCCTAAAGTAGTGAAGTGCCAGCGTGTGTATTCCTCGAGACCCCATAGAAAACACCCAGCAAACTCATTTGTCTCAGTTTATTCTTCAGTTCTAACTGTATGACGTTGAACACTTGGTAACAAGTAGAACCATTCAAATATGAGTCTGGATCGAGCAATGGTGTATATACATGGCAAGTATTTGGACTTTGACCTATATGTGGAAAGATTATTCTTATATATCCTGTTCAGTCTTCACCAAATCAAAACATGTAAAAGATGTATTGTATTTAATCAGTATTCACTGGAACATTAAGCAATATATAAGTTTACTATGAGCATAAAAGCAGAAATATATAACTGGATGCCACTGGAAATTAATTTTTTATGAAAGCTAATCTTTTAACCTTTCAGCCTTTTCAGTATATAATTATACTAAATAAATAAATGATCAATTGACGATAATGTTTCTATACAAAGCTAAAGAGGAGTCTAGACGATGTGCAATGTAATTTGGCCAAAATGTCACTGTTAGTATTAAACCAAAATATAGACAAAGGGAGGGGCCGAGTGACTGACCAAATGTCATTGGCAGATTTGCCAGGCCTATGCTATGTTTAATTCAGCATTGACTAATCACCTTCAGTCTCAGTACCTATAAATGGCTGTAATTTTCCATGATTCACTCACTGAAGTATATACCTTTAAGCTTCAGTAGTAGGGCTAGTTTTAGCATGATGAATTCCTTCTTATACGGAGTACCGCTGTACCTGTGACTCCTCCCCACCATGAATAATGTAGATGTTCCGGTTTATCCACATTGGTACTTCGTGGGGCCATCGCTACGATTTTAAGACATCAGCGAAAAGACCTAATCCGTACAAGGGTCCATCAGTCATGTTCCACCCAAACCCCCGCCCCCATTCCAAAAGATCAATATGATAATGAGGTCATGCTGTGTGTTTAACACATTTTAACACGGAGAATGTAAAGTGTCAAATCAAACAAAACCGTATCAAACCTTAATTTTCCAAGTCCTGTCAATTTCAGAATTAGCAACAGATGATTGGCAACCAGGATCAGCTTGGAGAATCCGTATCGGTGAATCCTGTCTGCGTTCTCACCTCTTCTCCTTCTGCACTGGTGCCTCCATGCCTGCATTACTATTCCAACACTTACTAAAAATTCCAGATATGTCCTGCATAGATTTATTCACTGTGGCCTTCAATACGACTCCAGTTAAATGTGTTAATCTGCTGACCAACAGGGTGTGTGTGTGGTATCTCGTGTTCAAACTGAAATGCATGCAATGCAAATGACTCCTTCAAGAGCCACATCTGCTACCTGATGTTTTCACAGTACCTCCGTAGTAGCTGCAAACAGCAAATTAGGAATTGCTTTTTTTAGTTTTGTTTTCATGATGCTAGCATCCATTCCATATTCTCATGTCGACAAGAACAGCGTAACCAAACACATTTTTCAAATGGCAATAATTCTGATAATCTTTCTTCTTTAATGTTTGTGTTTGGCTTTATGGTCCATCTGTCTGGGTTTGGTCCATTTGTGAGTAGATGGGGGTTAAATTATTCCCATGAAAATACACATACAGTACTGCTCGAACCTCAGCAACCTATCCATTGTCTATGATGGCTTATCCAGTGCAAGGTCACCGTGGTCATGGAGCCTGTCCCTGGAACCAAATAGCACAAAGCAGGGCCACAGCAAACGAGCCAGGCCATCACAGAGCAAACGCGCATGCATTTATTGACCCCTGGAAAATACCCCCACGTATACATATACACACATACGCACACAGATTAGGTTTCTGAGTCTTTGTGGGGACCATCAATTCATCCCTATGTAAAAAATTCTAATCCGAACAACGACAACCTTAAGCAAGGCTAGGCAGTTTTATTTATACAGACACAAGTCAATTCAAGATGTTTCACATCTTCCTGTAAATAAAATACATTAAAATCACATTTAAAATACAAAATAAATAAATAGAATGAAAAATAAGAAAATTTCATTAAAAAATAAAAACCTTAAAAACTCCTACCCAGCTGTAACCTTAACCATAAGTAACAAAACAAAACACAAGACTTTTGGCATTTTTTTGGCATTTCACAGATTTTTTGTAAATTTGAATTTCCCCTTATAGGGACCGGAAACATGTCCCCACAAGGTCAAAATAACAGGTTTTATCACATTGTGGTAATGTAATAGATATATGCCCACCACACACAGCCAGGAAACAAACACACAACCCTGCACATATGAGGCTAACCTGCTAACTGCTAATCTGCTCGACCACCATCTTCAGTAACCCTAAAGCTGACAATTGGTTGACAAATTTAAGTTATTTAATTAAAAACGCACTTTTATATAATATCTAATTTCAATAATATTCTAGCGATTATACTAAAACTGGCAACTTGGAAGACCTGTTTTGTTACATATTTTTCACATATAAATCAAACAAACATTTTGTGAGAAATCTGGTTGACTTAATTGGTATTCATTTCCCTTCTGCTCCCACATTGCTCATTCTGTGGCCTGGTAATGACAACGGAGCAGCTAAAATCCAAGTGGAAATTTCCACTCCCTAGATCCATGCTTCAATGAGTGCTGGGGGGGGGGAGGAGGGGGGAGGGGACGATAGCAGCACCAAGGAAGCTTGACACAGCAAAGCCAGCTGGCAGCCTCCTCTCTGCCCCAGGAGGTCATGCCAACACATCAGAGAGCAGGAGAGGAGATGCCATCGGGTGGGACGTTACATAACCCCCCCCCCCTCCCCCCAGCACTGTGCAGTCCAGAAGACAGACAGCAGAATGGACATGAGTGCAGATACCAGGAGGGCCGGTTGAGCAGATGGCAGCACAGACAGCATATCAAACAAGGGCAAAGACTGTCTAATGTAGGACCTGTGAGAAACGTCAGCATGGAAATTTTGCAGTCGGGTTGGAAAAAAAAGACCACAGAATAACCACAGAGACCAGCAGATAAAGAGCCACCCTCTGCTTTCAGAAATGTATGCCCCAGTTAATGAATCACACAATTCACAGGCCACTCACTACTGTGCATAAGTCTTAGGCAGCCAGAGAAAATGATGTTTAAATGATATTTTGATTATTGTGTAAAATTTTGCTATTATGCCTGTGAAAGTGTGTCATCCTAGACCTTTCAAAACCATCTCAGTATTTGCAGCAACCATCCAATACACCCATGTATTATTTTTTAACTTGGCCACTAGCACATCTCATATAGCTAGTCGATATCTCGTTCACTTTTTTTTTTATCTAATTAAGTTAATTGGTTAAGTGAACTGGTGGTGTATTTTAATAACTATATGGAAGGGCTGAGGTGCCCCTGGAGGAGAGGTTTGGGAACTGAAGCGAAGCACATCTAGCCATCCAGCTGGATATCAGAAACTTTTAGGAGAACAGAAGAAATTCTTACTAGTTTTATTTTATTATTTTTAACTTTTATAAATCGTGAGGCTAAACTTTTTTTGTTCTGAGCAGGATTGCATTTTATACCTAGATAAATAGCTTTAAACATTTCTTTTGGCTGCCCAAAACTTTAGCATAGTACTGAATATAAACAGGTATCAGTGCCCCAGTGACACACACATGCACATATCTGACGTCAGAAGAGTATTCAGTGCAAAAACAGGCCCTGGATTCTATCTAAGGGCCATTGTGGAAGCTGGAGGTCACCACCCTGAAAGGCAGATTTATATGTGAGGAGGAGGGGGCAGTGAGAAGGGATTGGGAGGATGAAAAGCAAAAAAGACTGGAGACTGGGGGAGGGGTGGAAAGGGAGATGGGAACAGGCGAATTTTGGGTGAGAACTATGGGCAGAGAATAGACTGCCTTTGCTGATTCTTTCACGCTTATGTTCGCTGTTCATGTCGGTCAGTCTCCTATTTGCTGTTCCAGCTGATGTCACAGTGAAGAGTGTTTAAGAAATCTCAATTTCTGAGTCACTTGTGTGCCATCGACCCCCAGCTCAGCGTGAGCTTTCACCCTCAGCAGAAAGGACTCTGGTGACAGGGAAAATCCAAACACGGGTAGCTGAGCTTTGGTTCTTCTGTATCACCAGACATAGTATCCAGGCCTGCTCACATTTAGAGGGTATTGATGTGTATGGGGAGCATGATGATATTTGCATAGAGAAATTAGCTCACGCCATGTCTCAGACAATTACATTACACTTTCTCATTACAGAAAACCCTACGTTCAATAATCTCAACAGATATAACGGCAGTTACGTTAAATGTACACACATGAGTGATATCTGAGTGTACTGCAAAACCATTAGAATTAAAATGGGCTGAGAGAAAATGTAGGGCAGGGCAGCATGGCATGGGTCCACATCTGAAGCAGGATGCTAAAAATAATGTGATAGCATTTCCACTGGTGCCCAAGTCTTTTGTGTTATAATTAGAAAAAGTCTCTGTAGCGTTACGAGACGTTTTGGGGTCATTTTCATACTTTCTTGCAGTTCTTGGTTGGTGGATCTTGTCGCGAAGCCCAGTTTGTGTTTAAGACTCATTTGCCTCCTTATAAGAGAGACACAGCCCCAGTGTCTGTGACTGAGATGAGCTGTGAGTGTGCGTGCGTAAGGATGCATAAACTCACAGCGGAAAAAAACTGTCGGAAGAAAAAGAATGTGCTTGACTTCCTCTTTGAAAAAAAAATAGAACGCGAGAAAGAGAGAGAGAGTGACAATATGTAAAGAGCCTCTCGGAAGACTGCAGCGCAAATGAAAGACGTAGTGATGACATTTGCGTAGGGGTCTGAAGAGAACGGGGTTCACTCATTAGCATCGTAGCTCTGGGTGAAAAAACAGGCCTTGAGGATAAATCATTTTGGGTACCGAAAGGAGCCTGAGGGCCTCTCAACAACAATGGAGAAACATTCGACCTGTGTGGTGCTCATTCTGGCATTCCTGCAAACAGGTAATCCTGTGTCCTCTCAAAAGATCCTCCTCCTTGTCTTTGGGCTACTGAGCGACAGGTCAGAAGTACGCGCACAGCATGATGTGAACTTTTACCACGATTTAATGTAGCTGAGCCTGAAAAAGACAACCGTTTAATCTGCGCCTTTGGTTAAAACCAGCTTTGACATCAGTTCACCTACATAACACCATTAATTAAACTTGCATGGATGGGGTAAAGATTAGTTCATGTGAAATATAGTGTACAACTGCTTAGAACAGTCCAAAATGCCAGCAAAGTAGGAAACATGGATATTTTTATTAGCACAAAAGAGCTTGCTTCAGTTTTCTAGATTTTAGTCATTGATTAGTAACTGTAATGAACATAAACAGATCTTCACAATTACAGACACTTCTCAAAAAATGCATGTCTGTGAGAAATGTAATGTTTCACCAGGTGTGGTTAAATGTTATTGTCAATATCATGGACCGCAGGACACATCTGAAGTGGGGGTGGGGGAGCAGGGTTGGG
>JAODUD010000002.1:25045120-25062505 GCA_026784285.1 Stomatorhinus walkeri
CCAAGGGCACTAGCAGTGATAGTTATTAGGCATAGTTTTACCAAGGGCACTAGCAGTGATAGTTATTAGGCCTAGTTATACCAAGAGCACTAGCAGTGATAGTTATTAGGCCTAATTTTACCAAGGGCACTAGCAGTGATACTTATTAGGCCTAATTATACCAAGGGCACTAGCAGTGATAGTTATTAGGCCTAGTTTAACCAAGGGCACTAGCAGTGATGCTGAGATATTGATCTCCAGAAGCTGAGCTGCTGAGCTAAGTGCATTTGTGTTTCACTTCCTGCTTGCCTGTGATGTGGATCTGACGCACACATTATCACACGTGGCAAATGTGTGAAATGTGTATAGCACCAGCTCCTCAGCAAAGATTCCAGGTTTCTCCAGAGCGGCTCCTACTAGGAGTCTCCATCATTCTCATCATCATCATCATTGCCACGATATACCTCAGCTGGCAGCACTTCTGCAGCAGGTAGGAGACCCTCTCTTTCTTACATTTACTGTACTGATCTCTCTCTCAGACGTACCTCAAGAGAGCAGTAACAATATATTTGCTTTGAAGATTCATTGGCTTGCAGGACGTGATCACTGCATCCGGATCACAAACTATAAACACAAAAATACACTGTAATCTTCACTATAAAGTCTTTCATTACATTATCCTGAGAGATCAGAATCAGCTTTACTGCCATTCAAACCACTTGACATGATTAGAACGAAACACAGATTCTCAGGTCTCGGTGCACGCAGCATGCTACTAAACAATAAATAGATGAAATAAATAGTAAAATGCTAAACTGGAATATCTGAACTGGAAATTAAATGAGGTAAGGTAAAACCTCTGAAGTAAAAATTAAAAAGTAAAACATGATTAAGTAAAAATATTAAACATGTCGTGGCAGTATGGTTGTGCAGTGATTAGCACTGTTACCTCACACTGATTCCAGATCAGGATTTGATTCTTTACCATGGCTCCATGTTTGGAGATTGCATTTTCTCCCTGTGTTGTTGTGGGGTTTCCTCCACACACAGTCAAAAAACATGCTGATGTTAACTGGAGTTGCCAAATTGCCCATAGTTGTGTGTGTGTGTGTGTGTGTGTGGTCCAAGTATATCTTACCTTGTGGGGACCAAATGTCCCCAAAACCTAATGAATACCCGTTTGTTTACCTATTTTATAAAAATCTGTGACTGCAATGAAAAAATAAAATAAAAAAATTCTTGTGTTTTCCTTGGTTACTTATGGTTATGGTTAGGGCTGGGTAGGGGTTAAGGTTGTCATAGTTAGCATTAGCATTTTTCCCATAGAAATGAATCAGCAGTCCCCATGAAGATATGATTATGTGACTCTGTGTGTGTGTGTGTACACCCTGCAGTCAGTTGGTGCCCCCATCCTGGGTTGTTCCCTGCCTTATGCCCTTATGCTCTAGACACTGAAAAGGCTAAATGGTTGCAGAAGATGGATGGATCAAATGTGTTTTGGTAACTCTTTGGTAATACTTGAGGGGGCACAGATACTTGGTAGTTACCACTGAAGTACGAATCATGAACAAATATAGTAGCCACTTGAGATAAAAGATTGTTAGTTATGCAGATCATTATTCATTGAGTAAAGCACATGAGATCAGTATTCACTTGTGTTTCTTCAGTAGCTCACAAAGGCTTACAGAATTAACAGATATAGTAACTGCTTGAAATAAAAGATGTCACAATTCAGTAATGATGAACAAATGAGTGATCAATATGTAACTAAGATTTAGTGTGTGGTTAATACATAAGTAATAGTATAATACTACATTATTTGTGTCCCATCGAGTGTTACCCATGTTTCTAATATGAATAATAAACATTTCATATAAGTATAAAGCAAATTCATTTTAAAATGCAAGCAATGCAAGTCAGTGCTTGGTATGGAAAGAGAGGGGTGAAACTGATGTGTTGGTGTCCTCTGAAGACATAAGAATTGTGTAGCTAAAGGTCATCAGTGATGCGCTATTGATGTCTGCTGGAAACTTATTGTGCAACGTTAATTGTCATTGTGAAGGGGAGTCTAGGTACACAGTGTAGATAGGTGGCTTGAGAACACAAGAGGTACGAGTACCATGAGTTGAGAAATGAGGAGCTGAGGGAGAAACATACAAGGACAATAAATGCTGGAGTTTAAAAGCTGGAAGTGGCTGGAGTCTTGAGCTGAACTTTGGTTGTAACTGGGAACCAATGGCAGCTATGAGCTGGAGAAGCAACGTGTGTTTAACAGCAGATGAGGATCACAAGATGATCAGCAGAATGGACATGTGAGTGATTGGCGAAGTCCCGCGGTTACAGAACACAAACTTGGACAGGAACACATTTTAAACAACCAACTAAACAATATAGTGGTAAAGATAAAATTATTTTCCAACTAATAGTTTTATTTATTAATGTCATTTTAGTGGGATTTAAAATCCCAGAATTATTGGCTGTCTCACTTCAGTTTAATAACTGCAAAATATCTTCCATTAAAATATGGCTGATATGCAAATTCTCACATATTGCAAAGTATAAAATGATGCACAGACGTCTCTGAAGCTAACCAGTTGTTCCATCTACCTTCAATCTCGCATAAACAGCTAACTCTTCCACATCCCGGGGCTTCAGGGAGCAGGCCCCGTGCGATGCATGCACATAAAATCTTCTGGTCCCCTTGGCAAGCAAAGCGAGCGTGCAAGTGTAGCTACATACCAGAAACGCGAAATACGAAGATCACTACGAGATACCACACAAGGAGTAGCTGTAAAAAGGCACAGCGCCCCCAAACCAGCACTGTACATATTTCTAATGCATTTATGAGTTGAATTTTTTTGCGTTGTCTACTGGTCTTCGCATGTCGTCTGCGGCTCTTGTAAAACTCCACCAAAAAATCTCCCATTTAATTTCTTATGCCGACACTTTGATATATCGAATCCACGATGGGGAAAGTCGCATTGCAGACTGCTGAACTGTATAGTGTTTACCAAAATACAGTGTCAAATGGCAGGCAAAAAAATCGTTGTGCATTTTGTGACAATAATAGTTGTCAATTAACCAGCTATACAAGCTAAATGATAGAACAGAAAATATATAATGATTAATAATTGTTCATAATTTTAGGAAACAAGTGTTTCAGGTGCAGCAGACAACCCTATTCAATGAAGATGAGGATCTACAGGTAAGAATAAGGATTCTTTTTATGCAGAGCCTCAGTTAACATGGGGTTCCAGAACTTACTTATGGAGGTGGACTACATTACGTTTTTTTTTCACCATTACCAAGAACAATAACAATTTGGTTTCAGTAGATGGCAAAAATGATTTCCTGTATATAATTTCCTTTGACTGAAGCATTTCATGAGTGCAAGAAAATGAACAGATGCCTCATTTCCTCCTTGAAGAGCCAACCCTCTCCACATCTACACTCTGTTGGCGTTCAGGAATCTGCAGAAGCATCCCCACAGCGGCTGGCTGAAAATGAATCGCCTGAGGTTTTTGACCCTTCAAAACTTTATGCAAAAATAAAAATTGACCGCTACTATGAGAGACTGTGGAAAGCATGCCAGGCTGCCAAGTGTGGCTTGTCTCCATTGGCCGAATCAGGTGCCCGCAAGATCTACTATCTCCTTGGCGAGCATAAGCCACCACAAAACGATCAGGAGGAGGAGTTCCTTCAGATATGAGCTACAGGATGAAACTTGCCAGATATGAAACTTTCTGGGCAGGTATTATTTTTTTTCTATTTTGTCATTTTTAATAATTTAAATCAAATTATCTTTTTACTGGAAACATCTAAGTGTGATTCCTGTTTCATTACAGTCTGGATTGTTTATGGTTATACCCTACAGAATACCATATGGAAATTAAAGTTACTTTTGTATATAAACAGCGTTCAATAAAAAAAATCTCAACCTTGTATGAAGCACCACAGATTACAAAACACGGGCTAAAATGCAAGGACCCAGATGCAGCACTACAAGCGGATATGAGTAGGTGAATGCTTACACGTTGAATGTGCGCTTGAACGTTAGCGACCATCAAAGCGCAGCAGTTTTCCGTCACCCAGGAAGTGAAAGGCTTTTTTTAACTACAGACCAAAATTTACAAACTGGCGTCCTTTTTTTCCACTTACGTAGTTTTTGGCTGACCTGATATGATATTTAAAAATAGATGTTTAAATGATAATAATGCCTTTTCTATGGGCTGATATTTGTGCCACTAGAAACTGAATATTAATACTCTATATTTGAATCTGCAGTACAGTAACTGAATCTGAGTTTATTAGTTTGAATTTCAATAACTTGAAACTAAATTTATCCTACCTGGAAAATGTGATGCTCTATACTTACAAATTCACTTCTCCCAATTCAATTTCAATTCGCACATTCAATTTCATTTTATTGAGACTCACAATCCGGTTCCTTCAGCAAAAGTAATCGCCCGTAACGCAACGCAACTCATTTCCATGTTTACGACAGTTCTGCAGGTCGGGGTAAAGAGGAGGCGGGTGCCGGGGTGTCGCAAGCGCAAATGCGGAATCATATACGCAGTCATCATATACGTAATAAGAACGAAGCAGTGCCGGCACTGCTATATTTTAAACTTTGTCGTATCATCACTTCTCACAAGACGCCACGACTCGGCTACTCAGAGACAAGCGCTGCAGCGCGCAGTACCGACAGTGGTGTTGAGGCGCTTCTGTTGTTTCCAACACCCCCACCGTACCCCCGCCACAGTTCTCACGTTGCGACACTTTTATTTCTCCACTTCGAACGCGGCTTATACAGATCACCATATTAAGTACCAGTTCAAGTATTAAAACTAATAAATTCAGATTCAGTTTTTCAAGGCAACAACTGCAGATTCAAATATACACTTTTCTTATTCAGTTTCTAGTGGCACAAATATCAGCCCGTAGCAAAGTTCATAAACTAACTAATATAAAAAATATAGCATAACTAATGTATAACATAACTAATATAAAAATAAAAAAAGGTTCATAACCTTAGCTGAAAGTACAATGCTAACCTCATTCATTTCACAAAATATGGGCATTTTTTCATGATTACTAAATATCTATAGCAGTTGCCATCCCTATTGTCATCTAGCCATCCTCTTCATTTAATTATTTATTCAGCCGGCCTGGTACTGTTCGGAAGTTTCCCCTGCTAGTGTGTCTATCCATAACATTCGTGTTGCCAGGTTTGCCACAGAGGTCATGAAAACTTGGTAATATGATAGCTATAGCAAAAAAACAGAGGCTGAATCAACATTAACACACTGTGCACTTCTAAAGCATTAAACTGCTGAGATAAAGATCCAGGAGAGGTAAGCAGTGACTTCTAGTCTGTACTTCAATGGATGATGTCAGCACTGCAGCAAACTCTTCCTGAAAATAACCACAGCTGCCAGACAGGAATCAGTCAGTAACCATTCAGTCACTGCACCAGTGAAGTTGTTGAAGCATCAACTGTACATTAAACCTTTTCAAATATAACATTCTACCAGGTGAGTCTGAAAATAAGAACTATACATCCTATAGTTACCCAGCCTAACTTTTCTTTCCCCACAGGGGGGGTGACATGACTATTCTATATATGCTCACCAAGTGGCGTTAGCCTTTTGTTGGTGTGAACAGCTGCTGCTTAGCTATGTTATGAGGGCCTGGCCTTTGAATTAGAGCGTGCCAAGGAGCACTAGATACATTTTGGTTCAGAAATCAATCCCAGAAATGTATGGCAAATATGTCCAATTTATGAAAATACTGGAGTAATTCTCCCATTCAACTCACCCTCATGCAGTTAAAATGATGTAAATTTCGTATGGACATTATATATAAATTTATACAGTTAATTTACCCTGAATCGTTTACTTTGGGTTAGTTGACTGAGAAAAAAACGTTTTTTTAATGATTTTAATAGTGCAATGTAACCCTCTGACCGCCAGATGGCGAGCTAAAATAAAAGGAATTACGCATATAAGAAACGCTGTTTACAAATGGTAGAACGCGTCGCTGTGAAATCTACGTAACAATTATGGGCTGATATTTGTGAATTTTGTATATTTGAATCTGCAGTTATCCGCATTACAAAACTGAATCTGAATTCCAGTAATTTGAAATAGCATTTATCCTACCTTGAAAAATTCAGTTCGCAAATTCAATTTAAATCTAGTGTGACACACATCCGGGTCTTTGAGGAAAAGTGTGATACTTTTATTTCTCCACTTCGAACACGGCTTATACAGATCACCATATTAAGCACCAGTTCAGCTATTAAAACTACTGAATTCAGATTCAGTTTTTTAATGCAGCAACTGCAGATTCAAATATACACTATTCATATTCAGTTTCTAGTGAGTAGTTGATGCGCATCTGTTGTTCCCAACACCCCCGCCGCCATTCTCACGGTCAATACAGTAGCGACACTTTTATTTCTCCACTTCGAGCACTGCTTCTACAGATCACCATATTAAACGCCAGTCCAACTGGTTCTGGTTATTAGCACAGTACACAGAGAGCGCTGTAGACATGCAGCAGACCAGACGCATAAATCCTTTTTCCGAGAGTCGGAGGAGCACTGACTGGGTGGCCTGTAGGGCCGCTCCACTGTGGGGGCAGCAAGCAAAAGGTCATCGACGTACTGGACGAGGGTGACACCATCCGGGAGAGGACACCCCTGCAAGGCCTGCTTTAGCACCTGATTAAAGAAACCTGGGGTAAGCGCGAACCCTTGAGGCAGGCGGGTGCACCACAGTTGTCAGCCCCTGTAAGTGAAGGAGAATATGTCTCTACACTGCTCTGCCAGGGGCAGACAGAAAAAGGCATTTGCCAGATCAATGCATGTGAACCATTTTTGTTGCGGACTTAGTTAGGACGACATATGGGTTTAGGACTGGAACAGTGAGAGTCAGCAGGAGGTTGTTTACGGCAGGCAAGTCATGTGCCATTTGATATTTTCCCATGCCGGCTTTTTCCACTGGGAGAATAGGGGTGTTCCACTGAGACGTAGAGAGTTTCAACACCCCGGCCCGTAGAAGGCCCTCTATAGTCTCAGCTATCCCCTCCTCTGCTGCTGGTTTATGTGGACATTGTCTGATCCACAGGGGACCCTCCCCAGGGCGGAGTTGGAACTGCACTGGTGGGCAGGAGATGAGGCCTACATTTGTAGGGCTGGTGGACAAACAACGAATCTGGAAGAGACGTCAGAAGGGCCGCCGCCTTTGGGTGGTCCATCTTTTCACACCCACGGTGTCTGGCTATCTGCTCATGCTGCAAGAGGGCGGTGTCCTGTGCTGTGACCTCTATGCGATAAGTACTGCAGGAGGGTGAGAAGGAGACCTGTGGAATCTGGGTCTATAACCAGTCCTTAGTCTCTCTGGTCTGTTTAACCATCGGGCCCAAATCCTTGGCCTGGTGTTTGGGATGAAGGGCCAGAGAGACGTGTGGGACAGCTTCCTGTCCCATCCTGTACCAGGGCAGCTGTTCTGGGGTCAGCAGTGTGACTCAGGCTACCTCTTCGGGACCCATATATAAGTTCTCAGAGGCAACTTGCCACTGTTGGCCTTCTAGTTGCTTAGCAAACATTTCCTCATACCATTCAGTACTATCCCTATCGTAGAAAAGGGTCACATGAAGAGGATCAGGTCGGGGCACATAGGGCTCCAGGAGCGAGATCCAGGGCCGCCATGCAGAGTAGGCCGCCAGGATGCCAGTCAGACTGGGTTCCAATAGGCACCAATAGATCTCTGCTAGGGCCTGACTCTGGACCAGCTGCAACAGCCATTGTCCCAAGCCCATAGTCCGAACATCGCACCGGAGGCGAGGGCCTTCCGGCAGCGTAACAACCAGTCCATCTGCACTGCACAGAAATGAGGCCCCCATCTTCACCAACATATCTCATCCTAAGAGGTTCGCCGGAGCCGAGGAAGACACCACAGAAGGGTGGAGGAAGGTCTGTTTCCCCACCGCAACCCTCATTGGCTTAGTCACTGGCAGTCTCTGTTCCTCCCCGAGAAGCACACAGCGGTCACCGTGGAGGTAGACAGGTGATGTTGTCCAGGGACCACATTAAGGGTGGAGTATGTGGCCCCCATGTTTACCAAAAACAACAGTTCTTTGTCCATGACCATAAGGAAAGGCATAGGGCCTGCCTTCCCTGCGTCCCCGTCACTGGAAACTGTCCAGCTGTTGGTGCTGCCTGCGGGTTAGGGCCTACTGTCTGATTCACCTTCCTCTGCCGCGGGTGTCGCTGCTGGCCAACACCTGGCCTTCCACTCCACACCTATAACTGACACCTGACCACACCTATAACTGACACCTGACCACCCCTTCCCCAGCCCCGGCCCCTGACCTCAAACCCGCTTTATAACTCCACATTTAGATCGATACAGGGTTATGTGTATCGATGCACTCGTGTTATGTTTTTTTCTTCCCTGCCAATCAGGAGTCAGGAGCCACATGTTTAGATCTTCAGATTCAGCCTTTTTTGCCACAGTGAGGTTACAGCCAACACTGGTGTCCAGGAGTGTGTCCAATACTGTTTTACTCTAATTTGTATACATTTTCTTATCGTGTAACAATATCTCGTTACTTAAGCATCATCATTTCTTCAACCATTCACCATCGTTGTTTTCTCCCTTGATCCACCCCCCTAGATGATGTTTGCCAATCATCCATCCATCCATTATCTATACCCGCTTATCTTACTGCATCGCGGGGGAGTCCGGAGCCTACCCGGAAGCAATGGGCACACGGCAGGGAACAACCCAGGATGGGGGGCCAGCCCATCGCAGCACACACCCACACACCATTCACACACACGGGCAATGTGTCTGCACTAACACGCCCCCATTCACCATTTTGAGTGTATCGCAGATGTAAACACGTTTGCTTAATATTTCATATTCAGTGTTTTTTTCTATCCACAAAAATGTAATGTTTTATGTAATCAATTATAGGCAATTTTCATTACCAAAAGACACCAGTAATGTAGGTGTTTAAGAAAGGAAAAGAGTGAAGAACACCACAAAAATGTCATTGCATGGACATAACTTTATTGGTCATATTTACATTCTCTATGCATTATGAAGTGCTAAATAATATTCCATACTCACATAAAATTTATACTGATTTCCGCCTCATATCGGCGAGATGAATATTTTTAAAAATATTTAGCATAAGTGCTAGGAAGCCACATGAAATGAACAGGCGAGCCATAACATAAACTAAAATAGAAGTAAAATTCATATCCCTAGCTAGTTTTGCGTTAGTCAATCATATTAACATAAGCTAGCAGTGCCAGAAATCGTTCATTTAACCACACATACTACCATATAGTTAAAACTGTTACATATATGTGAATGTGTGTGCAGACTTGTCTCGATTTGGAAATCTCACACCAGCCAGCTGACCAAAGTCGGCAGCCCTGCCTCCCTCTACTGATAAGTCAAACAGCAGCCAATGGCATCATTTTTAGGGAAAAAAGTTTATTTTGTCAAAATGATAAATCTGAGATTGTAACTTTGCCCCGCATAAGTGCTAATGCTCTATTTCCCATGTCCTGCCTTCCTGCTTCCCGCTGGTAAGTATTCTGTAGTTTTGTATTATAACCACCGGATGGCAGGATAGAGCCATCTTGTAGAGTCAGTTATATTAAAAGTATTGTGAGTCATGATATAAGACAGTGTGATGTGTGTGTGGGTTTTAAATGTACAAGCCAAGCTAATCGGGGGCTCAAATTTAAATTTCTGAAGGTTTGCAGGGTCAGGAGAGGACGTTGTTACTGCAGCTGGGGCTGCTTTGGAATGTTGGACGCAGTAGAATGCTGGTTTGGGAGTTGGATGGTCCCTCTCTCCATTGTCCACTGTCGTGCCCATCTGTTCCAACCTCCTTCCTCCTAGACTAAATTGTGACTGATATCCATATGGACACGAGTATTCCTTTAAAAATGCCTTTGTTAATGGTGAAGTGGCTAAAGCTCTTAAAATCCGATATGAAGGCTGGGATGGCATAGGAACTACATTTAACCTCCTGAGACCCTACATCCTCATTTAAGGACATCATTTTCAGTTTAAAACTATTAATTGTTCCAAAAATAATGTTTGGTTTTTACGATTGAGGTCCTACTAATCCCAAATAGCTAAAGGAAATGAAACATGCACACCACACAAAAGCTCGGGACTCAGGGGGTTAATCAAATTGTTGAGTGGGTAGCGACAATTGACGGAAGTCGAGAAGTAAAACTCAAATCCAAATAAAATGAAACATTACAGGGACAAAAGCGGCAAACGTAGCTGGTATAAACCATGGGTGGGAAAGGGTTGGTATTGCCATAAACCTGGACGGTGGGTACATGAAAGCTCAGAGATCAAAGCAGAGATTATGACGACCTGGACAAAAGATTTCAACAGCTCAGCCCCGAGGCAAATCGAGCACTTTTTAATGCTGTTAGGCCACAGGGAAACTAGAATGTCCCACGCTGCAGAAGGTGGCACTTCAAAAAGCAGGTGTGTGTGCAAAATGAAACAATGGTCGCTACACTATGCCTACAGACCACAAGCATCAGGGCAAACAAAAGATGAATCTCTATACTGCTAGCTTGGGGGGGGGGGGGGGGTCACAGTGCAAGGTCAGCCAGTATGCAGTAAACCTGAAGCTGGGGGTTAAGGGCTTCCCTCAAGGGCCCACAGACATGTGACTGTTCCGCCAAGGCCAGAGCTTAAACTTGTGATATTCTGATCCTAGGCACAGACACTTAGCCCACTGAACTACTCACCACCCTCACTTGACAAATAAGATCCACTTATCAAAGTTGCATCAGGAGGGACTCCCTATGCTTCACCTGGCTTTCACTCACTTGGAGAACAAGGACTCATATGTTAGGCTGTTCTTTTTGGATTCCAGTTGTGCCTTTCACACCACCATCCCACAAACTCCGATAGACAGACCATCACTACTTGGACTAAGCCCATCTCCATGTAACTGGGTACTGAACTGTTAAACAAACAGGTCCCAGTCTGTTTGAATTCACAGCATCTCATCCTTGCACAGCACCCTCAATACTGGTTCCCCCCAGGGATGCATCCTGAGCCCCCTACTGCTGACCTATGACTGCTCAGCCAAGTATCTGAGCAGTTAAATAAAGTGCTTTTCCACCACACCAGGTAGCATGCTTTTGGTATGGTACTTTCCTCTTACTACTGGTGGAGTACCAGTACCAAAAGTTCCGGTATCCAAAGAGTCAAACCAGCTGAGGTACTTTTTTGGTACTTCGGTACACTGCAACACTTTCTTTGTCGACTGGTTATGCAAGTAGCCTGACTCTAAACACAATACAATTGCTGTCTTGAAAAAAGTTATATACTCAGAAAACAATAAAAGTATAAATAAATGCAATCTGATCAGAAGAAAAGATACAGCAAGATCAGGATGGCATGACAATTTATTTAATATATACTAGGCCAGTTCTCCCTTTGTCGTCATGGGGTTTCCTCCGGGTACTCCGGTTTCCCCCCACAGTCCAAAGACATGCTGAGGCTGATTGGAGTTGCTAAATTGCCCGTAGTTGTGCCTGTGTGTGTGAATGGTGTGTGGGTGTGCTCAGCGATGGGCTGGCCCCCTGTCCAGGGATGTTCCCTGCCTCGTGCCTGTTGCTTCCGAGATAGGCTCCAGACCCCCTGCGACCCAGTAGGATAAGCGGGTATAGATAATGGATGGATGGATGGATGGATACTAGGCCAGCATGGTATTAGAAAATTTCCAAATACAGTGATGTGATTTTCTTGTAATAAATATTGGCATATTTACAAAGCAAAATGGAAATCAAAATTAATTTCTCCCAAACCGGCCTAGAAGTGATTTAAACAGAAACAATGAAAATGATTATGATTGTCTCAGAGAACACATGCAGTGCTTATGCAAAAGCAGTGGAGGTAAACTTTAAACTGATTTTTTCAACATCTATTGGATAATCTATATAAAAGGCATAATCATTAAAATGCTAGTTAATTCTCTGTGACAGAGTAAAAATGTTTTAGTGAAACATTATAGGCCGTGAAACTGATTAACTCCGCATTTCAGTAAATCAGTTACTAATAGAACTGCTTCTCATATTACATAGGCCATCGCTGCAACCTAAAAGCTAATCTGTTTATTTTAAAGCTACAGTATTCATTTTTTATGGGAGTGAGGAACAGGGGTCTTTATAAGTTAGTTAAAACTGGGGCCAGCTCAGTGTTCGCTTGCATCCAGTTGGACTTCATATGCAAGCGATGTCAGATGGTTGACTCCCTTAGGGTCAAGGTCTGTGACCTTGAGGAGCAGCTGGCTCCCATGCAACACCACATGGAGTTAGAATAGATAGTTAATACGCCTTTTAGGAAGACAGTATGTATGCCACAAGATGGGAGGGGGAGACTGATGAGCAGAGAGAGAGAGAGATCTGGGTAACCATAGGTCAAAGAGAAAGGCGAAAGCGTATACGCTATACAGAAGCACCATCATCTGAAATGTCTGTGCCAAACGGCTTTCAGGTGGTTCCAGCTTTAGGGCCAGAAGAGACTGGGGAAGTACATGGATCTTTGGGTGCTGAGGAGCCCCCTCCCCCCAGAAAAAGGAATGCTGTGGTAGTTGGGGATTAAATTATTAGCGGTATAAATAGTAATGAGTGCACGTGAGATAGAGGGTCCTATACGGTGTCTTGCCTGATAAATGGCAGATTACATTTAACGTAAATAAATGTAAGGTAATCCATGCAGGGAGCAGAAATATAACATACAGGTATTTTATGGGTGTAACTGAAATTTAGGAGGATGATTATGAGGAAGTTCTGGGTGTGTACTGTACTCTCACTAATATGAGGAAGCAGTCTAAAAGGCAAACAGGATGCTAGGCTGCATCTGCAGGTGTGTTGAGTTTAAATCAAGGGAGGCAATGCTAAGATTATGTAATTCCCTTATTAGACCTCACCTTGAATGCTGTATCCAGGTTTGGTCACGTTACTGCAAAAAGGACATTAAAAAAAGGCTTTAAAAACAGTCCAATGTAGGCCTACAGGAATGATTCCTGGCCTTAGTGTGATATCTTATGAGCAGAGGTTGGAAGAGCTGAATTTGTTTTGCCTCAAGCAAAGACGACTAAGGGGTGACATGATTCAGGTATACAAGATTCTAATAGGTCTAGATGCTGGTCATCCTGATTGTTACTTCAAAGAAGTTCCAATTCAAGAACCCTTGGCCACAGTAGGAAATTAATGGGGGAGCACTTTAGTTTGGGTTGGAGAAAAGACTACTTCTCACAGCGTGTAATTAGAGTATGGAATAGTCTGCCTGAAGGGACAGTGCAAGCTAAAACCCAAGATTCCTTCAAATCTGTACTTAACAACTTTAAATTATTAGCTTAATTCCCTCCAAGCAAGCTTGATGGGCCGAATGGCCTCCATTCCTTTGTAACTTTCATGTGTTCTTTTGCAATTGCTAACGTCTACACTTAGGCACTATAATCAAGGTATCCGTGAAGCCTGTGAATTCTCATCCATAGTACAACACGTTGCTATAAATCAGCCAATATGTCATGTCCGGGCATGGCTGCAATGGACACCTTCACTGCCGGATGTATGTTTTTCACAATTTGTCCTAAAACTCAATGTAAACAGTCTGCACAGACCGCAATAATAAACACACTGTTTATTTTATATTCATAGTTGCAGAGATTCTCCCAATGTTATTATTTAATTTTTGTTATTTTTTATCTTATTTTATTCATTGTATCATTGCCTTGATTTTAATTCCATTTTATTATTGCTACCACTGCCAGGATCGGAGTACCTCGTTTCATTCCCTTCATGTACAACGTGTTTTGGATTGACAATAAAGCATCCTTTATCCTTTATGCTAGTAACCGTAAGTTACCTAATCTGCCACAATAGGGAGAGGTCTGCAGTGGTATTCATTAGAGTCCAGAAAAAGTGAGACTAGTACCTCTAGGCTCCTGCCTGTCAGCTGAGCATGAAGAAGTATGATATAAATCAGTTACATGATAGATTATCGTACCACCACTATTTGGATAATCTTTATTCTTCTTATAAAATATGCAAAATGACATTTGTGCATCTTCTCTATAACACAACACAAGTAGCTCAGTATAGCAGAACCCCACCAACCAACTTCATTTAGCAGTTCTATAACCTGTTTGCAATGTTCTTTTTAACTTCTTTCTCGTTTTTAACTTATTTCCTTTCATGCATAATTTACTTTTCTTGCACTTTTTATTTCTTTTATTTTATTATCATAAATGATCATAGGGAGGGAATTGGTGGACCTTGCTATGTCACTTTGTTATATTACTGGGTGTTCTATTAATAATATATTAGTTCTGTTGTAATGGATGTCCTAGCTCGTGTGGCATCTTGTATCAGTAATGGTAATGAATGAACGTTTTACTGTCCAAGACTGTCACGGTGGTAGCCTTGCTGCTGTGTACAAGGACTTTTTAAATTATTCTCCTGTTCATCTGGGCAATTTCTCAGGCTTTGAAAGGTGTCAGTTTTGAGTTAATGTTAAAAACGTCAGAGACAAAGTCTAAGTTCATTAGATGGTCTTGGATTTTTAATGCTGAGTTAGCAGAAAGGTTTTCAACTATCTTTATTGGTTTGAGTACCAGCTCGCTCAGCGGACAAATACCAATGATTTACTCTGCAGTTTAAATAGGTTATACTCAGGTATACTGGATGACGTTGCTCCCTTTAAGACCAGGGCCAAACCAGTAGGAACTTCCACTGCATGGTTAAAATGTGATATTCTGCAGTTTTTTAGGAAATTCAGATGAGCTGAATGAAAGTGGAACAAGACTAAGCTCCGGGTTCACATTTTCTGCATGAAAGAGCTGCTGATTCTGTACAATCATAGGGTGAGGGAGTCAAGAGCTGCCTATTTTATTAATTTATTTACTGTAAATAAGCATAATCCCAAGTTTTTTATTTTCTAGCATTGATTTATTGATAAATGGGGCAAATTTGTCATCTCCTGTTTTAAATGTTGATGAATTGTTAGCGAAGCATTTTTTTTTATGTGATTACTGACATTAGAGGTATGGACGTTCTACCCCCACATACTAATATTGAGGTTCTGAATCAGTTTTCTTCTTATATAAAAATCCTTGGAGGAGTTAATGGTGACTGTGCAACACTTAAAACCCCCCTCTGCCCCCATGACATTCTTCCTGCTAGCTTTATCAAAAAGAATTTTGAAGCCAGAGCTCCCTAGGTTCAGCAAATTGTTAATTTGTCTCTTTCCGCAGGGTGTGTTTGGCACTGATTTAAGTTGGCTTTTGTTCAGTCACTTCTTCAGAAACGTGGTCTAAAAATTGTAACACTTTCAGACCCATTTCAAAACTGCCATTTATTATTTCAAAGATATTGGAGAAACTTCTACATGCCTTGAGGCTAACAAAATTTTTGATTTTCATTTTTGATTGAAAATTTCATTCTGGTCTTTACATTGAGTCTGCCATTTTGAGAAACTTAAATGATCATCCTGTGTGTGCTGATGTGAGAGATGTCTGTTTTAGTTTTGCTTGATTTAACTGCACTTTTTGACAGAGTGGACCATGGAATCTTGATAGATCAGGAGTGGGCAATCTTATCTGCAAAGGGCCGGTGTGTATGCAGGTTTTTGGGGTAACCTTCAGGTCAGCTGTTCAAACCCAGGTGTGAGGACTCTTCAGCCAATCAGTCCTCTAATTAGTAATCTAATTAGGGAGTTACAGCAAAAACCCACATACACAGCGACCCTTTGTGGATAAGACTGCCCAACCCTGTGATAAATAGACTTAGTTATCAGGTGTTGCATTAAAATACCTTTGTCTTATTTATTAAATTAGAAATTTTCTGTGTCAACCAATGACAATCTTTCTTCAGTTTGTGATCTTACCAGTGGGGCACCACAAGGGTCCATTCTCGGCCCAATTTTATTTTCTCTATATATGCTTCCCCTTGGTTTTCTAAATCTGGCATTTAATATTTCTTCTCATTTTTATGTTGATGACACTCATTATATTTCTCTGTTAAACATTACAAAGTCAGTAGGTCAATCTAACTGAGTGCACAGGAGCGATTAAGGAATGGATGTCATGCAAATTTTAAAAACTGGATGAGGATTAAACCAAGGATTTCATCAATGGACCTGAGAATTTTTCAAAGGACTTGCATTTCATTGGAGCATACCTCTATTGACACATCACAATACTTTGCACCACCAGGAACCTCATCTGAAGCACAGAATGAATGCTTCTGGCGCCTGTTAATGCATAAATTACAGGTACAACATTAGGGAAGCTCAGCCAGTGGCACTGTGGAAGCGAAGGGTAAGGTTTTATATCCTAATATAAGAAATAGCGTAATGTAAATGTTATTATGATTCTATACAGATCACAGTGCATTTCTTTGTAGATATTTGAAAAAACACCATATTCACAGAACAGAGCATCGTCTCGTTTAATAGATGAACCACAAGGTCTATTCAAGCTGGCAGTTAACTACATGTGCACACCCTTGCACGCTACTATTATCTCGTGCACGTGCTTTATTTTTAATATTTTTTCCACATAGGTCCCTTCAGGAACTCCGAACGTACAGGCCAGAAAGATACAAGTTTATATTTTACGAAAAAGTTGCCATATTTTTGGGGGCCACTAGGTGCCGCCGGATAGGCACTCTAGCCACTAGAAAAAACTCCCACTGGTCCATTTGGACTGGGGTGGTGCCGGTGTCACCTACTGCATGGCTGCACTCAGGCTCTCGTCCCTAAGGTGGTTTGTCATCAGCGTGTGCTGTTTACCTATGTACCGCACTGGGTCACATAAAATCTCAAAAACACACGTTTAGCCTGAATAATTAACCCGAACTGTAGCAGCGTTACAGTATGAATAGTGTACATGCGCCGAGTGGTGGTTAAAAAACGCAGATATAGAGAGACGGTAGTCTACATTAAAATATCATCCTTCATGCAAAGCGGGGCAACATCTGGAGAGACACAGAAGACGGCTCCAGTATTAAGTTAAAAAGCTGTGGTATAGATCCTTTATTGTGGGACCTTACCTATATCTTTGGGGTATTAAAATAACTTCGGTTAAAACGGCCAGTTTCAATTTAGCTGAAGAAATCAAGGTATAGTTAAATACCTTCGGTTTTAAATTACTTTAAAATAAACAAACGTCAAAGTAGCACGAATGTTGTTTGTCTCGTAAAAATCACATCTGAACTTGAATTGTTGTTTGTGTTCTCTATTCTAATGTCTTGATTAGCAAAACGCTGAAGATTCAAAGGCGTGTGGATTTATCTAATAAACAAAAAAATCTCCGCCTGTAAGCAATGAAGGGAGGCAA
>JAODUD010000002.1:25120703-25139486 GCA_026784285.1 Stomatorhinus walkeri
CCTACTACCTAACTATATAAAGAAAGAGTTACTGAAGGTTAAATGCAGCTAACATGTCCTGTTTTAAGCCAAGTACTGACACCACCGCTCCAATGCGTCTCAGCCACCATTGCTGGAGCCAGTCAGAGTAGCGGAGAGTGAAGCACCCCCAAAAATGGGCTAAAATCGCCCCTGGCCTGAGCTATACTGTTCGTAATAAAATAACTACTAAAATTGTACTAATTTTGGTGACAAATGGAGCGGGATTAAAATTGATCCAAGAGGGGGGCGATAATGAGCGAAGCGGCTGTGATTGGAGAGTGCTGGAGGAGCGTACAGCTTAGCTCCGCGAGTGATGAGCTCCACTTACATGCTCTGGTCAAAATGATGTATTTTGTGAATGAATGACTGTCCCATGCAATTACTGCGAACAGCTGACAACCCCTCAACATGCCACTTGCGCTAGCTGTCTGTCAGTAGACCCTCTGGGTGACCAAATCAAAAATGAAACTGGAGCAAAACTGGTAAATCCGGGTAATATTGATTTAATTGCACTGGAGTTTTTGCTGAACAGTGAAGATGAGCTGATCACTTTTGTTCTGCCGCATTAACAGCAGACCAACCATATTCAACAAAGCGAGGCAGACGAAACAAAGAATATTTTATATTTTACCGTGCCAGTTATTAGTTTTCTGTTAAAACGTATGTAGTTTCTAATTTATTTGTAATACGGAGTTTATAGAGAACTGTCATAGCAACAGTATGGAAGACATTAATAATTTAGCTGGCTTATATTTTACCGGATGTACGTCGCATCGCGATTCTAGATATCTGAAATGACAATTGTGAAAAGGAAGAATGTCATTGTGGATATCTGAAATGCTCACTAGGAAGAATTATATTGGAGACATCTGCAATACATATCCAGTCTGGTGATTAAATGTTAAAACGACTTGCCATACTTTTGTATGTAGGTCTATTGTTCCTGTGCTGCAATACTAAAATATTTTAAAATGCAAAATAATTATTCTGTGATTGCATTGTTTATTTTTTTTCCACGTTTTATAAACAAATCTAATTTTTAAAAAAGAACTGTAATAATAGTAAGTTAGTTTTGCTGCAGGATCCACTATTTAAACGCGTGCGCTAAACATGGATTGGGCAGTGACAGTCAATCAGCTACCTAAGGTCATATAACTAGTGACCAAGGAACAGTTTTCTCTTCTTGCAATGGCTGTCTGCAGGGCTTCCCCTCAAAAACTGATAAAGTGGTAGCACCCAATTTTAAACGTATTAAGATGTTCAAATTGGGCGTGTCAACACGTCTGAACGGCTTAACACGTAAATAATGGACGTGTCAAGACGTTATTTGTTTGCGTGTTGACACGTCAAAATACGACGTGTTAACATGGATGTCAAAGTAGACGTTAAGTCCCAAATGGCCTTCCATACTATCTAGTATTTTAAGATTATTCACATCATTATCTTAAGGCTTATATTCTTGATCACAAAGAATGATTTTGTGTCTCTCTTCCCATCCTCTCTATTTCCCATGCCAATGTTAGCATTTAATTTTGTTTGCTTGCTTGCCTGCAAATGAAAATCATTTTAAGAGCTAGGTTTTGAGACCAAGATGTTTTTTCTCCAATTATGGAAGCTTAAATAAATGTAGTTCTGTGTTGCTATCAACAGTTCAGTACTGCGCAAAACAGGTTTTCTACAACACAGTTACAAGGTAATTGAAGCTGCTTTACTTGCAGCAATTGCCCAGCTAGGTCTGGGATTATGGCTCCCCTAGTGGCCGCTTCATGACATACCTTCAAAAAAACTCAAACTACAAAACAAATATTTTAAAAATGAAGATCAGCAAATAAAATTAAAGTAAATGACTTTAGCTATTGAGGGATATAATGGGATGAGCTTTATATACCACATTGCAAGAGACTGCCATACATACTGTTACATAAGTTAATGTACAGTCTTAATTTATCAAAGGTGCATTTAGCAATAAAAGGTCAATAATAACCAGCCAGGTGGCATAGCGCAACAAAATGCAAATAATTTATTTCATTCCACAAAGAGAAAATGTTATGGAGCAGGGAATACCATCCCAAGTGTCATTTCTACAGAAACACTGGCCCCCACTATGTGACTTATTAGTTGTTTCTATAATGAATCTGTGATGTAGATGGTATTCCCTGCATTTTTAACGTGTCGTGAATTTCTGAAATTTCTTAAAATGCTCATTTTAATTGTTCTTAATTTATCAAGCATATGAGTAATAGTGGGCATCTCTGCTGATGGAAACACACAGATCGTTTTAAACACATAATTAAAACTTTTTTTCATATACTCTTCTAATTAGGGATTTCATTTGTCTTGCCTGCACAGTTTGGAATCTGGTCAGGACAGATAAAAAACAGTGCAGACAGAACCTATTTTAGCATTTAATTGTTCTTTCTCACATACATAAACAGACAGACTTTACTTGACGGGCAGACTTTTCTTGGTTATATTATTGCTTCTGACAATGAATTCTCGCTGATTTGACAGACATTTTTAAGAGTAGATCAGCTCCAAGTAGACTTGACCCAACTGTAATCAGCTATGCCCCAGCTGATTCCCACCTCTTCCATCACCCTAGTGCCCAGTCACTCATGTCACAAAAGACGGTATTGGGATTTATAGACATTTTTTTCGCATTTATAATCCATTGTAGCACTGGCAAGATGACTCTACATAGCAGAGCCCATTAACAGAGCAGAGCTTGTCTGGAAATGTGTAATCAGCACCTTTTTGGAGTTATTGTGAGTACTGGCTGTATTTCCAATTGTAACATGTGCCCTTATCTGAGTTATGCGTACACCATGTCTGATCCCCGCATGTCTCTAGTTATTGTGTAGACTACCCACCGTGTGTGTACCTTACCATCCACTGTTAGACCTTCCTGTGTTTCCCCAATATATGCAGATCAGTAGCTGTTTGGTGTCTGTGTCAGTCCTTACAAGGGCTTTAATAAAAGGGTGTCCATTACCCTTAAAACAAAAGCACTACAAGATGCTTTAGTCTGCCACACGCTACTATGTCTTTAAGTATTACATCTACACCAAACTGAAGATCATCACTAGAATGTACACTGTAAAAATGTTTGATCAGCTAAAAAAAAAATCACCTTAAGTTTTTGTTATTGTGGGAAATCATATTTAATTTTTCATTATATTTTTAATTATATTATTTTTATATATTTATAACATTTTTAATTATATTGTAGCACAGCATGCTGGACTGGTGCCAACCTTGTAAAAAATGTAGAGTTCTCTGTATTTGTCATGTATTATGGTGTTATTATGCTGTATGTAATGTCATATGTAGTGTTAATGTTAATTGTTGTAAATAGCCTGCGCGTGTGTATACCCAATGGGGACAGGACTGCCTGCACACTGGGCAGTGTCTGTTGGTGTACTGGTTGGGCCTGTCCTTCTGAAGTGCCCCAGACCTGCGTAGTGCGTCCTCAAGCCACCCCTGCCAGCACACCGGTCACCTGTCTGACATTGCTCACCAGCCATGGAGGGTTTCTCGCTCGCCACCCGCGATGGGCCGCAGCATGACCCGCATCCGACAGAGGTAGCAGGTTAAGGCTGCTCTGATCGGCTATGTGGAGGCGTGGTGCAGCTGGGAGGCCTGGCTTCCTCGGGAGCGCTGCGAACTGGACGACCAGCAGGACTGGAACAGCTGCGCTAGTCCGCAGAGAAGGAGCGGCAGGAGTTGGAGCAGCTGCAGGGGAAGTCGGCCAGGTGGGACCAGGAGTGCGGCAGCCAGAGGCGGCCAAAAACGAGGAGGCGTGTCACAGCTTGGAGGCCCAGCTGGCTCTGAGTGCCGCGAGCTGGACGAAGACGAGGGGCAACTGCAGGAGAACATAGAGAAGGGGTGGCGCACCCTGGAGATGGCACATCCTGGGGAAGCTGCAGGAGCAGCTGGCTGACCTACAGTGGCTGCGTAAGTGCACCAAACTCAGGGAGCGAGGAAGCCAGCCGGAGACGCAGTCCAGCAGCCCAGAGCTGATGCCCAGCACACTGCGCAGAGGAGCCACACCCCCAGAGCCTGCTAGCAGCCCAGCATACACTAGCGCCTGATTCACAGTCCTTATATGGCCTTGTTTGAAATCAGCTTGCCTCATCTCCTCCTTTGTGCCGCTGCGATGCCTCAGTCTGCCAAGCACTACAATGTTTTCCTGCCAGTATGTTGTTACACTACACAACTATGTTTTGTGTCTTGCCTTTCTCCCTTATTTACATGGTATTTCCACAGTTTTGACTTTTCATTTTGTGCCGTCAGGTTCGTTAGGTCAAAGCAAATACGGGGTTTTCTGGAATGACACTAGGATGTGTCCTTGGGTGGAGAATTTGTCTCACATAAAATTCCTAGAATGAACAACCCCTTCAGTCAAAAAGGTTACCATACACATGTGCAAAGCAAGTAAAAATGCAGCTTTACAGACTAATGTCTTGGCAGCATTTTCAAACTCAAGCCAGTGCTTTGCTAATCTCTGTAATATTTACATTTTCACATCACAGGGCACATTCAGTATGGCTTGAGGTTTTTCATAATCTTCATTTCTTCTGCCGATGAAACTTGTTTCATTACCAAGGTAACAAGAATATTTTTAAAACTGCGTGAATCAAGCATTACCCTCTTGAAGAAACTATGCTTGGACTGAAACCTCATGCTCCACAGGTCATCTCATGGACCAGAGAAACAGATCAAATTGTGGTAATGCTGAATAAAATGTTTTGGCCGTGTCAGGGTCTGTCCCTACCAGTTATAGCTCGTTACATGTAATCCCTAGTGCTTGGCTTATTATCAATGATTCACACCTGTATCCAATCTAGTCCTCGTTATCAGTGTATATATATGTTCCTGCCTATGTCTTTCCTATTGGTACGGTCATTGTAGATAATGTTAATGTTAACCATTGGTGTGCGTGCGTGCATTCGTCAGTTCTCCCCAAAGGCTGCATCTGAGTTGTCCCTCCTTTTGTAGTGACAAACTTCAGTTTTTCCATTTGGGAAGACATCTTGAAGCAGATGCCTTTGTCCAGGAATAATAATTCCAGGTAGTTCATTGTTTTCTGTTTAATTTTTTCTGTATTTTCCCTTTCTCTCTTACAACACAAGAAATAAATGATGCTGCGTTCCATTTACCTCAGCGATCGGAAGTCAGAACTAGGAATGATGTCTCACCCAAGTTAATTTATTGCTTAGCCAGACAACTTGTCGGATTTATGGTACCCTAGTTTAAATTAGCTTTGTCTTTGTTCATTTATATTTAGCACATCATAAATTTGACTAATTTAAGCTCCAGTTCTACATGGGTTCATTGTTAGTCACTGTTAGCAATACCAGTTTGTGCATAGAACACTGTAGCAACATGTTCACAGATAGTGGTTGGACAGTTTTGTGTGTATGACTGATTTAATGGGCCACAAATAAGGCGTAAGTGCTAATAAACAGTATTAAAGTACAGCTTTAACTTCTGTTGATAAAGGGCGCAGTCATCTTGAATTCTGAAGTTGGGCTTGTGTAGATTCCTCTAACTTCACAAGTTGGGATTCGGATTTCAGGGGGCATTTCAATTGAAATTTTTGACTAGAAACTTGGAATTTATGAGTTATGAGTTCAAATGGAATGCAGTATGGGTTTCAGTAATATCCAATATTCCTGACCATAACCACCAAATTTTGGCTGAGGCTGCATGGAAAAGTATGACTCATGATATGAAGATATTCAAGTGTAAAACATCTCTAAAATAAGTTTGTGTAAACAAAAGCTCAACCCATATGGCATAAGAGTGAGGCACCCTGCATAAGAAAATCATGCAGAAGACCTGGATGAAACTTTGTTACAACCTGCATGGAAAACAACAACTGGTGATGCAGATCGCATTCAACTTTCACATCATTACCACGGATTCTGTCCTGATTTGCTCTAAGCTCAGCAGCAAATTCATCCTACAAAATAGACTAAGTTCATTTCCTAATTGAAATAAATGTTCTTATTGTAACTTAAAGTGACTGAACAAAACTGACAAAACTTGTCCACCTTGCAGATCCCCCAAAAACCAGTAAGAACTTGTGCACCAAGACAGTATAATCAGTTCATTGATATTTCTATAAATTTGGCTGATGTACTAACCTTCTTCTTCAAGAGTCTTTAAATCCACACCACTACCCTTTCCAAAAAGTGCTAACTGCACCATCACTTCTGTAAAATTCTGATAAGATCTGATAAGATGTTTTTACCTGATGTACCAAGTGGACTGGCAATCTCAAAATCATCTATGCACAAGCCAAATACCAATCCTTAAGTATTTGCTACCAAGTTTATTTTCTTTGAAGTGCGATCCATTGGATACTGTGTATGACTTCTGTATTGCATGTTTTAAATAAGGTGGTGCTTGGGCAAGCAAAGCCAATAAAACCCTTAGTATAGGAACATAAACAAATGACTTTCTCCTTATTTGGCTGAACGCATACTCAGTGGGTTCTACAAGAGCAAATGCATTTTTAAAATAAGCTGTTCTTTTATGATCCGTGACAAGGGGTACTGCTTCTCATTTTTTTTTTATTGGTTGCTGTTGTGTATGATTCTCGAAACGTTTGGCAGTTGCATTTCTCAGAGAACAAGTCCTATTGTCTGATTGTTTGAAAGTGAAGCATTTCTTTATGCTTTCAATTATCGGCTGCACAGCATTTCCTAACACATGGGTGACTGTTTGAATGTATAGCAAAAAACAGAAAGGTGGTCTTGCTGAAAGGAAAAACACACTGCTTTATGCAACTGGAGTATTTTATCTCCAGTATCCCAGAAGTTGCAGATCCCCCGAATAAGAGTATTGAACTAGACATTTAGTAATTATGTTCTGCGTTCCATAAGGGAGTGATCCTTGTGATCTCTTTTACTGGGCAGTCAGAACGTGAAAAGGACATTATCTTCAAAATTGCAGCAGGAATATGAGCACTTAATGATTTTGTGATTCTTTAAGTGTCTGCTCAAGTGAATAAAAAGTAACTTTGAAATTTCACTGTTAAACGTGACATAATGTAGATTTTCTGTAGTTAGACATGTTTTCAGAGCTCCTGCAGTACAAAGTGAAGCTCAGTCTAGGTATAAATACTGCAATGTTCTGTTGTTAGATGATGCCAGAGTTTTAATCTGCAGTGCTTTGTAGGAACATCTTGTTTGTGATGGGAAAATTTGCTGCAAGGGAACTATAAGCAATGTGTAGAGGGACCCATTAAGTTCCTGAAAGAACAAATTTTCCCATTATGTTATTCAATTATGCTAACCCAGTTCTTTGAACAGCCTTGACAGGATGCAAGTGAACACAAATAAATCCTTATGCAATATCTAGTTCTAGAATTATGGCGATGTGGAATAACCAATGATTTGCTTTCGTTGGGGGGGACATTTCTGGGTCACATGTTCTGATTCCCAATATTATAAAACGAACCGAATTTTAAAGCTAACTTTTTGCTGCGTTAGCAACTATAAACATCAGGATGTTTAAAAAAACAGACAGCTAAAAATCAGTTATTACGACTGCTATTAACATAAAGTTACATTAGCCCGCCATGCATGGATTTCTAGAAAATTCTAGGAATACACATTTGCCGGTAAAAGGATCACTAGTTCGACGACCCTTACGTAAACATTAAAATGTACCTTCAAATGATACATTTTTAAGATATTTGCAACTTGTGTTATTGTATATGATGCTTAAATTATAGTTAACCACCGTATTTTGCCCTCCACTAGTGAATTTCAGTGTAAAACTCACGTCTGAACCATGCAGTCTAGACGGGACCAATAAAATGACATATAATGAACATTTTATATTCGATCAAAAAATTGTGATGAAAATATTAAAAAATAGTAATAATACAATGTCTCAAAACGCGTCACCTGTTAAGTCAAAAATATTTTTATGTCATCCCGGATCCTTCATTAAAAATTTTAATTTTGAACAAAGACATTATAAAGTCACCATTCTAAGCATCAGTCAATACTGCTGAGCAAATATAGGCTATAAGTATCTGTTTCCTGGGTACCTGTTCCAAGCCCTTGCCCGTCTCCATCTCCCCTCACAGCCAGAAACCCGCCACACCATCTCTGGAACGCATGCACTTAAGTTTCTAATGAAACTGAACGTCAGACTGCTCCACACAGATCAATTACCCTGTAATTGCGTTTGTTTTTTCAAAGATAAACCGATGAATGGCATTTACCGGCAACCATGTGTTTGCCAAGTGTGAGAGAGAAAATCATAACAATGGAACACTGCAGCATCAGCCATTGTTTCAATAATTTTCCCTGACAGGCTAAACCACAGCTAAATTCACCATTTGTGTGGTGTATCACGCTTATTACCGTACATTTGAATGATTTCTGTATTTCAGGTGTTGTTCTTTCTAAAAACCGTGACATGAAATTAACATAGGAGGCTTATAATTAAGTTTGTCATGTCTTGAAACAGAATGTAATTTGACGCCCCATGAACATTTTGTTTTCCGAAATCCTCTGACGTCACTGGGAGACATTTCAGTTATATTGCGCGTCTAGGGAATAAAATACATACGCTCTGCAAGTCGTGAGTATTTTGCTTACCTCTTTTTAAAATACCATCTACAACCTATCCCCAGCTGTCCTACAAAGTGTTTACATTTTTTTCAGTAAAATCTGCTGTATTTTTCTTAAAAGGCATTTTTAGTGCAGCCTGAAATGCTTTTGTGAAAGTGTCAAGTGGAGAGGGTGGTCAGCACACTGTACAGAGAAACTGTAACATGTCATAACAAAGAAAAATAATTTAGTTTATTTATCAAACATAAATATATTTATAGTTTTACTTGTATCCATATCCAACAATACACCTTACATTTCAGAGATTTAACAAATCTTAATAATATAATTATTCGCTAAATTAAAAATTAAAATTACAGAAAAGGTTTTGAAAAAATGTGCCTATAAAACATTAATTGTAATGTATGTTTATGGAATTTATTACATAATAATTTCAACTCACGAATAAATGTAGCACCTAGCTATTGTTTAAAAACATTTCCACGGCAGGAATTTTCCATATTTTCAATGTTACATTCCTCGATGGGTTTTTGCACAATTTCCCGGTGATATCAACTAAAATCTGCCACAAAACGAACGGAGACTTGGACGTGTGCGGAGGAGGGCGGGACGCAGCAAAAGACAAAGAGAAGAAGACCGGGGGAAATGCAGCAAAAAGACGATGAAGGTGAATTGCTCGCGCCGCTGCACGCGACCAGCATGGCGAAGAATACAGTATGAAAAACATGTCGAGTCTGATACTCCAAAAGCCCATTCTACATATGACAAATATCAGCATTAGCATCGTCGCCACGACCACAACAATCACATTATTATTATTATTATTATTATTATTATTATTATTATTATTATTATTATTATTATCTCTACAATTATCAGCTCCAGTTATGGCATACGTACGCCAATCACAACACTTGGGAAAAACCTTGCAATTCTCTGTGCTGTTGTCTGCCCTTCAGTAAAAAAAAATAGAAAAGAAAAAAAAGGAAAAAAAACATACTACTTCATTCATCCGGCTCCCATTCATTCATCAGAAGACTGCAACGTAGCGAAGACTCCTGCTTCGATCGAGAGGAAAATTCTTATCAATGGAGGAGCTTACGTCAATAAGAAGCCGTGACGTTTGGTCACATGGGCGGATTGGGTTTACGTATATAAGGTGGAACTGTCCTGGGTGCTGAAAATATCTTTGCGCTGACGAATCATCTGCTGGTCGTTCTGTATATGAACATCAGAAACAGAAATAGTTAAACAAAATCGTAGTTTTATATGTAATTCTAAATACTTGAACAAATCAGCTAAAAGGAGAAATAGATAATTATTAAAGAGAATTAAAAACAAAATAACTTCAAGGGAGACTGACGTTTTCATACGACGTATTCCAGGTAAGTAATCAGTTACATCTGTAGCACTGTGAGGATTGCTAATAACAAAGTAACAGTAACTGTTATTATAAAAACTTGGTTGAAAACACAATAGAGAAATGTTAAACTGTGTTTATGATGTCAAGAACGTTTTGGAATGTTGCATCCATTGTCCATTGTTTTGTACAAGTAAATTGGCTTCAATTAACATGCTTTGAAAGGAGGTGAATGAATAAATAAGGCTGCACGATAAATAGAGAGAAAAACAAGGACGCCAGACAGAGATAGAATGGTTTAGAAGAGACTGAATCGGGGAGGGAAAATGAGAGCATGATAAGGGGCGGAGTGTAAAGGCAGACGTGTACTGCTATAATTAGTTTTCTGAGACAAAGCTCATTCTCGTGATGTTTATGACAAAACAATGGCGATACGAAGACACGAGGTAGGAAAATAACAGAAACTCGCACTAAGTGTTAAAGCACATTTTTCTGAAGATATACAGAGAAACGAGCCAAAGTTGCTTCTCGGTCGGATTTATACATTTCTCGACGCGAACATTGTTATCAGGCATATATACAGATGCCGATTCTTAGATAAGGGTATAATCGGGAGGAGGCTTTTGCAGTAACTAGACTGTAGAACTAGTCATTTGTTTTCTTAAAGCGGGTTAGCCAGTTATAGAAGGGAGTCCATGATCTCTTAAGTATCAAATGTGATAACAGAGTCGCGGAGATAGCGATGGCGGTTTTTAAACGAAGGTCCAAGGGTGTGCCCTGAGTAAATTGAAAGTTGCGGAGGTCCAGAACAAATGTATTGACGTGCGTTAGAAGTTTTCTCAGAAAATACTTTTGAATCAAATTATGTATTGCAAATTTGTTTTCAAAACTGTTACACAGATTGTACAAAACAAGTACAATTACACGGTTAAGAGCTAATTGTAAAGCCCATGGCAAAAAGGTGAACTAACAATTTGGATATGACATGCTCGATTCATCGTTTGGTAAATACATCTGAAATATCTTACCTTTGAAGCAATTCGGGTTCTTCGACATAATGCGCCATCATACGGTTCTGGCTAGGTGTTCCAACAGAGGGGACACTACTCAGGCCTGCCCCTACTCTGCTTCAGTTACACTGGACTTGTGTGATATCCTTATGACCTATTCTAATTTTAAACCAATTTAAAGCTTTCCCGATTGCATTGCTGCGTTTATTAATGGCTTTGAACGTTAGAATTATTTTATCACATTATTTTGACTGCATTGAATTTTGTTTATTATTATTAGCTGTATTATTATTATTATTGACGTTGTTTATATAACCTATTATTAAAATCTATCTTAATTATTATCTAAAATCTAGTTAATATTTATTAGAAATCAAACCGTGGTATACACGGTTGCGCACAGTGTTCCGTTGTATTTATCAGTTCCAATAAATAAGTCAAAAATCAGGCTTTGACATTACCGTCAAACTTTAATAGCGCGGTTACGCGTGCCTATTAAGTCACGTGTATGGTCGGGCTTAATGAAACCGCATATTTGAGCAGAGTGAGCTTCTGAACCAATTAATGAGACTTGGCAATGGATCTCCAATGTGCGGGCGACTGAAAACAAGCATTATCTGCTGCGAGGGGATTCCTGACTACGCCAAAGGAATTTCACATCGTTTAAATAGTTAGGTTTTAACGATAAAAACATCCAACAATGGTACTATATGCCAATTTTGAATTAGTTCTCATGCAAATATTTTGCTTTTTAAAAAGCAGAATTGATATGCCACAACATTGTTGTTGCATATATAATGCTGTCTTTGAAATCAGCATCTATGTAAAAGTCACATGATTCTTATTCCAGTGCATATGAGCATTTCATATATGCATTACTATGGACTACTGACCTGGCTTCGCAAAGTCAGACAGAAGGAGGATGCATGAAAGTGACCCTCAAGATAATGCATGTTACTTCATTTCAAAGTCATTTCAAAGCTTTCAAATAAACAAAATCATTTGTAAATGCAACACGGCATCTTACCATTGTAATATTAATGCTAAAATAGTGTCGGTTAAAATTTGTCGACATTTGTTGATGTTTGTGCTATGCATTGAATTAGTACAATGATGTAACTGTTATTGAGGCCATTTTCTCTTGTTATGTGAATGCAGATGTTTCCCCTTCTTTCCTCCTCTCTGCTAGGTCCATCTCCTTCTCCAGTGTTGTTTCTCTCGTGAGGTCATGACCTGGTACAAACACAACTCAAGGGCCACTGTCGTGCTGCTTTTCCTGTTCTGTGTTACGCCACAGCTTGCCACCGCCAGTCCATTAACTGAACAGAGACTGAGCGATGGCCTAGGTGACACGCCTCCGCCTTCAGAGATTCCCCGGCTGGATGGGGCAGAGAACGCCAAGGTGCCAGATGTGACGCAGGCGGAGACCGGGCTTACTGAGATGAGTCCTGAGGATGAGGATGACCTTTTTAAAGACGTGGATCCCAAAACCCTAGCTGCTGTTCTTCTCCAAGCCCTCAACCGCCCGGGGGATGAGAAGAAAAGCAGCAGGGTGGAAGAGAGGGAGGAGGGAAAGGAGAATGAGAAAGGAGAGGAGGCATCTCAGGGGGGGGGCAGGGACCGTGATGGGCAGCAAGAGCTGGAGCTGGTGATGGCTGCTGCAGCAGCGGAGGACAAAGAGACGCAAGAAAAAGAGAAGGAGAGAAGGAGAGAGGAGGAGGAGGAGGAACGGCTGACAGAGAAGGTGAAAAGTAGGACCACCAGTCAGACCATGCCGGTGAAAGACCAATCTGAGCAGGAAGCCCTAAAAGCACCAGAAGCAAAAGAGGAAGAACAGCTCAGTTCCCAAGAAATGAAGAAGCTGCAGGCCATGTTGGAGGAGCTCCATCACTACAGCAGCAACACCAAAAGAGAGTGGGACTCGGTAGGCCAGAGGGAAAGCCGTGGGTCCTACACAAACACGGACAAAGACTCTTTGAATAATGACATTGATATAAAGCCAAAGGGATATAAGCTAGCTATGTCAAAAAAGAAAATTAAATGGCAAGAAGAACAGCAAAAACAAAAGCAGCCCTTCTACAAGGGTGGAAACTTTATGGACGACTTTGATATTCAGACTAACAGTCGGGAAGAAGGTGACAAGGAGCAGGAGGAGGAGTTATTGAGCCCAGAGGAAGAGGAGGCACGGGCCAAAGCGGAGCAGGAGGAAGTCAGAAGGCAGGCCGCAGAAGCTCAGAGAGCAAAGGCTGAGGAGGAGAAACTGGCTGATATTGCGTCTGACATGCTGCTGCAGTACATGGTTAAACCAGACGCCAAGCAGAACCAGAACCAGGCTAAGAAAGCCTTTCTTGGGAATAATGTAGCAGAAGATAAGCGCTCAGATGAAGAGGACAACAATAATGATGAGGATGACATTGACCCTCAGACTATCGACAAGCTAATAGAGATTTCAAGTAAGCTGCACCTGCCTGCTGATGATGTCGTTGACATCATCAGCGACGTAGAAAGGAAGAAGAAAAAAGATGCCCCTGAAAACCTACCATGGTATCGTCCACTCGCCCCTCCACCGGTCCCTGCTCCTGCCCCTTCCCCTCTAAATCCTGCCCCTAAGCAACCCACTCAGCTCAACTGGCCTTCCAAGCTGCGGTTGCAGGAAAAGTTTCCAGTCAAGCAAATCAAACAAGATTTTGGCCCTATGCCTCAGAAGCAAATTTGGACCTACCCTTCTAATAAGTTTTATCAAAAGCCCCTCCGTGGCTATTACCCAATCTATTTCCCACCTCCCAAGCCAAAACCTCGCTACTATGTAAAGCCTGCATTTTCTTTTAAGAATCTTTTGGGAGGCTCTATGGATTATGGTTTTAACTTTTCCCCAAAACAAAAGTTGCGATCCTGGGCCCAGCCGGCTCTCAGACGGAATTTTTACCTTCCCGAGTACGTTTTCCCCAATCTCCGAACATTCAAGCAAGTGCCAATGCCCAAACCTCGGTCGCCTCCTCGCCGACGTCCACCTTTCTATGACCCACCGGCAACTCCCATGATTCTCCGAGATGAAGACTACTACAGCCCAGTAGGGCAACTGGCTAAAAGCGACCAGAATCTGGAAAACTTTATTCAGAAGGTCTTCCTGAAGCGGCCTAGACTGTTTCAGTGAAGGCCAGTAAAGCAGGATTTGTTGAATAAAGAAGAGAAGAAGGAAAAAGTTAGTGATAGAGAATCATAGAAAGATTGCATTTCTGTTTCCTCCATTTTGATTTGTCAGAAGCAGGAAGGGTTTACACCAGGAGTGGGCAGTCTTATCCGCAAAGGGCCGGTGTGTATGCAGGTTTCTGGGATAACCTTTATGTCAGCTGTTCAAACCCAGGTGTGAGGACTTTTCAACCAATCAGTCCTCTAATTAGTAATCTAATTAGGGAGTTGCAACAAAAACCCACATACACAGCGGCCCTTTCTGGATAAGACTGCCCACCCCTGGTCTACATTTTCTAATTCAGTTTGATTTGGTCACAGAATGTAGGATTTGTGAGTTCATTTAATGGTGTCCTGGGCAGTTCACAACTGAATTACTAAGACACAAGCCAATACATGGCAGCGCCCCTGCCAAAACTCCACATTTTATAAAATATTTAGAGTAAACAATTAAAAGACAGTAAGACATCATAGTACAACAGGGTTCCAGAGTTATGCACAAAGAACTTCAAAACCAAAACCACTTTGATTACTTCTTTTAACATATGTACTGCATATCTTTCATCTATTTCATCCATATCACTCTGTGGCAGCTTTTAAATCATAAACAAAGCCTTATTTCTTTCTTCCACGTGGGTCTTTATTTTGGAAGTTGAAGTTTAATTATCTTAATTTATTTCACATTTTGGAAAGTATGCATACATGGGATTGCATTGCAGTGTTACATCTTTAAAACAAATTACAATCACAAAGCCAGAACACTTAAAAACTGATAATCAAGGTGCCAAATTGCCAAACAAATAAATACATACTTTCCATACATATACACTCTATGTTTCCAGTACCTGTCAAAAAGTCAACCAGTTTATTTTTGATCCTTTATTGTGTTTTTCTTCACAAATCATTATCTTATTGCATTGTTAAATGTATTGCCTGTATTACTAGAGATTTCAATATTTTTTCAGTTTACATGTACTTCATGAAAGCAGAATTTTATGTGTGCGTGTGTGTGTGTGTGTGTGTGTGCGTGTGTGTGTGTGTGTGTGTAACACATATTAGGGGGCTGATTGCTTTAATGCCAGTTATTATACACAAGTAATTGCCTTATCAAAACATCATTCTTACTTTTGTTATATAAATTTTGTCTATATCTAGCTGTTCAAAGATCACCTGTACAAATGCTACTTCAAAAACCTAAAGGTCTCATTATATTCCTAAACCTATAAATTGATTTATTTTCAATTTATCCTGCCTGGAAAATAACTTTCCATTTTTGTCTGCCTACTTGACATCCCTCATCCACATGTCACATGACCAAAACAAGACACCTAATTGAAAACTGTATGATTTGGCCACAAGCGTTCCACTGAAATATTTTCATTTTGAGCAAACGTGAAGAAGAAAACAAACTGCTGATATGAGCTGTGACTCATTCAGTTCCTTCGCTGCAGTTAGTTGATTCTGGAATCCCTCCAGGCCAACAAGATAGCATTGACTGATGAAAACTGATGAAAGTGGACACATCTGTTCCCTCATCTACCAACTCTTTCACACAAGTGCCCAAATCTGGGTTCTCTCAGCTACGTTATCTTTCTACATTGTAGAGGAAGATCCCAGAAAATGGGACATTCTTTAATTTGACGTTTTTTAAGAGAAAAAAAGGGAGAGTGTGGTTTAAAAAGGAAAAGGGGCGTCAAAACAGATTAGTCTGCACGTCGATGTGTACTTTGCATCTCTTTTTAAAAATGTTGCTTCTCTGAAGACATTATGAGCATTGAAAAAAAATCCAAAAAAATAATTACATTTATTAGCGTATGAAGTAAATCTGTTCAGTCATGTATAAAGGAAATTTGTCGTTGATGCTAATTCTAGATGTACCTTGTATTTACCGTAATAAACATGCGTTTGCTGGATGTAAATAACCGCATGTTGATGACTAGTTTTGCTACACAAAAAGAAATAAATAAAAGAAATTATTTTTTATTAACACTGTTTAAAATTCCTTTTTGGAAAGAAACCTACTGTGCGATATTATCTGCACTGAAATCCTGCAAAGGATCCAATCAGACCATACACCTATTTCACACTGAATCTGACACCGCAGAGCATCATTGGGGAATCACACGCATTGAGTTTCATTGTAACCTACAATGATAATAAATGTATTGTATTCATTCAATTCTATTCTGTTAATGAGACTAACACTTGAGACAACTACAGCTTTCCTCGACTAGCATAAAAGATATAGAGTTAAGGACAAGATAGCAAGTTATTGCAAAAAATGCATCCAGTTATGTACCTACTATAAAACATTGTGTACTTGTCCCTAAACATTGATTTCACTGTAGTTCACAAGCCTACACATTTTACACACACTTCATACAAACCCACTCTCAGCTCCCCTGCTAGTTATCAGTCACTCTCATTTCAAGTTTGTCCTTTTGCCTGATGCACCATGTTCCTCACGATGGAGAGGGGCTCTAGGTGCTGGTGGGAGATTCTCGCCAGTATGACTCTCCACGGTACATTACCCCCATTACATTAGGTTTCCAGTGCAAAGGGGGCTCCAGCTTGCGAGAGAGGTGAGTCGTGCTTAGAAAGAACACAGCACTGCAGAGAACTATAATGGCTGTGGTGCAGCACTGCATTTTACATACAAGATGTCCATTTTTACGACCCCCCCCCCCCGAAAAAAAATACATAAAAATAAATTAAACCCTAAATCAGGACCGTGCTACCCAATGAAAGGGAGAAAAAATATAGGCGATAACAGCAAAGGAATGATGCAAACACCTCTGCCCACAGACGATCAGTGAGTCATGGGTCACATGGTTAAGGGTGAGTCATCAGCGGCCGCTGCTCCCACCCGCACTGCGCCGCCTGCCACACCCACACAGAGCGCCGCTGTGATTCACAGCCCCCAGCACAGGAGCAGCTGCACATGGCCGCCCTCTTATATGCTGCTGCCTAGGATCCAAAGCGATGGCACTGATGTCTCATCTGCGAAGGTGCCCACATGGCCGGCATGTGCTTCCACAGGTCCTGATAAAGACACCACAGAGACCCACAGTCCATTAGCCTCAAACAGGTACATGCATTTATTTCATGGGTGATCTATAAATACATATAAATTTAAATAATACAAACATAGTTTCAAATAGATGTACCTGCCACTGAATAAAAGACAGTGAACACTTGGACCTGCGTGTGCCGATTTGCCAGGTGATGAAAATATGAGGAAAAAATAATGATAAATTAATCGATGAACTGTACAAGTCATTCTGGAAGAAGTAGTACAATGATAAGCACAATGACTTAGATGTATGCAATAAAGTCACTGTATTCCTGTTTTAAGGTGATGCTTCAAAAAAAACCCTACTGAGGGTAAAGGTAAAGCCAGAGGGTTGCATGCCTGAATCCCTCATGTAGCATCTGTACAAATTTCTAAAAATTTATGGGAAAGGAAGAAGTGCAAGATAAGGGGAAGGCGCACACACAGGAAATGCAATTTGGACAACCGTGCCCAGATCTACCCGGGGGAGAATTCAACGCATTGCCATCAGCGTGGTGGGTGACTCATCCACGCAGCCAGCAATAGCTGATATTTGCCCAGGCAAACAGCAGTAAAAACAAAGACAGATGTGTGTTGCGATGCACCTCAGCAGATCTCCGCACATTTGCATGGTTAACAGACAACAGCAGATCGCTAAGAGGCAGCAAACAAGCTGGAGCAAACCTAACATTATGTTATATTATATGAACCAATAAAATAAAGTTAAAATACTGCATCATCATGTTATTTATCTTATTGTAGAGCATACTTCATCTGTAGTAATTTATAAGTATCTAATTACTGCTTAAATCATTTCCAAATTACATTTACATTATTTTACAATAGCCTGTTGATAGCTGTCCAGCTAAGTGGTCTGACAGCCTCCAATAATGCCGTCGTGCTGAGCGGAAGCTTCTGCAGGACACTTAGCATGTTCCTCACCGACGAGCATTCGACCTGCAAAGTATGAGTCTGCTACTCCTAGGAGATTCATCGTGTCACTTATATAGTGCAAAATCAATAGCCGGCCTCTTTGCAGCAAAGAATGGGGAGGTGAATGCGACGTTATTTCACTTCAGCCTGAATACTCGTTTCCTGATCGTCACTGAATGCCAGACCGACGATGATACGTCAGGCTGCATGGACTGAGATATTCCGAGCTGTAATCAGGCAGAAGCAGGCTTTCAGTGCCGGTGTGTGTGTCAGAGGCGACACACTTACATTGCTGAAAGTGAAGTGAGTGATGGTATGTGTTTCCTCTGGCTGTGTGTGTTGTCAATGACCGCAGGGTTGCTTTTAGTGAGCGTGTGATGTCAGTGACCATAAGGTCTCCCTTAATGGTGTACGCCGTTAATGGTATCAGGGTTTACTTTAATGCTGTGCGTGATGCCTATTACCGCAAGGGTGACCACTCGCCCGGAATCCATCCAGACAGTTCGTCCAGTTATTCAACCCTCTGTCCAGACTGCTGTAGGGTGTTCTCCTTTTAGCCACCATGTTCTCCTTTACTCCCCACTCCCGCGCCACTCCCCCCCCCCCCCCCTCACCCCTGGTCAC
>JAODUD010000002.1:25143765-25157902 GCA_026784285.1 Stomatorhinus walkeri
ATCCCCCCCCCCCCCCACTTTTTTACAGGACCGCTGCATCCATTCATTAACCACTGCTTATCTGGAGTCGGACCGCTGGGGCAGCAGCCTAAGCAGTGATGCCCAGTCCTCCCTTTCACCAGCCACCTCCTCCAGCTCCACTGGAGGAATACCAATTAAGGCGTTCCCAGACTATATGTGTTGCGGGGTATTTGTGATATGTAATTTTGTATTTTTAAGATACAAAGTACTGTCATTAATCTTGATCGGCCTACATTGATTGCTGCATTTTATAGTCTATTCTGATACACTTACAATTAGGATCTTTTGTGTTTAGGTACATTTTCATGTGTTTTTGCCCAACTCTGACTCTGCCAACAGGGCAAAGATGACCCTTGTATGTAACCCACAAATTTGCAGTTTCATTCTACGCTGCAGGCCTGCCAAGGGAGTTGTAGCAGTTTGCTAAAGGACTGGGGAATTAGCTTCTGGGGGGGCTTCCATGCTCGAGCTTATGAAATTCCAAATATTTCCTATTTCTTAAGATTTTTCTTTCGAAGTGGTTTGTTTTAGGTTGTTTTTTTCTGCCAATTAAATAATTGAAGACAAAATACTCTGCCTGTGCCATGTAGCCATGATAGAAAAATGTGCTCTCGGAGTCAATCCTAATCATTTTTGGTAACACTTTACATTAACTGCACCTTCATAATGCATTCATAACGCGTTCATAAAACATTCATAAGAATCATGCAATTATACCTTAACATACATATGAATATGTTTCTTAGTACTGAACAGCAAAATATATTTAATGAAGTCAGATACATGTAGGAACTGTCGATGATGAAAGAAGAGGTCTAACACAAGAATTCATCATAGTAACCTGATGGATCAGCCACAGCCAGTTTTGGACTGGACAAACTTTCATACAATTTTCATCTTATTGGATCATTCAACACAGATTTCAGCACTATATACAGAGAATTACCAAGCAAATAGGAACAGAATTGGCAGCTGAAGGTCAGGATCCGAAATCTGGAGCAGTTTAGGTCAGGATCCAGGGAGGTTTGGAACAGGCAAACTGACACCAAGTTCTTGGGCTGGATCGAAGTCAGGGGCATGAAGCAAGAAGGGTCCAGAACCGGGAGAGTGTGTCCACTCCAGGGAGAATCAGAGGGGCTGGGGATCAGGATGGGTGGACAGGGCAGATCAGGGTAGAGGGACAACACAAGTAAGAATACTCAGTAGGTGTCATGTAAACAATAAACAATACCTCCCAAGGAATAATTGGGCAGAACAGAGTTAAATAGGAGTGAAACAGGTGTTTCTACTTAGATGTTGCGGTCCCCATGCGGGGGTGGTGTGACGAATTGATGTTAAATGTAGTTGTATTTTACATTGTACTTGTTTTATCTAAATGTGCCTAGGAGGCCCACAGTTCAAGGGCACTCTTCAGCTGGATAAAAAGGCCAGCTGGTACCATAGGAAGTTTTGGGATTTCGGATATCATCCAAGATGACCATTGTATCATACCAGCTTCTTCAGTTTACACCAGTGGTCACCAGATTGTCGCCCCATCTTATGCAGTGAACCTTGGCTTTGTGTTGCTGATGGAACTTGGACCTCTAGAAGTATAGGTGGAGACCCCAGATCTACAATTTATGAGAATGTTTGCTAAGTTTTCTTGAAACCACTTCTGGCTTTAACATTTCTGCAGCAAGCCTTCAGCAATAATATATTTGAACACACTTTGTGTGGGAAGCCTCTGGGCCAGTGTTACCATGACAACGCTGCTTAGTCACTTTGTTACAGGACTAGTGGAAACGAAGATGGCTGCCATAGAAACCAGCTTATTACTGTAACAAGAAAAAACACCTCTAAATTAAGTAAAAAGTTTAATGTAGTTAAAAAGTAACATTTCACATATAATTGGATTTTTCTTGGTTGTAGATTTTAGGAGAACATCATTCATTATTTTGTGCTTCCTAAAAGATCTCATATGACATTGTCAATCTATTAAAAAATTGTAATATCTGCTAAAAGATCTTCTTATATACAAAGACTAAATTTATACTCTTCTTTGTATACTACTACTACTTGGTCACTAATAGAAAATTCCAGAGACCTAGGACTATCATAATTTACCTGATTGAATCATGTCCAGTCACTTTACATCCAAAGTCTATAGTAAATAGTAGGAGGACATTAGCGGGTGTATCGCTGTAGAATGGGCAGCGCTGCTGACTATCAAATGACCTGCTGTCCATATCTAACTTGTAGCACATTTTACATACAGTAATGTGTATGAGATGGACAGCTACAACACCGAGAGATGCCCAAATTGAATTGTGTCCAGTGGCCACACTCCCAAATGCGAACGCAAGTTGACACAAGGTTGTATAGCTATAGTAACAGAAGCATCCAGAATGAATCGTGCGTTCCGACTCAGTGATGACGCAACACCACCATACACATGCTGCAGATATCCACCAACAGTTTTGCTCTTTTAAACTCAAAGTCCTGAACCTGAGCATGATTTTAGGAGGTCCAAGAGCTCTGATTAAATTTACAGCCTTCCGACTGAAATTTAGCATTAGGAATGTAGTTAACAAAGCACTATAGTGTTGGCAGCCAATAGAAATCACAGATAATTATCGTTATTCGGAGAAGGAGTCCATATGTTTCCCCAGGCTGTCATAGGGCACAGAGTATACATTCATGCTGTTTATGAGCATATTACGGTAGCAATAATATGACATCATTATCATTTAAACGTGCATACCATTACATATGTGAATGAACAGGCAAAAACAAAGTATAGTACGATAATGTTGGAATAGTGATAGACAACAGGATGTCAGAATAGCAAAATAAAAGTAATGGACTTTTCAGCAATGGAATTTTTAGTAGCCTAGTTGGAGGTGCAGTGAAACGACCAATTTCAGTCAAACCATAACAGTGCTGCAATTCTGAAAATTGAGTACATTTCACATGTATCAGTTTTCATAATCTAGGGCAGGGTTCCCTAATAGGTGATATAAAGATAAAATGAATTTGGCACAGGATTTGATGTCAGGTATTATTATTATTTCATTTATGTTGGTTGGAAACGTCCACCGTGAAGGATGACACTCCAATAGAGCTGTTCAATTTTCACAGAGCTACGGTGATGTTTTTGGCGATCATTCGTCAAACTGTGCACTTCGTTGCTTCAACAGTAGAGGTCAGTGTTTGCCTTAATACGCCAAGTGATTCGTATGGGATACAGAACATAAATAGATATACTCAAAACACCGATATGTATACGGATTTTATTTGAAAATGTCAATAAATATATATACTTTTCAAATATACACATTGTGACAAAAATATTTTCTAAACACATATATGAAAATATAATATGTATAAACCAAAAAAATAACACATATTTCGGTTTGACCTTCACTTTAAAGCCAGCAAGCAATGAAGAAATCATATCTGAATGAAGACTCAAAGTTAATATCTTTCACATGTTCTGTACTTTTCCTTTCAGTTATATTCTGTCATGCCTTCATCCTTTTGACCCGCTCATAGGCTGTTTTCCCACTGATCTTGACCACAATTAGCCATCAGATGACGTTTGTGCGGCTGGATGCATGGATGGTCATCTTTGTTTCTCGTATGTTCTGCTAACTCTTGTGATTTGTGTCAGGACGTTGTTCCAGCACCTTCTCTTTCCGCGTCTGGGAGTAGCCACCTGCCTTTATCTGCTCTGGTAATATGCATGCCATGTAGATGACTATAGAATTCCTTGTAATATGTAAAAAAACTGCAAATTACAGTATAATTTGTAATCTTATTTTGCAGTGATTCCGAGCCGGGTGCATAGGGACCCCCCAGACAGTCCACATTTTTATTTTTACTCGCTCCCAGCTCCCTGTCAAGCACTGTTATATTACAGTTAGTCAGGGCTACTCTTACATTGGATCATTTTGTAGTGACTTTTGAACGTATCCTGTTCAGTCATTCCTGCCTGCATTCTGCAACTGTCATGTTGTCCATCCAGCTTCTAACAGCTTATGCAGTACTGGGTCATGTAGCATTTACAGCATTTATGAATAAAATACTTGCATAATGTTCAGAAAAAGATGTAAGCAAAGCTTCCATAGAAAATCCAGTGCATTTATAGCAGCCATGAAATTACCAAAAAGAAATATCAGCTGAAATACCCTGATTGTCCAAATATCACAGTGGACATAACTGATCTTTGGCAACTTCAGATTTGCTTAAATAAATTGTTCAGAATCAGAAGCTAGCTGACTACAGCAGTGCAATGTCGCCTAAAAGCAGGTATTGCCTGTAGCTCCTTTAGGTTTCAGTGTTCCTCAGGTTGGTTTACTTGGCCCATGAACAGCAGAACACCTAAATGAAACACATGAAATTTAGGTTACAGCCAGGACATCAAGGAACTTAACAACACTCATATGCTTATGAATAAGACTAAGCTAACAATTACAAGGTTAAATGGATGGAAAAGGGAGACATTAACCCGTTGGCTTGTGCTGAATCAGGAACAGGAAAGGCCGATCGAGGGTAATCTCTTCAACAGCCATGCGTGAGTAGATAATAGCACCTGTGGACAAAAAGGACACAATGGGACATTTTGCTTGTTAGACTGTAATAAAAAGCGGCTTCTGCACACTTACAAATATACACATGGCCAGTGTTGATCGAAGCACATGTAGCCTTAGAGAAGCTTCACCAGTGCTCCACCCCAACAAGCTTCATCACCAGTCGCCCATCCCAGCAAGCTTCATCGCCAGTGCTCCACCCCAACAAGCTTCACCACCAGTCGCCCATCCCAGCAAGCTTCATCGCGAGTGCCCCACCCCAGCAAGCTTCACCACCAGTGCCCCGTCCCAGCAAGCTTCATCCCCAGTGCCCCACCCCAGCAAGCTTCACCCCCAGTGAGGGAGAATTTAGAAGGGACAGGTTTGTGGAAGTGGGCAGGGGTGTTTCAGGGTATCTGGGTGTCAATACCTGTGGCAGCAGAGCCTTTGGTTCCTTCTTCATCCACTTCAATCTTCACCTTCTGCAAAACCTGTGATACGTACAGCTGCTCCTCACCTGGATATGGGTAAGACCATTGGGTAGGTGAGATTACAGTGTTCATGGAAAATCTGTGGCTTTCCAAATATATGTACTATATCAGACACACTTTATCATAGATAATAACATTATGTACTCTGTCCTGGGGTTTAATAACAGGGAAGCATGGAGAGCCTGTAACATTAGGAGAGAGAGGGAGAAAGTGGAATGTGGTTACCAATTTACAATAAGTCCCCCTTTGTTGCTTATAAATGGTAGTAACTCATTAATAAAAAGAAAACATGTCATAACATGTTTGTGTCTATTGATGACCTACAAAGCTTTATGTATTAATTAATAACTTGATTATAAACCATTCATAAAACCTTCGTAAGGGTTGTCTTACTGTAAAGTGCTACCAGCATGGGATATGAATTCAGCACTCACTGGTGATGCCAGAGAAGTCAGCATTCTTCCAGAAAATCTTGCCCAGGCCGAGTCTGGAGAGGGCAGGCTTAAGGTCCAGCTGAGAATCTATGGTGAACCTGAAGGGGAAATATAGATGATAAGGAACAAAACTATAATAATTTTTGACAGAAGGCCATGCTGTGAGCTCTCAGCCAAAACTAATAGATTGTAGTCATACTGAAGTATAATATATACTATGCTATAAAGTCCAATGTGTCACGGCATATTTATTTCCCTTTTCGACCCAACATAGCAGTGCTAAGGTGCCAACTGTGCTAAAAAAACTTTTTCTTCTTTGAGAACCGAAATCTCACCTTGGCAGTGAAAGCTGCCGGCGGACCACTCTCATGCCGTTCCTCCATTGCTTCATCCTTTGTCCTTCAAGACTTTTGAAAATGGCAGAGAGTGGAACATCCTTCTCAAAGGGAGACACTATGAGCATGCTCAGTGAATCGCCTTCGTAGGGAATCTCAATGACATCATACTCCACGCCATCCTCTGTGATGAAGTCACCTTTATAGAAGGAACCACACGAATTATCACCTTAACACTTTATTTTACACTTTATTTTGTTCCAAGGAGCCATGCAGGCTATTTGCTTATACGTCCTTATACTCTTTATGTTAATTGTAGTGATGTATGTACCACACTATATAATCAATAACAAAATACAGCTTTTCGATTACTCTCATTCCCTAGTTTTATCTTCAAGAGATTCTTCTCATTTTCTGATAAATATCAGCATCATTCTGCATTTGAGTGCATGTGGCTAATTTCAAAACTCACCATAACTGAAACGCTGTGTAATTTGCATCATCGGTACAGGCACTGAACTCCCATTGGCACACTGGAATAGTCTTTCCTGGGTCATCTGCGGGTTAAAGGGCAGCTTCCACAGGCCTCGGAAGTGGACAGCGTTGAGCAGCACCAGCTTGGTGTCCTTAGTTAACGTGTCAGTAGACAGGAAGTGAGGGATCATGCCTGGAATTAAGAAAGATCAATATTACCACGCTGACGGCAATCGTTGTTGCATGTGCTGTTGTGTATTCTGACACTTCTCTCACCATCTGTGTTGTCGGACACCCATGCATTGATGACCTCCATGGCCTTGTCTGGGTTGGAGAAGTCCAGCTGGTGGGGGATGCTCTGGAAGGCTTTGAGAAGCCCCTTCCTGAAGCCTTTCTCCAGCCCCAACTTCCTCTCTACCATCACACCACTGGCAAGCTGCACTGCATCCTCCATGGACAGGTCCCTGTGCTGCAGACGCAGCTGTCTGGGAATCCCACGATCTGGAAAACCAGACAGTGCCCATACAGTGAGATGATTATGTCGTTCCCTTAATCCTGAATTAGAATTCTAATCGAACAGAATTTGATTCCAATATATACTAATATATTTTTATAATAATATATAATGCTTAATTCAGTAAAAATATTGCAAATGTATTGGTTTTATAATAAAAACCATTACTTCATTCATTTATTCACAAAAAATATATATCACATTAAAAACACCAGAAAATTTAAAGTAAAACATTAATTTCAAACTTAAAAGTTAATTCATAGCATCATTGGTTGCTATTTAATTAGCAAGAACTTTGCAATAGCAAGAAACACCAAACATTTGTGTTTAGAATCCCTTTGGGAGCCAACAGTAATTACTAGGGAAACGTCAAGAACAGACCTGAACGAGTCAGTCAAAAAATGACACTGAAAATTTCTGTGTGGAAGATATATGCAGAAATACTAAACATTGCTTGTCGATAGACTTTTGTTACGAAACCAGTAAATCTGCAACATTATTACACAACTAAGCAAGTGCCCACTTTCTGTTACATACTTGGCGTAACTCTGAGCTAGATTTTTAAGCAGTACGATGAGACAGACTAACATTAGCACGACTGCCTGAGAGTGAAGATTGCTCAGGTCGTCAAAGGCAGAAGCTCACCTTTCAGGGAGAATCCCATGCTGGATTTTAAGACATTTAAGGTGGCACCACTGGCTCCTAGCTGCACCATGCTCATCACAGCGGTGACACCGTACGGGGAGAACGCCACGTTTTTGTCCGGTGAAGACACCTCGGAGAAGACGCGCAAGCCGAAGTCCAGCTGTCTCTCCTCCAGGACGCTACATAGGCCTGCGGCCAGCAGGTGAAACATCAGCCACATGTACATGGTCTGCATCCTGGGAAGGGGACAGACGAGCAGTGACAGCCGGCAGGAGGGACACAGTCAGATTCAGCAGCTACTCATGGGTGCCATAAAGGGAAAGTTACAAATTATTCACATGCTGTATGTAAGAACTTCTCAATAAAGTTAATTGAATGAATTGAATCTAGTCAAATGTCACATTTATTAACATGTGAGAAAAATCCTGTAATAATATCTTTGGAAATATAATTCTGACAGAATCAAACTCTACCACATGATTATGCTTGTGATCTGATCACTGATAAATAACAGTTTCCGTCCACATTAATTACCCACCTTATAAAATATACATCTTGGTTTTTCTTAATAACAACAAAGTGTTTTAAATACAGAACAAGCAGTTTTGTAATTCTACAAAACAGTATATAAGCCATAAATTCCAATCACAAATAAGAGCATGTTAAATGCGGTGTTACCTTGGACCTGGATGTTTAAGTCTGTGTTCGTATTGCGGAGTCTGTCCTCTGGGTAAGAGAGCGCTTACTGAGTCTGAATGAATGTTTGTCAGCTTTATAAAGCAGAGACTTCAGCCCAAGCCCCGCCCCTGCAGACACAGGCGGAAGTAATTACTGCATGTGATGTCATCCCGGCGACTGTCTCACTGACACCAAAGCACACACAGCTCCCTTCCTTTCTGTCTATACCCCCTTATCTCACCAAGTCACTTTACAGGGTAGTGTACACGGACAGTCTGAGTCATTGGTTCTTCTGCAACAGATTTTTTTTTTATTAGGAAAGAGTTAACTTCTTTACCATGTCAGTTAAATTGCCTGCTGGTAAAAACATCGTGTGTAACGATGCCATAACACCAAATAAAAACAGAGGCCTCTGGATTCAGGGAATACAAACTGCCTGACATATGTTATTTGCATTGCGCTACTTCAGACATTCCGTGTCACACTATTTATGCAAAGTTCTCTCGTATTCTAGAAGGCAGTGTGAATGTGCAGGAGGGAGGGAGGCAGGGTGGGAGAGGAAACCCCTCATCCCCTTATTTGGTCATGGGGTCTGAGTACCACGGAGAAGTCTATGCCTGGAGACCGAGATGCTGTGGAAACAGGGGCAACATCTCAGCACTTGTTCATAAGATGGAAAAATACATATTGTAGAATTTAATCAGCTGTTTGTGACATTATTGAGAACAATATGAAGCCTCCATATTGTGCAAAGTAAGATATTTATAATATAAATGCTACACTTTCGATTGTGAAGGTAAGGCATAGAGATGGAAAGCAGGCTCTGACAGGCTTAGCTGAGCCAACAAGCTTGGACGGGACGCTCCTCACAATGTATTCATCTCCTAGACAACCATAAACAATAATACTATGTACAGCACACATGTGGAAGCAATGGCAAAAAAGGAAACAACTTTTTTTGTTAATGTTATTACCTAAAATACCACTGCAGTTTTATGATTCACATGTGAACATAGTAATCCTATCAGGCAGTAATGTTCTGCCCGTACAGTACACTCATGAGTAGGACCCGCACTGTCTTATCAAACACAGATGTTTCTGTTTCATTTTTACTCCTCTTCAGGGAAATGCGTGGTAATGCAGAGCTAGTAAGTTTTTTTTGCCCCCTTCGCAATTTTGTACTTTTTAAAATGATTGAATGTGTAGTAATGCTTGTTTATGGCATAAATATGAATGAATTGCTGCCCAATGATGTTAGATATTCCAGAGGGAATCTTGTTTTGCCAAAAAGGTAAAACTCTCTGTATTATGCGTGGGGGCAGAGAGTAATGAGTTCTTTGTCATCGTGAGCCACTTTCTCACTATGCTAGGATGACAAAATACAAACCAATATCCATAAAATATTCTGTACTTCATAACTAATTTCCCTGCCTTCATGAGAAACCTGTTTTTCTTCCTTGATAAGACTTGGGAAATGCACATTATATTTTGAAGGATTTACATTCAGAAATGTACTATCTAAATAACATATATACAAAAATGGCAACTCCAATTTAAATGAAATACAGATACAATGACTTCATGGTGTTCATGAGCATATGCAAGCCTGGCATCTGGGGGGGTTGCAACTGGGGAAGGGGCAGGAGAGACACTGATCCTCATGCGGGGCCTTATTGACATAATTTTGTCTTGGGTGCAGGAATGATGTGTGCCAATCCAGAGCACAGGTGTAACAATGAAGTGGTAAAACAACAGACTTTACTAATGAAGCAATAAAACCTTATCAGACTAGTGTTTTGGCGTGGTTCAGAGACAGATTTTATAATGTCTAGCCCTACAAATGTTTCCTTTCGTATTTGAAAATATAATTTTATTTTGGTAGATGGTGGAGATGCTTTGATAAAAAGAAGGTCTGAAAGTGATTCAGGAATCCGAGTCTGGAGAGCGAGGAGATCACAGATCCTGCCGTACAGCTGAGGTGAGCGAGTAGGGCCTGACGCGCGTAGCATCGGGGTACGAACCTCACAGGCACTGACACACCTGCACATCCTGCGACATTCCTGATGCATCACGCCCTCCAGGGTGAAAGTGGCAGCTGAATATGACTCCATCACTGTGGAAACCCTACTAGCTTCTAATCTCAGCTTAGTAATGGAGGTATCCGCTAAATCATTACACTTAAACTTAGTATCATTTAGGCCAGATTGGGAGAAGGTACTAAAAGGTGTTTTTTGGGACCGATCACATATCCTGGCTGCTCGCCTGAACCTGTTGTTTACTTTTACTCTGTCGCCAGGAACACAGAAAAACATTACGGTGCATCAGCTTGTTTTGCTCAGTAGACTAAATATGTGGGAGGGAGTTTGCAAAAGTTGGATTGTGAGCCTGAGAAAGTGGGAAGGGGCAGTAATTGGAATTTGAATATGAATAACAATGATGCATTTGGGAAACGATGGAAGAAGGAAAGTAATACAAAACAAGAATAATAAGAGCCGGGGCCTGCAGCCTGGGAAAAAGGTTGGGGTACACCCTGCAAGGGACTCCAATGAATATTTTATTATTATTATTATTATTATTATTGTTGTTGTTGTTGTTGTTGTTGAACTTGTCATAGCAATATATTCTAAAGAATTCATGCAAATGATTTCAAACATTTTCAAGAATTTACTTAATTGTGTTCTTATGATTAAACAATGCAAGTGGTAGCTATAGTTTAAAAATAGGAAGTGACTGCTGATTGAGTCTTGAGTGGGGGATGGGGACACGCACATTTCCTGTGTTCTCCTCCAGTGGATTGCATAGCCGTTACAGGCCCCTGAGTAAGAGGAGAGAGTGCTCGATATGTCAGGAATTCTACAGTGTGTGCTGATCTGTCCAAATGACCTGCAACTGTCATACAAATACCAGAAAGTGACGCACATACCATATCAGGAGTGTGCAATTGTTTTCCATCCTTCCATTCTTCTATCCTTACATCTTCTAAGCACTTATCGCGGTCACTCGAGTATTTTCCGAGAAGCACAGGGTACAAGGCTGTACTGGTAATGCCAAAACATCATACTGGTATAAAAACATGAACACCGTATTCTCATTAAAATTTTAATATTTTGTGCAACATCTTACTGTTAAATCAATATATACATAATAATATGACATTGACAGATTAAGGGTGTATTCACATATTAATCTCTGGTCATCATTACATTGAAATCTGGAACATGAATTATTGTTCTAAAGTGGTTCACTCTAGGGACGCAATAGTACCAATGAATATTAATTACATGAATCAGCTGAAGATGTTTAAATGGAAAAACAATATCGTTAAAATGTACTGCCACTCATGTCCATATTTGGATGCTATTTTTCACTCGATTTTCAGTATACAGATCCCGGGGGCATAAAAGTAAACGCAACAGTGTTGATTTTATGTTAAGCAACAGCATAGTCATTCGAATGTGAACGGAATCACTGTCGTGCTGAACACACATACCCACCTGCGTGTATACTGTTTACCCAGAGAGATATGGATCTTGGTCTGCTGCTGTCTTTGTTAAAGATTCGGGTAAGATAAGCTCAAACTGACACAAGAGGGAACAGTAAACTCAATGCAGAAAAAGACTTTTCAGAAGCTGACTGGAGGTTTCTGGGGTAGTGTGGACTTCTGATACTGTGACTTCATTGTACATTTATGATCACATGGTTAAACCTTTCAATATTTGTTTTCACACACCTTTTCTTCTTCCAGTACTTGACTGTGGCTGCTCCTTTGGCTCCTTTCCCTTCGCCCTCTTCTCAACAGCAAGTCTGTGTGAGTCAACACTAACGGCTGAGTCAGTACTGGGGGGTTTGTCTCTGTAGCTGTGGACTGTGGACTGTGGGCGGTACGCGGTCCATCCATAACGGCTGGCTTGGAAAATGACCTCTCTTCTCATTCCCAGCCAGTGACATCCTACACGAAGCGTTCGGCAATCAAGAAGCTTTCATCTGTGCAAAGTTATGAGAACACTTCTCTGCCGATGACCCTCAGCCACCAACAGAGCCAGGAAATACCAGGAAAATATCAAGAAAGCTTTTCCACTCTCCTTGCTGTAAATTCACATGGTTCATCATTCCAGGTACCCTGCATGTCCTGGACTCGCTGGGAGTTGCCTCTATGATGTCTGGGGTGAGATGAGTGGATCAAACCCATGATTCACTGTCGTGGTTTGACACAGAGTGACTGAAGTATTACCAGAACACTCTGCTGCAGGCTGATTTCACTCTGCTGCAGGCTGTGTTCCAACTCGCATACAAGTTCCTCATTCCAAAAGAACCTGTATCTTCCAAGTCCCTTACAGGTCTTTGTTAGCCACTTCCATTCTTCCTTCTCTCTGCTCTCTCATATGTTCATACTCACTCATGTTTTCACCACGCTCTCAACCTCCTTATTGAAACAGAATCATTGCTCACTCTTCTGCTCATATAAACCAAGCTGACACTGGCCTGTACACTTTTACTCACCCTGGCTACTGTTATGTCTCAGACTCAACTCAGCTGAACTGCCACTGGCTAATCATGGTTACTCAGCTGTTCATTCATAATTAATTGCTTGGTTGGATGTTTTATCTGAAGAAGTGTACAACATATATCCTTATATGGTGGATTTATATCAGGGCTCCGGTCCTGGAGGACAGTCTGCAATGCAGCTCAGACACACCTAGTAAACCTGGCAGTTAGCTGGTGAGCTGAGTTAGCTGGTGAGCTGAGTAAGCTGGTGAGCTGAGTAAGGTGTGTCTGAGCAGGGAGACCTGCAAACTGTGCTGCAGACGGGCCCTCTAGAACTGGAACTGGGGAACCTTGACTTATATGCTGGAGCATTTCAGGTTAAGCACCTTGATAGATGGTGTTAGAACCCAAGACAACAACCTTCAGATTATGATCACTTGTTTATAATTCCAATTCTTCTTCCGAGTGTATTTTCTTAAGAGCTCCTGGATTCTTATACTAAGTACAAATTTTGTATTATTTAATTGTTTTGTTCACAAGAACAGTTTCCTAGTATTTGAACCTGTAACCTATTAACAAGTACATTAACAGATGGAATTCTTGCTTGGCTGTACTTTCATCATTATTAGAATTCATTGACAATTAAAAACTATTTACACACAGCTTTATTTTGTCTGCATTGTTATTCAGAAAAACTTCATGTCTGGGATGACTTTACAATCTAAATAAATTTACAGAGCAGCCGTCGATATGAGCCGAGTCACTTCTGTGGTACACAGAGTGTGGCTTGGTAGGCGTGTAATATAAATTGTGGATTTTCTTTGAAATGGGATTTAATGCATCTTCCAGTTCGCAGCCATACAGATGCCAGAGCCTGCATGCACGACGTCATCTGCAGATTTGTACTACACGTGTCTGTGGTTTTTATGCCTTGAACAGTCATTTTTGCACAATGACATCCACAGCAGCGGTGAGCAGCATTACACTGGCATAAGACAACATGTGCTGGAGATCATTCTGCTGGGTGACTCCTCTGAAGACTATGTTCACATTTTTCAGGAGTTTTTTTTTTTTAGTTTGAAATGAGTCTACTTTCCTTAATCAAGGTGCGCTGAGAAGACCACTACGACTAGGTTATCCATGTCAAGGGCGTCCATGTCATTCACAACTGGGGTTGGACAGAGAGGGTGTTAGGCGTAGCACCCAGGTAGCTGGGAGCTAAGGGCCTTGCTCAAGGGCCCACAGACATGCTGAGCCTGGGCTTGAACCAGCAACCTTCCCATCAGACGCACAGAGGCTGAGCCCACTGGGCCACAGGCTGCCCCCAACTTCACCAACAACAGCACATTTTGAAAACATTTTGTACCAGCAAAGGCAAACAGCTGGGTACAGAATCCATCCATCCATTATCTATACCCACTTATATACTGGGTCGCGGGGGGTCTGGAGCCTACCCGGAAGCAATGGGCACGAGGCAGGGAACAACCCTGGACAGGGGGCCAGCCCATCGCAG
>JAODUD010000002.1:25167835-25185652 GCA_026784285.1 Stomatorhinus walkeri
GCCCCCACCACCGCCACCCGCAGCCCGCCCAGCCCAGCCATTGCTGTGGAAGGACAGAGCATTCAACTGCACAGCATTCGCTGCATTCATCAGTCACCATTATCATTCTGCTCAGGGATTTGCGGGGGTTGGGGGGCGGTATGCAGATACAGGACTCTGAAATGGAAACAGGCTCACTTTGGCGAGAGTTTCGTCCCCACCGCCATAGCTGCACTTAACTTGCCACATTAATCTTGTCCCCATCAAATCTCCAGTACAAATTGCATGTATATGTTTGTGTGCCGTTTTATGTATTTGTGCCTAACATGTTTAACACGTTAGAGGCCTGTACTGTACTTTATTTATATTGGAACAGACTGTGAAGACAAATATTCTTATAGGACAATAAAGGCTATCTAAACAGCAACATTATAACAACATTAACAAATTAATTATTATTATCATTATTATTATTATTATTATATTACTACTGCAGCTACTAGTAGTAGTATTTCAAAGAATACTATAGCATTCCTGGTGGCTCAAGTAACCATCTGCACCAGATTCTAAAAATATTATATTTGTCAATCTCCAATAAAAGGTGGTAACACGGTGCAATGAACTACTGCAGACTTCCAGAATGCATATGAAAAGGTTGCAGTTTTCATTCTTGCTATTTATAGCACTCATATATCCTATGTATCAAATGTCGACTTCGCGCTTACGGAAGTGCAGTAAGCGGTTCCGTCGGGCTATTGTGGATGGAGACGGACAGTGTCCTCGAAATAAAACACCAAGTCAGCAGTCCATTAAAACAAATATAGGACAGGCAAGTTACAAAAAAAAAGTTAAATCGTCAATGCCTGCAGTTCAGTTTTAAAAACAGCTTTAATGCAATGTGGAAAAACTACCTTTAACCATCACTGTTGTTTTCATCAAGGCAGCAGTGTAGTTTTGTTGTTTTTTCCTACAGATGCATGCACGATATCATTTCTCATAATTATCATTCATCATAAATATACACAGCAAATATTGGACTTACTACGCACCGTCCAGACTCAGTGATTTCCCGGATGAAGAGAAGGCAACCTAATGCGTTCATATGTTGTAAATATGTAGGTCACTCCAAAGCCCATCCCACCGTGATCGGTTCCCACCAATGATTGGTTGTCCTCCAATTCTAAGACCGCCCCTTTCTAAATCTCCGTTTCCATAAGGAATGAAAACCTTACTCATTTGGGACACTTGAGGGCGCAATTGTGTTTCTACTTCATAAAAATTAAAGTATAGATTTACACAGTGGTCTTAAAGTCCAAGTCCTGCAGTATTTTATTTATTTATGTATTTTTGTGAGTATGATTTCAGAGAAATAGGTTCATGGAAGTTACCCTGGCATGTTCCTCAAATTGCCACTTTGGTGCTGTAAAATGCCCATTGTTCTTCTATTTAGAATTTAGTATACGGTATTAACACCCTTGGCTCACATCACCATACTGTCCCCCCCACTTTTAAATTGCCTGCTACGCCCCTGCATTGTAGTGTATGTTTATTCTACAATTATGTGACTGAATTAATGTACTGGAAAAAATAGTTTCAACTGGCGCCCTTCGAACAGCTGCTAATTGATTTTACACTCACTTATTTCGATGGAATTTTGATGGAAGGGGGAGGCGCACATATGAAAATGATAAGAGAAATAGTATTACGTTATAAGCTATGAACGTTTTTATTATTCTGTTTGGTTTTTTTCTTAGCAATTTACAGTCTTTCCTATTTTTCTTACACGCCCCTTTCAGTCTTTTGCATATTACTTGTCTTTTTATAATGCTTGTTTTCTGAGAACACTGGAAGGTAAAATGCCAACGCACGAACAGTTTTAGTGTCTCTGGGAACCTTAAACATATGTACTATTGCAAATGCACACAACAAAAATGAACAACAACAAATGATTTTTAAAGACCTTTTAATAATTTCTTTCCACTCTGTGAGGTTCTTCCCAGACGCTGGACAGTTTTTGGTTGACCACATGTTGTGCGCTGGTAGTGATATGTGTAGTTTTTGTATCGACACTTTTTTGCTACAGTGACGTCGGTGTAACACTTCCCCCCTCTCGATTTGTAGGCTCTTGGAAGTTCACAACCGTATGTCCACAGTGGGGGTCCTTTTGCTTTCGGCAGGGAATAGTTTGCAAGGTGGACCTGCTGAGGCAGCCGTGCTCCATGCAGCAATGTATCCTCAGCTGTTTCCCTTCTGTACCTCACGTAACCTGGAAAAGTGCACCGAAACTCTCAGCATCAGAAGCAGTGGCAGAGAAACTGAACACTGGGCCCTGGGGCATGCCCCCCTCTCCAGATATCATACCCATCATGCACCATTTTTCTTTTTGTTGACTTCCACCAATGAAATTGTGTACATAAAAATGTAATATATAAAAGTAGCATGTCACACTTCTATACAATATCCATGACATCAGTACCTTGATCCTCATTAATGCTTTGTATATGAGAGATTTACAGCCGCAGGGGGGCCCTCAACATCGCTGGGGGGTCCGGGCCCAGGGGCAGATGCCCGGGCTGCCCCACCTACCAGTCCATATTATTTCATCAGACCTGTCTTTTTGTTATGTAGGTTCAAAACTCATATCATGCACATATTCAACTAAAGTTGATGAATTTGAGTATGAGTGTTAATCTGAATATACAGTTACTTTCCTGTATATTGCTGTGAAATAACTGATGACACAAAAGTCTCACCATGAAGACATAGTGTGTCAATGGTAACCAGCACCAAGCTACTCCTGTATCTACCTGCTGTCCTCAAACAGATGTTTAATGTTACCGTGTTTGCACAATTGACTGAGGAATCAGAATAGTTTTACCCTTGCAGTCTTTTGGCCTATTTCTTGATTGCTGATACTCCATCAACAGCCTCAGGCAAACACATTCTGAAACTCTAGAGGTGTCAGGTCTGTGGGCTGCCTGGCCATGGGTCACTAACAATCTGACAAAAGATAAGGCAAAATAAATTAGACAATCAGCACTGAACTATGTCAGTTATCAAAGCTGAGCTATAATGAATCACTAAAATATACATTATACAGAGTGAACCTAAAGTAGGTATACAGTACTAGTTGGGTCATGTTTAGCCCCTTGGGTGTTTGAAATGTCCTCTTTCAACACTGATACATTCCTGGAGCCTGTCCCTGACACTCTGACACACTTTAGCTACCTTGACAACAGCTTACTGCTATCAGCACAGGCCTTCCTGATTGTGCCCCACAGCTCATTAATGAAAGCACATTGAATCTGCACATACGGTTTTCAACTGCTCACTTGCTTAGACAAACGCTGATGGGCCAACCCATGCACACCAAAGGAAGAGCGTAAGAATTTTCCTGACGCGGCAGAAAGATATTTTGATTGCATGACAGTGCTGCCGTTGTCATATGTAATTAATGCACAGCAATATTAGTTGTGAAGAAAAATATAAGCAAAAGAGAAGAACATTGACGGGTCATCAGGAGATACCAGCAAAGCTCCAGGCAAGAGGAGGGTGCCGACAAGGCACCAAGAAGTGCCAGTACGACAGCAGGTGAGGCGGGCGCCAGCGGGACAACAGAAACTGGTGGGCGAATTGAAATTGCCAGAACAGTGATGGCAGATGCAGTGTTTCCTAGTCCAGAACCCTCCAGGAGTTGCAGTCAGCTTGCATCGGCCAGCTACTGCACATCTCCTAAAACCTATTACATGCTGTCTGCCACCTGGCTAGTCCCGTCAGCACCTTATCCATCTCAAGGAGGAGTGCTTTCACCTCAAGGAACCTCCACACTACAGTATCACACCTCCACTCTAGTGGTGTAGACAGCAGGACAAAGAAGTCCATTGCCAGGAGATGGGGCGATGCAGCCAGATACCAAGGGGCTTGACATAGTTCAGAGGACCCACGGTCCACTGCAATCTGAGATGCTGGGGTACTTGCCCAGTCCTGGCATTCTGTCATGTCCATAGTGGTGAGGAGAAGTATAAACCCCAGAGGCAGTCTTTGCATAGGGAAACCTCCAAAGGGAACTTCATTAAGGTAACTATAGAGGGGAACAGGTCCTCACTTGGACCAGAGGAGTTTCTACCTATTGAAATGACCAAGGGATTAAGTGAAGTTTAAAGGGCTTGGAGTTTCTTTGAAGCAAGTAAGACTGATTGGACCTAACTAGAGCGGACCCATAACGTGAACCTATGGGGAACTCGGGCTCATGATAAGTTACCATGCCAGGACAGGGGCATGGTGACATCTGCTGGCCGAACAGGAGCAGGACAAGATTGACAGAAACTGATCGTGACTCGGCTGTTAAAAGCACACTTATCACATCTGGAGGGAAAGGCGCAAGCCATTTTTTATCTACGTCTGCTGTCTAGAAATTACCTCTAACTTTAATGCAGCACTTTTAAAGTTTATCTGACTGCATTTATGGTAGTCTTTTTACAACGAAACATTTGTTCTCTAAATTAAGAAATATCCAGAGTTTCAAATTTCATTCTTTATAACCAGTATAATACTGTTCTTTGATTTTACTTATACTAAGAACCCACCTGGCTCAACCCTTTTGTTTATTTAAATGAAGCTGTAGACCTATGTCTGGAAATCATTCTTCAGGCATAGAGCTTATGGGTGAGTTTCCCGAAGCCTTTTTAACGCTACATTGTTCATAAGTTCTATCTTACAAACAACGTAGCGTTAAGAAGGCTTCGGGAAACTTACCCTACATCTCCATGTGACACATCTCTGGACAACATAAAAATAAATGGGTTTTACATCCATGTGGCCATCCTGAACTTACAATATCGAACTTGATCAACATTGACATTTGTATCTATGTAATTCAAAGTATATTCCTTAATAACTGGTCTGATTCATTCCTGTTTAGACTAATGGAAAAATTGTGATTGGCTGGCATTTGCCCAGTCTTGGAGTGAGTTAACCTCGTGACTGGGAGGGCCACTGTGGACTTTCAATGATCTGAGTCTGTTTGTTACAATTATGCAAGTCTTTTGCTGAAATTCCATTTGGAATAGGCTTTCCCGCCCCCTGTTGGTTCAAATGGAAAACGCAGCAATATCTCATTAATTACAATCCTGTAGTTTTTTTCGATTACACCAAATCAGCAGTTGACGTTACATATTTATTACGCAAAATACATAGAAATTCCTTTAAAAATGTAAACAACGCGCCAAACAATACAAATATTTCGAAATGCTCCCAGATGCGGTGTAGCTGCGATAACGGGGATTAGAACAAAAAACATAAACGAAAGTAAAATGCAAATAAAACGAGCAAACTGAAAAAATAAAAATGATCTTGGCTTACATCTTAATGTTATTTCTCTTTTCATTTTCATATTTGCTTATTCCCGCTTCTTTTGCCCCCGTTTTCCCCCACGCAATGACGAGCTATGCATTTGCAAAAACTGGCTTATTTCCATTCATTCTATACTGGCTGTTTCAATGTCCGTCCCCAAGGCAACAGCAAATTATATTCCATCCATTCATCCATTTTCTGAAATCGCTTAATACCATATTATGAATCATATTAAGCATTCAAATGGGGAAAAGCTTTTATGACTATATGATTATTTTATATAGATGCATATTCCATCTCGTTGTCAATGTATTCGGCAATTTAAACAGGTGCTGAAATTGCGCCTTAAATTAGCGTCATAAAACATGGAATTTACGAATCGTGATTATCTTTCATTCAATGCATGTCAGATTTACATGTTCATTGTCTTAAGCTGCATAAAAATGTTTAATCAAGGGCATTATCGTTAATGCCTAGGTAGTTATCGTTATATTTATGTAACAATTGCAGTTTAACCTGTTCTTAAAATTACGGTCAACACTCAGTTAATACCATTTTCAGTTAACCGAGTGCATAGGCTCGTCCGCGGCGGTCTCGGGAGCGCGCCGCACCAGAGAGCTGTCTGGGGTTAAGGAGGAAGTGACGGCAAAGGCGACGATGGCGGCTCGCAGTTCGGTTCCGGATTCGCTGTAAAGCAGAAGGGGATTGATGGCGACTGTTTTGAGTTCTGGTGTTTTAGAGACTTTATTACATTTCGCCTAAAAAACGAGGAATTATTGCAGAACAGACCGTGGGCATTGGAAGTTCAGACTTGTTTTTTCCGGCTTTAGAAATCGGACTGGAAGCCCAACAAACTTACTAGCTTGGCTGGCTAGCCACCTTGCGACTTCTTGGCTTTAACACCTCCCCATGGATATCGACCGCTAGCCGGCTCGCCGATTCATTCACCTTCCAGTCAGTTGGCTTTTGTGAACTTTTAATATTTTATTTATTGATTTTTTTTTTTTAGTAGGGGAAATCTTTTCTACGGAGGCTCAGGCGCTTTCTTGACCCGGTGCCCGTCGGTGCGGACGGGTTCAGCACGTTTTTAAGCAACCCCCTCTCCCTTCTCCTCCCCCTCTCTATGAGAGGTCCTGTTGAGGGTAAGCTCGGTCTCACTAGTTCCCTGGTCGAGTGAGAGTGTTCGGTTGATAGAGACTGCTGTAACTATCCGGCGCTTTGGTCCGCCCGGGTCGCGCGCGGGCGTTCGCGCGGCCGCCGACATGCTGAAGACCCGCCAGTGGCTGCTCGGGATCCGCACTTTCCTCGGCTTGACGTCCAGAATATGGGGCTTCATCCTGTACCTGCTCAGGAAGCATCTACGCACGGTGAGTTAAGTTGCTTGTCCGCCACATTGTAAATCTTTTCCTTTTCTTGTGATGGGGAGCTCTTGCCTTTGTATTCATTTGTTTATCGTCTAAGTTTTTTTTTTTTTTTTGCTTTTAGAAGAATAGCTGCCAGCTGGTAAGCCAGCTTCCTTTTATTTGCAGTGCAGGAGAAGCTGGGCGCACGGTTGACTTTTTCGCTTGACACTTTCACGTGTTGTTGCATGAAAGTAAGACGCACTGAAATGTCAGTCGGGATTGTGAATGCAAGGGCTTCGCGCACTTAAACCTTACTTGAGTTTGCTGTGAAGGTTAGGAAATCGTTTTATTTTGTAGATGGTCATGGGGAGATACTGATTTAACTTAAGATTGGCCGGTATACTGCCTTTCTCGGACGTATTTGTAAGCCCTTCTCAAAGGGTGGGAACAAAAGTTTTATCAAACGGTGAAGTCCGTCTTGACATGATTTTTGGCATTTTCGGGAGTTTTTTTCCTCCAAAACGCCAGTGTTGCGGTGTTATTTCACATAGAGCTGTAGTCACCCAAACGAAAGTGTATTACGCTGACGTGATGCATCTGCTAGAAACGGCTAACAGTTGATTGAATTAGGGCTCAGACACAAACCTGAGATATTGGCTAAATGTTTACTTAGTGACTTGTCAATCTATTTATGTATAGATATGTTTTTAATTTGAATGTTTTAGCAGGTTTAGATCTATGTCCTCTATCATTCCTTGATGGTTTTTTTATTCCATAACAATTTTTTAAAATATATTTTTTCTTCAGATTTAGTATGATCATTTTTGGTTGGTTTTTTACGTTCCAACCAAAAGCAAACAGGGTAAACAATGGCAAATATTTTCACTTAATTTAGGCCAAGAACGTTTTGTTTCAACATGTTTCAGTAAGAACGAGCCTGCTGTGCCCCACTTGCTTTTGTTTGTTTTCTGAAGTTATTTACCTCATACTTTGCTAATGAATGTTGAATGATGTAGCAGATCAGTGGCCTGTACTATGAAGCGGGGTTACTGGCTTATTGGGGTAACTTGTCGGATTTAAGGTAGTCTGAGCAAAATGTCAGTGAACGAATATGAAGTCCATTTAAACTGTGGTACCTTAAATCCAACAAGTTACCCCGATAAGCCAGCAACCCCACTTTGTAGTACAGGCCACAGATGTATTGGTATTTGAAGTACACACTGCACTAGTTGATGATCACAGTTTGTAGCCATAGTGTAATAGTTTCTAAAAAGTGACCTCGAGAAGCACAACAACACTGGGGTTAATGGACAGAGGGTATTTTCAGTTTTAGGGGCAAATTGCATTTTGTTGCTTCAGTTGCAAAATTTATACTAGCTTTGCAGTAACTTACAAATTCATGCAAAACAGGTGTTTAGCTTTCACTTTCACTTAATACATCCGGTATTTGGCAGGCTTTTTGGTAGTTCCTTGCTTTCCACTGTAGGTCAGGGAAGCGTTTTGTCACCTCCATCGAAGGCGTGGTGATTATACCCCTGTTGAAGTCTGACTTGCACAGAGGTGTCCTTGTTTTCATCTTGCTGCTATACATGTACTGAAATGCAGCCATAGGATTTGAATAGACAAAAATCAAGTCATTCTGCCAGGAAAATTCAGCTTTGGGTGGGTTATTAGGGGCCTTGAACATGCTTTCCACACCAAGCAAGATTCAAATGCATGTTAAGTATAGGATTTGACATGAATTTTATTTTACTTTTTAAGGGATTGCACCCTAGGCACACTGCTAAAGTTGGCTAGCTCTCTCTGTAAACAATACAAGAAGTCATGTTAGAAATAAAGCTTTAAAAGTGCTGTTCATGGACTTTTTCTGGTTAGAAAAAACTGTATCCTCTGATAGTAGAATGTAGCTGACCAACACACAGTGGCTGATGCACTTTGACCTTTATAAAAAAGATTATTTTTTAAGGGGTGTAAACATCGGCATTCAACTTAATTTTTTGAAATTATTTAGTAGAATATATATTTTTTCCTCCCTCTGACAACTAGGCAATTGTGGCCTACAGAATTAGTAGCTTTATACTGCTTGTTTGCTTATATAACTGCTTGTTTTATAATTCAGTGGCGCTTATTGCGTGATAAACACATATAATCAAAATCCATGAGCTGATCAGCAGCCACTTGTATGAGTAACATTCGAGCAGAGGTCCAGGAGTAGGAATGGGAGTCAGAAAATGACACGCCACCTCATGTTGTGCCCTCTGTCTGTAACAGGCAATGATGTGGTAGTCAGGCCTTTAAGGAGCCAGATGGGGGGCAAATACATCAGTTGCTTCTAGCAGCTGGGCAACTTAAGGCACTCTGCCTTTTTCCTCTCTGGGGGGGGGGGTACTTGTACACCCGGTTCAAAGTCACCCTGTGGCTCCCAATCTCTACCCCTCCCCTCACCTGCTCATACATACGCGACCATGCTCTCTCTCCACTTCCCATGACATGCTTGGACAGCTGGCAGTGGATATAAATATCCCAGAGGAGTGTGGGATTCTCTCTCGGATTCCTGGGCTATTCCTATCTGGGAGGCTTGGAGATACGGCCAAAAATTAGGTGATGCACAATACATGTGAAAAAACTTTTGTTTTGCGTTTATTTTCTATTGCGTTTTTCAAGGTTCATGCAGACTACATAAATGGAAATGCAGGTAACACACTGTTGGGTATTCCATCAACACAAGCTCCAAATTAAAATGGCTACAATCCTCTAAAGAATGCTGCAGTATTCACTATGCTTGAAATTTGAGTTAATTATCAACATTGCTTGGCAGAGGCCAGTTTTTTGATGCTTGACTATTAGAAATGCTGCCTGTGAAGTTTCTTTTTTCTGTTCACTGTTTTAATGCATAATTTTGGTAAATGAATACATTTGTATCAGTTTGCCTTGGGCTACACAATGAAAACCAGCATTTGTTTTTAATAGCAATTTGAGATTTTGGGCTCAGATTTTTTTGTGTATACAATGGTGTTGTTAAAAAGAAACTGCAATGGAGGAAAAATTCAGCAAAATACTATCAAAAGAAAAAACAAGTACAGTAAGACCTCAGACATTCATGAGGTTAGGTTACAAAACGTTCCAGGAGGATTCGTGGATGTTTGGTAGAGTCACTATAAATGGTAACGTGATTATTTCTAGTTTAAATCCTACATATACTCCCAAAACATTTAATTTAAAAGTTAGCTTAATACATTACCTTTGAGGAAAAAAACGAAATGTTTGATGTAAAAATAGAGTACAGTATCCACTGAATATTTGTCACACTAGCACATTTACAGTACAGTATACTAATGTTACCCCTACTATTTCATAGAACACGGCATTGGCTGCCATTTTCTTTCGCATTCACAGTAAGGTAAAATGAGTAAACGAACCATTTTAATGTTTATAGCAAATGCGTTTCAAGAGGGAAATGCAGGACCCATTTGCTATGTACATAAACATTAGCATCTTTCAAGAAATTTATTATTTTTGTGTGTTTAATTTACGTTAATGTGTACATACTATTACAAAACAGTAAATTAACTATTTTCTGATATTTAAGTAACCATTTGTGTTCCTGTCATCGGGGAACACAGGGTTTAATCAAAAGGTAAAGACAAGCAGGACAGCGGAACAGGTGGCAAACTCAGAATGATGTGAATGGCCAGACTTGGGAAACATACTTAAATGCAGAATTAAATACACAGAACTAATGACAGCAACTCAAATCAGCTGATCACACTGGGATTCCACATGAGGTAGATGAGGGGCGTGGCATGCAGGAGTATCGGAGGAGCAGTCATGACGCTTCCAAAGGGAATAAACTTTGCGAATGGGATTCGCATCTTGTAAAGGTACAGTACAGTATGTACAAAAAATTAAAGTTTCTATAAAGCCAAGTGTTTTAAGGGATTTCTTAACATGATTTATATTGTATGTCTTGAACTTCTCTAAAAAAACAGCAGAATCTTCATTGACAATTTTTTCATACCAATTTTACATTTAAATGCAGGAAAACTTATAAATTACTATGAAAATTAAAATAAACACTTCTGTAGGGTTTTTTGAGGATGTCGCAGATGTGCAAAAAAATCGTGGATGCAAATAAGTTTGGTTTCAATTAAATTTTTGCGGATCTGTGAATTCGCAAAGCACGAATGTACGAGGGCATACTGTACAACCACTTCTCAGTTTGAATCCAGCATCCTCGTTAAGTGAGCCAGAAAATTGCCTTGAATACTCCAGTCACCAGCAGATGAAAGGATGGACCTGACAAGGCCAGTAGAAGTATCCACGCCCAAGAGAACACATCCAGCAATTAAAAAAACAAAAAAAGAGTGGACATCAAAACTTACAAACAAATTGAGAGCCAAACTGAAGTATACCAAGGAAAAACTAAAAGAAGAGACAAAGAACGACATAATCTGAACAGGAAAAATTAAGACTCCAGGCTCAAAGGTTGAAGATGGTGAACAGGCAGCCTGGAAATGCGTCACAAAAGTTTTAGTGCTGTAATTTTATGAACAAATAATTGTATGACCTTTTCATAAAATAAATATATTCTTTAAATTGTGGTATTGTTAAATGTCAGCTAAGCTCAGAATCCTTGCTAAACTATGAATATACAGCACTAAATCTCATTTCCGAAACATTGATTTTAATCTCCAAAACACCATTCTCATTACCGCAATATGTGTTTATTAGCAATTTATTTAATTAGAAAATATTTAGTTTGTAATTGTATTTACACAATTTATAGCACTTCTTAATTTAATCTCTTACAGAAAAAATATACATGTCGGTTTCCAGGAAAATATCCTAAAAAACAAGATGTAAATCAAGTATGTTGCGGTAATAAGAGAAATGATTCCTTTTAAATCTGGATTTCATGAGAATCACCCAAATACTACTTCGTGCCTTAATTTAACAACAGCGAAGATAAAAAGAATTTCCTACATTAAAAAGACATTAAATGACAATGATTTAAAGATTGCATTATTACAGCAGTTTTGGGCACATACTGTTTGGCAGTTGAAGCATGTATTTTTTGGAATTTGATCAAACTGCCGCACAAATAGAGTAAGTAATATGTTAAATACAAATTCGCAGTTAACTCCACCCTTCACCTTTCGGTAACTATTTATTGTATTAGCAAATCTGTGGCCTAAGGCTTCAGCTTATTTTTGGCTCAGGATTAAAATGGATGATTTTCATTGAAGGTGTAGCCAAAGCCAGCAGTACCTCAGGGTTGCAAAACTGTGGCCTAAATTTAGTTTTCATTTTGGCTTGCAAGTTGCATGTATTTCAAAACCTGTGAATCTCAGTTTGAAGAGGAGACCTAACGGACGTTCAAAAGGGAAACTTGCCATTTTCTGCTGTGGCACCTTAAACAGTGTTTTCACTGCCATGATCAAGACAGAGAAGTAAAGGCCTCTGGCATCGAATTTGACTTTATTGGGAAACGCAATGCCTCAGCTGTGTTTCTCTTCCTGGTCAAGTTAGTTATGCAATTCTGAACGCTTGAATTCTGATTTAACAGATGACCGCTTTGGCACGCTACAGTGCCCAGCATAAATGAATACACCCCCTTTGAAAATTAAGATTTTGTATCAATTTCTCAGTGGACACCAGAACTATTAGCAGATTTTTGACAAAACTGAGTTTTCTTAAACATTTGCTTCATTAGCACCTTAACTTGATCACCAACATCACTAGGATGAGAAAATAATAAACTGTATTTAAAGGAAGTGTTGCAAAAATGAATACACCCTGCACCCAATTGTACTAATATTGTATGGCCTCCGTTATTTTTAAGAATAGCACCAACTTTTCTAGACATGGAATGAATACGTTGGCGACGTACTGCCAGATCTCTCGCCATTTTTGGAGAATGAGCTCCTCAAGAACCTGGATGCTGGATGGATAATGATGCTCAGCCTGTCCTTCCAGAACTCCCCACAGGTGCCCTATGGGTTGAGGTCAGCTGATATGCTTGGTCACAGAATCACTTTCACCCTTTTCTTCCTCAGAAATGCAGCAGCGGCCTTGGATGTATGTTTTGGGTCGTTTTCTTGTTGAATGAGTGTCCGGCCACCCAGGGCATGGAGAGATGATACCATCTTCTCTTTCAGCATTCCACAACATATCTGTGAATTCACGATTTCATCAGTGAAGTGCAATTCCCCAACACCTGCAGCACTTATACACCCCCACAGAAGAACATTGTGGGCACCATGCATTTTTCATGCTACTTTCATGCTTTCTGAAAAAATTTACCTTTGTCTCATCATTCCGAAGTATAGAGTCTTCACCTTTGTCAACATGGACCCTGACAAATGGTAAACCGGCTTTTGTGTACATTTGCTTAAGCAGTGGCTTCCTTCATGGACAACACCCTTGCATATCTCTCCTATGCAGTTTGTCCTGGGGTGTATGTGGGCACTGTATGTATAACTGGGGCAACCAAATGGCCCTGGGTAACACTGTTGCATCAAACCAAATCCCACTTCTACTTCACATGTGTGTGTAATTGGCATGTTCTCCCTGTGTTGCATGGATTTCTTTTGGGTATCCTAGTTTCCTCCCACAGTCCAAAGACGTGGCTTATATTAAATATGAGTCTTTGAATTAGCCATGATGTACGATGTGTGTGTGTCAGACTGGACTGTCATCGCAGCCTTTACCCTGTGCAGCCAGGGATAAGCCCCCTCATAACTCTGACCGGTATAAACAGTTTGTTGGAAGGATGAGTATTATCTTCAGATTACCCTGATTTGGTTCCTGCGTGTGAAGTGCCAAACCCAGTGCTAATGGCATTATTTTCCTGTGTGACACCATTACACATGCAGTCAGGGAACATCTGTGAGTGCCTTTGATACTTGCCAGCCATATTGGCATTTACTGTAAATCCTGCACATGGGTAAGTGTTTATTTCCGAAACTGGATTTAGGAAACTGCAATGAGAACTTTTTAAACTGAATGTTATGTTTTCTTGCTGTATGTGTGGGTGCTTTTAATAAAAAATAACTTATAACTGAGAACCATGAAAGACCTGTGCTTTTATGCACTTTTTCAGTTGAGGTGAAAATGTAGGCTGATTTTTTTTATTATTATTATTTATTTATTATTCCGCATTACCTTTATTTGGTTCAATCTTGGTTTGGATCTTTGAATATTCCAGTCATTGTTTTTTTCTGCCTTGTGACTTTAGAGTTTGGCTTCAAAGTTTTCATTTATTCATGCATTTTGTATTTTTCTTTGCAAAATAATTAGACAAATTTGGATGGATCCGTATGTGGGCTCTGTGCTATCCTGCATATTTCATTAGGTGTGTTTATCATTGGCTGACCAAGACTAGGCCATGTCTGCTGGTACAGGGTGAGAGACCCTGTTGAAATGTGAATTTGTGATTGGTTGCTGTTGGTGTGAATAAACAGGGCAAGTACTGTCTCCCCTGCCCTGTCTTATTGCAATTGGTTGCTGTTGGTGAGGATAAAACAGGGCAACTACTGCCTCCACAGCCCTCTCTTATTGCTGCATCATAGGTGTAATATTGTGGGAAGTCAAGTTTAACATGTAACATAACCATAATCGTTCAACCAGGAAAATGGGCATTTTGATTTTTTTTGTTATTTGTTGTTAACCACAAATGACCTTGTTCCCACTCTTGTTTCAGATAATCCAATACCAGACAGTGCGTTATGACACTTTACCTCTGTCACCTGTCTCCAGAAACAGACTCAGTAAGTACCTCTCAGTAAGACTCCACATTTTGAAAATGCTTCCAGAACCCAAGCACTTTTCCAGTGAACCTTCTTACTTTGGATTTGTTTGAGGCCTTCTGATGCAACAAGATGGACTTCCTAAGGGTATGATAAGAGGGTTTTGGAGAAGGATTCTTTTATGTTATCTATGGAGTCATCTTGCTAATTTACATTATTTTAGTACAGTGGTACCTTGGTTTGCAAGCATAATTCGTTACAAGAACATGCTTGTAATCCAAAGCACTCGCATATCATATTGTCGGTAAACAGATTCATCGCTCGCACTACTACGCCCTTATTCTGGTGGTGCTTTTCTATTAAATTTTAACTATATGAGTGTGGCACACTGACTGAGACCGAGCATGGGAAACGATTACCCACAATCCCACAGCGAGAGAGACAGACAGACAGAAGAACCATCAGCTCAGTTATGTGACACTAGGCAGACAAAGTGTTTACGTGATACTCGTATTGCAAGACCTCGCTCATTTATCAAATTAAAATTTATTCCAAAATTTTGCTCGTCTTGCAAAACACTCCCAGACTAAGTTACTTGCAATCCAAGGTTTTACTGTACTTCAATATAGCACAGGTATTAGGTTTCGATGTAAAGTCTTGCACCAGCATACCGGATTGATTGGGGGGCTCTAATCCAATGAGTAATGCTCTGTGGTTGTTCAAGATGCAGTGAAGAGGAAGATTCTGGTTCTGGATCTGGACGAGACGCTAATCCACTCCCACCATGATGGGGTCTTGAGGCCCACAGTGCGACCTGGTACGCCGCCGGACTTCATCCTCAAGGTACGGTCCAGGACACTCTCCAGTACACACACAAAACAGGCTTTGATGTCAGGTAAACACTTGGCAGACAAGCTTTGAGGTTTCAGTGGACACACCTAACCAACATAACGTGTATGAGCATTGCAAAGGGACTGGAGGCTGCTTACGGCTGTGTTTTTGGACCTTAAAAATCCTTTGTTGTTTTTAATCCATGCACCTGAACAGAAGTGGACACTTGTGCTCATAACAGCTTATTTGAATGAACAAAACTGCATATTGCAACAGACAGCCTATCCTTCTGTAATTAGTAACTATTAATCTGTTAGTTAGGGGTGGCTGATCTGATGAAGATTTCATGATAGATCATGGGCACGCTCCAGTCCATACCACACTTACCCACCATGCCAATTGAATCAAATACATCACCCATGAGAGACCCTTTGACTCTGCGAGACACATGCCTGAAAGTTCATAAGTTGAAAGTTCGTAAGTAGAGGAGTGTCCGTATATATTTTCTGGCACTGTCTGATTGGTTCATGCTGCAGCTTTATAGCAAACCATATTGGGTGTGCCCAAAATTTTAGGACGTAGTGCGTTCACACTGACACTAAACGGACGCCATTTTGACTACGTAGCGGAAGGGGAGGGACTTTCGGCAAGTTTTCAAAGTTGAATAATGGCGGACAACAACACAGACACGCAAGCCCAGGTGGAGGCAACTGCTTCATATAAATATAAATAATGTTAGTAAAATTATTTTACTGATGAATACTGCGGTGTGTAGCCTGTCACTCTCTGACAACAGTTATAGATCATTTGTTTGAGTTTGCGATTACATCGACTTAGAAGAGTTCTCACACATAAATGTTAGCAGTTTTTTAGCAGGTTAGGTGGTCGTACATAGGTTATGCATGTTATAAATTCATTGTACATAAAACACGGCAGATATTTTGGCGCACTGGAGAATTGTGATCAAATGCTAGTCTGTCACTTCTGGTAAGTGCAAAACGTTAGTGTTCCATTTAGGACAGCACTTATCCATGGTAGTGTGCACTACGGAAGGAAGTGGGCAGAGCGCACTACGTACTACGTCTCAGTGCACTGACGCAAGTGCGCGATTTCGGACACACCCATTGTCTATATTTAGAGCAACTTGCAATACTGAAATGCTGTGCATTCGCAGATGTGCAAGATGCAAATTGGGCCAGCACAGTAAGATATTTCACAAAGCAAAGTTTGTGAACTTGGCACTTCTGGAGGTAATAAGACAAGTTTATTGAACCACCTTGAAAGGAAGCATGTTACACTTACTTAAGGATTCTGACACAACTTTTGGTTTAATGAAGTTTAGTAATCAAATACTGAATTACTTTATTTTAAATATTATTTAGAAAATGGTGTCTTAAATGCAGTATTGTTTTAAATGGTGCTAATAGGTAAGTCCTTAGGCTTGTTTTAAATATTCTTGATGGTACAATTGAAAAGTTTTTTTATTATTGAGAAGATCACCCACCCCTTGTTGCAGTGACCCAGAGCATGTACCAGGCAGAGTACGACACAAGACAGGGCACAAACCTAACAGTAGAGGGCATTCTCACAAACACATTGCACCGAGTTGCCTTGGGCTGCTTTCATTTGAACTCTGAACCAGACTAAATCTTATGTAACATGGAGAAAATGCACACTCCCAACACACTGGACTGTGATTCAAAGCCACAGCTCCGAAGCCATTGTACTCATTCCCTTTGGCAAAGAAACCCTGAATTGTTACTCTTGTTCTCTCTCTCGTAGGTGGTTATAGACAAACATCCAGTCAGATTTTTTGTACATAAAAGACCACATGTGGATTTTTTCCTAGAAGTGGTAAGTAAAATGACCCATTGTCATTAGACAGTTTATAGGGGTGTGATGTTCCTCAGTGGCTGTGACAGGCTTCTTGACCTGGTCTCCTCCATCTCACGTGACCATTGTTCGCAGGTCAGTCAGTGGTATGAGCTCGTCGTGTTCACGGCCAGTATGGAAATCTATGGGTCTGCAGTCGCGGACAAGCTGGACAACAACAGGGGGATTCTGAGGCGGAGATACTACAGACAGGTACTCGCAGTAGGAGCACGGCACTCGGGAAGGACCCCGTTGTCCCTCTGTCACACACAACAAGCAAGCTGGGCAGAAGCAATTTTCAAGACTGAAGACTCAAGAGACTCTAGCATTCTTTGTCAAAACATCCGTGTACACAGTGTGCTGAAATACTGTTTCCCTTGGCCGCCCTTTTTAACACATTAAGTCCACATAAATTCTTAGTTCACACATTCTCTATCAGATTGAGTCGTTTCCTTTTTTTCAATCAAGGATCCTTTGCCTAAGAAAGGTTGAAACTCCTGCTAACGTTAGCTGGTTTTCTTTGCACAGTTCTAGCTGGGTACTTTGACTGCAGAACCCCTCCTGAGAATGTCATTCCTTGCTTCCCCGCCGCCAGTTCGCCCTTGTTAGTCCTTAACCACCATCTGTTTCTCTGCTTTTTGCCATGTTTGTGTTATACTAACACATTTTGCCTCTGTTGGGCGGGGGGGGGG
>JAODUD010000002.1:25197947-25211046 GCA_026784285.1 Stomatorhinus walkeri
CCCCCCCCCCCCCCCCCCCCACAGTGACATGCCCACTCTGACCTCTGCCAGCTACCAGACCAGTATGCCCATTCACTCGGGGCAGCATCTGCTGAGCATGCAAGGTGAGTGGGCAGGGTTGCCGGTCCCACTGCCTGCTGCTGTTGGCCTACAGGGTGCATGGGGTGGGGGGGAAGCAGCGGGTGGCTCTGCAGCTTAAGACTCTTGTGTGCCTGCGATCAGAAGGTTCAAATCCTGCGGTCGGCAGAGTGATGTCAGCGTTAGGTCTTTGAACAAGACCCTGGACCCCCAGCTGCTGCAGGGACTGTGCGACGTTGCTTTGACACATGAGGGATGAACCAAAGCGCCATGGCGCCTGCATTGAATTGTTATATAGCATTATTATTATTATTATTATTATTATTATTATTATTATTAAGTGAGCTAATAATTAGATAGCACTGACTACTGTTATGTCTTGGATATGTTTGTGGGATTATGGGTAATGGCACTACTACAGCCTGAATTGTGGTTGGTCTGAGTAACCCCACGTTGCTGCTCTCTCAGGCAGCCCGGTCAGTCACGGCCGCACGGGGGCGCTGCTGGGGGATCGCAGTAAGCAGTTGTTCCAGGCACCCGTGATCCCGGTGAGTGCCAGGATAAGCTGAACATCATCACTTTGCTGTTCTCTATAGGTATCTCATCGAGATAGGATGGTATGAGGACTCAGGGAGGATTACCTACTGGGAGACCCTTGAACAAAATAATTATCCAGTAAAATAACCAGATAAAAGTATCAGCTGAGGAGAAAAATAACAACGTACCCAGAGCAATAACTCCATCTGCTTAACTTCCATCATTCCATCCATCCAATTTCTGCAACCACTTGTCCTATTCAGGGTCACGGGGGGGGGGGTCTGGAGCATATGGCTGCAAGGCAGGGAACAACCCAGGATGGGGTGCCAACCCTGACACCCCATCACAGGCACACTCATAGCATTCACTCAGGAAGGCACACCTATGGGAAATTTGGCAATTCCAGTTAACCTCAGCAGGTTTTTGGACTGTGGGGAAAGCTGGGGTACCTGGAGGAGAACATGCGAACTCCACATACCTGGAGCCATGTTGGAGACTCAAACCCTGGTCCCAGAGGTGTGAAGCACTAGTGCTAACCACTGTGCTGCCTCCATTCACTCTTCCCAAATAGAAATCGGCATGCTATACACCTGTTTATATTCTCTCTTCTGTTTATTGGATGTCTGCGGTTAAAGTGAGTAAATGTATGTAAAAGTGGGTAAATGTAGCAGCGTACAGCTTTCTCTTTCTACGTGTCACACGACAGGTGCGTCATTTCCAGGGCCAGCCGGCCTTCGGCACAGGAAGCTCTGAGCACGGCCAGTACTCAGCCAGCCAATCAGGTCACGGCCCCTACGGCGTCAGCCAACAGCAGCACGCCTCCCCTTACGCGGCCACCCAGTCTGTGCCAGTCAGCTTTGCTAGCAGCTCGCAGCTCAGAGGTACCGTGCGCTCGCGCGTGTGTGTGCGTGTGTGTGTGTGTGTGTGTGAGCATGTGATTCCCGTCTGAGACTTGGAGACTTTTCCGGATTTTGGGAGTAAGGACTCGGGTGCTTCTGTTTTTAACGCTGTTTGCTTCTGTCTCCAGGTGCTCCCGCCTTCCAGACCATGCAGTACCTGCCCCACCAGCAGCAGGGCTACCCTGTTCACAGCCACTTCACCTCTCAGACAGGTACGCCCGGTGTTTCCAGGTAGGCTCCATCCACACACAAGCTGTCATTTTCTCTGAGGGGTGTCGCCACTCTGTGTACGGTGGCCCGTTTGCTTTTCTGGATCTGAAACATGTCAGTAGGAATGACTACAATGACACATTTGCATGGGGCCTCTGAGATTTGGCTCCTCCTTTTGGCTACAACTAGTCACTACACTAAATATTTAGTTAAGAAATGTGTTTATTTATTTTATTTATTTATTTTTTAAAAAAAGAAACGTGGTTATTTAGATGGTGAAGCAGCATGTTCTGCTACGATCTTCTGGCTCTAAGGTTAAATGCAACCATGAAATTATCATATCTCAGCAGTGTCATGAAAAGAAGTAAAATCAAAGATCAAAAAAACAAACTTTACAAACGCAGACGGCGGGGACCCCAAAGTGACTTTGTGAGTGGTCCGCCAGGAACAACAAGGCCGCCTCTGTTGGTATCTAAATAAAACGGCTCCTCAGTGAAGACAGTGGCTCTGCGCATCCCACGTGTCAAACATGAAGTCCCTCCTGATCACAATATAAAGCAGTTGACGTTGATCCCTGTTAATGTCTTTCCAGGGTTCATCCCCAGTGCCAGCATCCCCCTGCAAAAGCAGCTGGAGCACGCCAACCAGCAGTCTGGCTTCACTGATTCGGTGAGTGTCTAACATATCGGGGGGGGGGGGGGGGTACCACGGAATGTTCCAGAACCCTAGATAGATAACCAGTTACCATGGGTCGCCATTAGATATGTAAAGCAGGTGTCATTTATTGAGGTTTGGATTTTTATATCCAGGCACGTTGACCTTGCATGTCTTGGTATGCATCAGTTTTTCCCAAATCAATCCTTGGGACCCCCCTACCAGGAGCAAAAATTTAGACTGGCGGGCTGGGAGCTGGGAGGGAGCAAAAATGTGGACCTGGGGGTCCCCCAGGAGCAGTTTGAGAAACACGGGTACACGTGGTTTGCTTTGGCCCAAAGAGCAGTTGTCTGTGGTTAGTGATTGGTCTCCTTGTTTGTCCGCAGGGCACCCTGAGGCCCCTCCCCACCCAGGCCCTCCACACCGCCCCTCCTGGCCTCTTGGCTCCCGCCTCCCTCGCTGTGCAGATCCCTCCCTCCAAGGTGCAGCACTCGCGCACAGACAGGCCAGGCTGTATATCTGCAGCCGTAGTCCACCAGCTCCCCCCGCTGACAGTACGAACGGGGAGGCGTCAGAAAGGGCTCTGTTACTTCGGCCTTTTTATTTGGGCCTAGTGGTACATATGCCCTCTAGTGGTACCAAAGTGCTCTAGCACCGAAATATATAAAAAGTGCCCTGTACTTAGGGGACCCCAGCACCAGGCACAACAATAAACTGACTCATCAATAAACCCAAAAGCTGTACCAGCGAGATACAACAACTGGTCAAGTATATCAGTGTTTCTCAGCCCAGTCTTTTGGGACCCCAGACAGTCCACATTTCTGCTCCCTCCCACATGACTGACTGGTTCAGTTGTGTTAGGAGCAAAAATGTGGACTAACTGAGAAACACTGGTGAATATATATCGCTGTTTAATGGCTGTTTAAGCAGAGCCAGTTCACAACACACAAACCAGTTGGTAGTCAGTTCTTATTGTATAGCTTTTGCTGTCTTTTCCTTTGGAAGAGTTAAGGTTTTATATATATGCTTTTTCATCTTGTGCTTGTGATACAGTCAGGGCTTCCATATGGTCACCCCCCCCAGCCCGCCTCTCCTGGGGGCTTCAGCCACGGCACCTCCCCTCAGCAAGCTCACGCGGTGAGTCACACCGTCCTGGGACAAATCAAAACCACAGAAACGTGATTTTAGTATCTGTCTATCTTACCCGGGCTGTTTTGGTTTAATGCACCTGTGGCTTTGCAGGCACTGAGGACTCCGAGCCACCCTGCCACCGTGTTCCGCTCCTGTCTCGTGTCCGGTGACATTCCTGTTTTTGTGTTCCTCTGCAGACCACGTTCCAGAGCTCCCCACAGCCCGCATCCCGCCATGCCTATTTGTCACATCCTCAGACAGCACCGAGGTTCTACCACCACGGCAAGTAGCCGCCAGTCCAGATGGGCGGTCTCCCTATCAAACGGAACGATGTTGCCAACATCCTATGGATAGACGGCCGGAGTGATTAGTCAGACTGTCTGCGAATGTGTGGGAGAAGCATCAGCATTTGTGACTCTTTTGTCTTTCTACTGCATGATCTGCCTTTGCCATTCTTAATAGGTGACTCACAGCCACTGTCATATGCTTAAAATATGACCTGACATTACCTAGGTTTACTGCACTTGCTCGTTCCGCGGTTGAATGGCAAATTTCCTTATCAAAACCATCAATAAATACATTTCATTTGGTCACTCTTGTGTATGACTGTGCTTTTCTTCTAATGGTTGGAGCACCTGATCTCTACTGACCTAAAGACCATGAATTTTATCGTTTTTATCCCTTGCATTCTTGCCCATCATGATTTCATCAGGCATGGACTCATACGTTAAGCTAATACCTGCTGTCAGGTCAGCATTTGAGCTGGGATCTGGAATCCGTCATTCTGACCAAGAGCTGAGTTTCAAGATGTGGTGATTATGAGATGATGGACACTGGCGATTGTGAGACGATGGACACTGGTGATTCACTCTAAAAATCTGCACCTGGTGATGCTGTGGTGGGATGAGCAGTTTTTGTGGTTTTGCCCTGTAAGGTTTATTGGTTTCCAAGACATTCAGTAGATGGGATTTGAATCTCAAAGCCCTTGACAATTAACACAATTCAGGAAAAATGTTACATTTTTGTTGGAAAAGTGCCGTTGATGGAAAATATTAGACATAATACTCTTAAAAATATGAGCAAGTGGTTACATGAAAATAACAAATATGTATTATGTGTTATACACCATTAATTTCTTGAACATCAATGGCTAGAAATACAATGTCTATTAAATTCAACTTGCTTGATTGTTAGGCTCACAAATCATTCATGTCCCATTAAAGCAGCATTTCATAGTCCGGTCCTCAGGAACCTCCAGACAGTTCACGTCTTTCTTCCAGCACCCAACAGACCTGAACCAAACAATCAAGCAAGAACACCAAATACCTGGTGCAGGTGTGTAGCAAACTTGGGAAAAGCAGAAAAGTGGACTGTCTAGGTGTCCCTGTAGAGTGGTTTAAGAAACTATAGTAAAAGGACAGATTCTTACTGCATCCACTTCTGTGCAGCTGTACTGTTGTTTTCTGGGACAGTCACACTCCTGCACTGGATCAGGCCCTATTCTCAGGGAGCTTCATAAAAGTGCTCCCTGCCTTGCACCCATAAAAGTGAATCCATCCCCGAACCATGACCGCAGACAGAAATCACAACTTGACAGCCATGGTTCTCACTTGTTTCACAGGGAATAAGAGTTTTAATAGCGTTCTGGTGCACAGGTGCATCTATACAGAGTCATTACAGCTGGAGAGCTGAAGCATAAACACCTCTTTTCTTACAGTGAGAAAGTATCTCATTCTTAACATGTGGCTTCGATCCTTGTGCGTCTCTACCGGGTGTCATTTATCTTCGTAAATAATTGTAAATAATACGATAATAGTCATAACTCTACATACAGCAATCATTAGAAAAAACATACAAACCAATTAACAGGGTAAAACATTTGTGAGAAGTTACATACTTACAGGTTTCTGGATAATTTATAGACTATTAGATCGTATTTTTTGTTTCCTTTCACGATGCCAAACTTCTTTGGATGGTAAGAATAATGAACTCCCAACACATGTTTCTAAACCATTTCAGCTTAACAAACCTGAATGCAACTCTTTCGTGCATCCGTAAAATGACAGCACTCCGACCCTTCCTCATAAAATCTGAAGATTTGGCTCACTTTGGAAACGGCAAATACAGAGTTTGAAAGGCCTTCATCTCAACTTTGGATCAAGTGATTCCAGAGTGATTTATCCGGTTGATGGACATCACGATATAAGAACTGCTTGTACCAAAATCGGAGTCAGATGAATAGCCCAACATCACCTATTTTGATGTTTACACTGACTTTACATACATTAGAAATCTCAGTTCCCTCCATTTACCTTTTATTGTTTCCATCAAGCTAAATATACAGGCAGGAGTGGTTCTTAAATCTTTGTGTGTGTGTGTGTGTGTGTGGATTACGTTTATATTACTTTGTAGGGATCAAATGTCCCTCACAATGTGATAAAAACCTGTTATTTTGATGCTTTGGGGGGCATTTTTCAGGTCCCCACAAAGATCTGTCAATACAACCAAAAAACTAAAAATTCCAGAAATCTTGTATTTGGTTTGGTTACTTATGGTTAAAGTTAGGGCTGGGTAGGGGTTAAGGTTGTCATGTTGGGATTATAGTTTTCCTCATAGAAATGAGACTTAATTGAACATTTCTGGAATTAAATCATTTTGGATTAGAATAACTGCTTACATGTGTGTTGTCAGTGCTCCAGAGTGACTTTCCTTAGCCCAGTCAAACGCCAAAAATGTATTCCCACAATCGCTGGGCAGTAGCAAGTAAACTGGAAGACCCACACGGATAAGGAGATGGCAGATTGTATCATTTTCAAGGGGATGTGACTGCTTTGTTTGCAGCTTTCCAAGTAAACTGCCAAAGCTACATGGGATTATGGGAAGCTCAGGGCTTTAGCACGTAGCAAGTAGCCTGCGCTATGTGGATGCTGAGGAGACGTGAATGGGGCAGAACCATCACAATGTGCATTAAACATTGCATTAATATTGTTCAGGCACGACCGAGCGCCAAGCAGCACGTTCCAGCTAAGCGGCTCTCACTTGAGTGAGGTCTCTCTCTCCTCCTTTCCTCCTTTCTGCCATGACCAGTGCTACATGGCCATCAGTTCTATCCTCCCGAGGACTTCAAAAGCTCAAACTTCAACAGAGTCACTTACGGAACCCATGGAAAACAAAGAAAAGAGATGGCATCGACACCACAAGAAGACTGAAACCCTAACCTCAACAATTAATCCCAAATAATGACATTCTTTTAGAGCAGATTTTTTCGTTTGGGATTAACAAGGGAAAGATTCTAAAGAGCCTTTCAGCTGCACAGCCGAAGTTTCAGAGTCACAAAAAAACAAGTAAAAGCTTTAACAAATTGCATTTGCAACGGTTTTCAACCAATCAAATGCAATAATGTTTAAAGAATCCTGTGTTTTTCCTCATTAGTGGATCAATGAGTCCATAACAGGGTTTTTGAGAGAGGAGCAACATAGGCAGAGGAGAGAAGGTTTACATGAGCAACCAGACGTCTAATGGGATCAGTCTGATTGGGGTCTGAGGTCTTGGTTAGAATCAGAGTAAAAGTGAGTGTGAAAAAATGACATTAGCCATAGTCAGGATGAAATGTCACAGCAGGTGGGCAATAAACTTAGAGACAAGCAATACGTTCCTGCTGGGTGCTTTCATCGGCGCTGTGATGTCACACTGAGGTTGATATACAGCCTTATGTAATCTGCATGGGCAGACACAAAGGCCTTTACTAAAATTATGCTCACGGATGAAAATCATATTACAAGTCTTGTCTATTTAAATCCTCTGTGAAACTGGTACTGAATAAACCATCAAATGTTTCCCTTGAACTAAAAGAGATCCTGAACTAGCCTGACAAATAGTTCGACAGCCAGTAGGAAGACAAATCCTACTTACAAGAGAAACTCGGAAAACGGCTGAAAACCAGAACAGAGACAGAACTATGTTACATGCAGAAGCCCTTAAATTTCCTTGATTTTGCTTTTGTAGAGGTACAACACCACACCCCCCCCCCAAATTCCTGCACCTCCAAGTCCCACCGGGCACTTTGTAGATATGAGAATACAAACTCCTCCATTATTTCATTTTTTTCTATATGGGAAGATTTTTTTGTTCCAATTATTACATTTCTTCTTAATTTCATCCAAAAGTCTTGGATTTTGGGGGGTGGGGGGTGGTATGGATAAATAAAAATAAAGAAAGTAACAGAGCCAGAATGAAGGGGGGGGGGTACAGCGATGCTGAGGTCATTTTCTCTTCTTTGACAGGCTCAGTACATCTGGTCAAGCCCTGAAATCAAAGCGGGAGGGAACAGAATAAGGGAATGGAAGGAGAAAAGAAGGGAAGATGACCGGAAGAGTGGAGTGAGAGTACAGAACCCACAGATTAAACTCATTCTTTTATCCAGTGATTGGTGATATACCAAAACACACCTGCAACTCTATCTGGAAGAAAGCCTGGTATAAACACAGAAGCCGACAATCAAGGACACTGAGATGAAGACAGCCTTAGGACCATACTGCCCACAGGACTCCTGGCTCTAACGTTCCACCACAGAACAGGGTCTCAGCATTCTCAATGGTGACATCGCAGATGGGAATTCAGCACATGACAGTTAGCCGATTTCACATTTACAACAAGCCTAGCCGCCAAACGTGCATGTGACATGGTGCATTTGAAAGCTGTGGGTCATGCCCCCACCCCAGCTCTGATTTGCTCACTCTGCTTTTCATACATCCAATTACCTGCCTGCCAGAACAAAGTATAAATAAGTGAATTCTAAAAACTGAAATTGAGCCTCCTACACTGACATTATAATCATGCTTAAAATTATATATTCATGTATAACACATGCACAATGCAAAAATACTGTACAAACTACATTCTATACAAGTAACAGTGACAGACTACTTTCAGTCTACTTTATACAATAATCTTATTTTGTGTTCTAATAGTCTGATGATAAAAATGGACAGAGATTCGGATCCTCAACATATAGGTTCCCAGTCTCTCTTTTTTTGTATGGCTACTGGTGGGCAGACACATCACACTGGGGCTTCATAAGCGATGGGAGGGTGACCTGTGTTTACCTGCATCACTTTATTTGGCCATGGCTTTGATAGCAACCGCAGACTCCTCATTCATAGCAGACAAAACAGTGATCTGTTCAAGGGAAACAAGAGAAGACCGTGAACCAGAGATGTTCCTTCCATCTAAGTGGAAAATAATTATCTTCCATTGTTTTACACCACTGCCTTTCCCCAAAAATCTGGCACTGACTTCATTTTTTTCTACATTTCTAATGCATCACATAATTACACCAAGCATAAAATGCCTTCAACGCAAGTAAGTGATGCATGTAAGACCTAGGGACCAGTACCCAGGAGGAAGCAGAGCAACCCAGATCCTGGGGTGCTGGTACCCAGCAGGTTTTCCTTCCTACCTGGTCTCTGATGAACCACATCTGATCTCAGGCAGATATTAACTCATCAGGTAGGATAGAAAATCTGCTAGATATTGGCCCTCGAGGATCAGGGTTGCCTAGCCCTGATGTACAGCATGATAAAAGATGGATGACTACTAACCAGGATCTCTTCTCCAGCATCAAACCTGCTCTCTATCTCCTTGCCCAGGTCTCCTTCTGGCATCTTCAGGTCCTCCCGCACCTCACCACTGTCTTGAAGCAGAGACAGGTAGCCATCTTGTATGCCAATCAGCTAGGGACCCACAGGGGGTTGGAATGGGAGGAATCGGAAGCAACATGAAATGATTCTAGTTAATAGAAATTATTACTCTCTTGCTTAACTGATGATTATCAGCAGTTCCTCAACCTATTTTCCAACCATTTCGTCTATATAGGGTTGCAGTATTTATTAGAAGTAATTTTTTGGGACTCTCACATTATTGGTCTGTACCCTTAACTACTCTGCTACAGACTATGCTTCATGTAGGTCTATGTGCCTGTTGCATCCCTCCCACCTGGTAGTCCATCCTCTTGATGTTGGGCACATCCATGTTATGAGTGGAGGGACAGATATCTTCATACTTCTTCCCAGAGAAAATATCTATGCCCACCATGTGGACCTGTTGAATGAAATAACACATGCTGATTTGAAAGCAAGGGTTCAAGGAAAAGTTACATGGAAAACAATCAATGAATCTGAATTAAGCACTTAACCTGAGTCTAACCTATACACACATACACACACATATCACATTCAACCGCTACGTGTCCATGTATTGCCGTTAAATCTCTTTGGTTTTCAGTTTAGTAGCCTAAATGCTGTTCTCTATACCTTGGCATGCCCGTGCTTCCCGGTTTTGGAAGTGGACATCTCCACGATCTTGCAAGGCCGCCCTTTCAGCACCACGAAGCCATTCTTGCGCAGGGCGGAGCACTGCATAGGAAAGGTGGCGGACGCGCCGGCGTCCCCGGTCTGGAAGTCCAAATCTGCATCCGCCATTCCAGCACTGCACATGCACAGATGGATTAGTCATATGCTTAATGTAAGGGTGACAGTGCGATCTGATATCATGGTTCACATAAATTATTTCGAAATGTACAACTTCAATACCTAACGGGCGTTCATATTCCGATATCAAACCATTATAATTGTGAACATTGCATTAATATCGTTAAAGCAGTTTAAAAAAATCAAAATAGGAATAACTTATAATTGGTCTCAATATAAATATTTAAATTTGTAATTATCTAACGCTATAGTTTTATTATCTAACGATACAATTTTGATAAATGCTATAAAACTATGTTTGACTGATAAGGAGAACTTTAAGTAGGATTACCGTAAATGAATATTCTAAGAAAACGATGAAACTTCTGTTGAGCAATGAGTTAGACAGCTAAACCAGAACACGAAAAAAACCTACCAGGTTACAAGTGCCTAGGCCTATATCGCTTTTATCCAACCAGAAGGAAATTCTGTAAAATAAATATCTTCCCATAATGTTTTCGTTGGTGACAGTTAATAAATGTCCAGAATAACAGAATAATGCGATCGGAATAATGTAGCTATGCGGGAACATTAAAAACCAAGTCACTCATTCACGAATCGGTCTTGTAAAGTATCCCGGTGGCGCTAACACGGATCTGGGGGTCTAAATAAAGATACGCAAACATGGCACCTGTTAAGTGAAAGAGCGACTGACGAGTCGCCGAATTAATCGGAGCTGAGAACGTTTTTAATACGCAGAGACAGAAGGGGGCGTCTTCGGCATTTCGCAGCCGCCCGTCAAAATGCGCAATAAATGCAAATCCGCGTCGGTTTTAGACAGACGAGTGTTTTCTGCACGCGGGTGTCCAGAATACACGCATGTAGACGGAGAGGTATTAGTATTTATAAAGACGGGCTTTACTGTGAAATTTGTAGTGATTGCATTATCTTTTCATAAATTTGAAATACATAGTAGTTTAAATTGATCTTAGATGAAAAGAAACTCGCCTCCGCCTGAATTATCTAATTAGATAACCATTGATCATGCTGTCATGCACGATCTTCAGCATGGAATGCAAATACACAAAAACTCATTCCTCTGTACGTAAGATACATGAGTAGGTGGGGGATGGGTGGGTTTTTATACATAAATGATAAAGGTGGTGTTTCTTTTCATGGCAGCACTGGATGCGTCTATTCCGTCCCAACGGAGTTTTCTCGTTTCTCGTACGGCCTGGTGCATGTGTGTGATACAGAACCTACCGCCCGGAACAGCTGAAGGGCCGAGGCCCAACATCAATAATAGCGAAAACGGAACCATTTCCGCTCAAAGCAGATCCAGACACCTTTTTAATATGTAATACTGTTTACTCTAAAACCCCTATGCCGGTATTACATCGAGTCGGACACTTGCGGTAACCAGATGCATTGTTCTTTATTGCATTGGAAACTAAAACGACGTGCGCACAGTAAATCGCTGATCCTGGCTTGTGTTCTAGTACTAGCAGTATTTAATTCATCCATTGGTCATTTAAGTCCTCGGGTGTTTTTTATTATTCCTCCAGCTGTTATGGCCATGTTAAATTGCCACCAATAGTAGTTACATTAAAATTAAATAATCGCAACAGTTATACGTAGCTATTAGAGAAATTAACAGTTCAAGAGACAAACAGACAAGCAGTCGTACAATAAATGCACGGGTTTTTCAAAATGATACGGAAATAAGTCCATAATAATAGCATGTTCAAAATAGAATAATAGGCTATATACCGTAAATCTAAAACTGCTCAGAATAAATCTACCGTGCAAGACGAGATTTGGTGGAAGGGGGTGGCGAGCTGGTTCTCACGCACAATCACGCCTGGGGTCGTAGCGGTTTAATAGGCAATAAACTCACCGACTTCCGGAGCCTTCTTTTTAATTTGAATGTTTTGAGTCACGATACTTCTGGCCCTTAGTCCAAAGTAACTATTTCAACCCGTGTCGCCTGTTTCGCTTCTGCCGTTGCGATTCTGGTGCCTTTTCTTCCTCTACCCCTGCCTCGATCCCTCTTTCATTCCCAGACGTCGGCTTTCTGGTCTCCTTCCCCGTCCCCCTGCAGTGTTTCGCGGCGCTTCGGTCCGGGCGATCACACTCGGGGCGGCCGCAGTCCTCAGTGTGAATCTGAACCCCACCACGTCCCTCACACTCTCTCCCTTAAACTCACACCCTCACCAGAGTCATCGGAGGAACCACGAAACGAACCCAGACAGTTACCTCGCATCTGCGCAGGCGCGATTCCCCATAAATTCTCAAATTATGGTCAGGATGGGGACGCGCATAACCGGGGAAGGGCCTTTCGTTCACTTATGGAATCTCGGCGCAATTTAATCTATTATCGTTCTTTTTGCGTGTACCGATATTAAACTCTGTTAGTAAAACCACGATGTTTTACTGGCAGTACAGCCATAGAGTAGACTGTCCTGCTGACTGAGGACATTCCTGTCTACTCAGAAATAGCAGGTCTCTAGAACGCATGCGAGGGCACCTACACCCAATATGTTCGTTTATCGTTATCTAATGGGGAAAGGGGTTGATTACACGATGTTTGAGTGTCAAAAATAACACATTCTTTTTTAACTGTAGAATTAAACGGATCCACTAACCACAAAGAAAAACAATCCGAAAGAAATAAAACAGCACTGATCATATTTTTAAAATCTAACTTTCAAGGGGGCATTTAAAGCAAATATATGGCCCCAAATAGTGACCATTGTTGTGTACAAACACAAACAACATCATTCACATAATCGTTCAATGTGACGTTAGGCGTTGTAGACACGAGATACTTTCGAATTATACACTGTATACGATATAAGATTTCAAATGACTAATCCTGGGGCAAGCAATTGCTGGTGGTTTCCTGGAGGAGAAAGTGTAGAAAGTGTGCGAAGTTGTTCCGCTTAAATATAGCCCAGTGAAAGACGAATCCAATGACCTATGCTTGTTCAGGGTGAGGCAGCGAGGAAAGGAGGTACCCAGTAAGTCGGGGACTGCCGCTGTACGAAACATTTTTTTCAGCCGGGGCGCGGGGTGGGCAATCTTATCCGCAAAGGGCCGGTGTGTATGCAGGTTTTTAGATAA
>JAODUD010000002.1:25214752-25232666 GCA_026784285.1 Stomatorhinus walkeri
CTGGGGGCCCCCCCCCCCCCCCCACCCTTGTCCTCTGCTGCCTGGAATAAATTCCAGACTCCCATGTGACCTTGAACTGGATATGAAGATAAGAGGAATGGGTGTTTGTCACTTCGTCTAGTAAAGTACTCAGCTGTTAAATAACTGATTTGCATAACAATTACTGCTGGAGTACTTGTGCCCCTATCGTGTTTGTGAAACAATATTAACTTGGTCATGTGTGTGGAGGGGCTCTGATGAGGAGCCTGTCCCTGTGTCCCAAGGGCCACCTATATGAATCATTTGGACAGCAGAATGTTGGGCTTTTGCTCAAGGGCCTTTAACTCCAGAAAAGCTGCTCCAGCGGTGCTGGAAAATGCTGAGCATGTGCCCCAATCCAAGATGGGGATGTGCCAAAATCAAACGGTTCCTGTGTACTTGTGTTTTTCAGCCGCAGCCCAAAGTATCATTAATGGCATTTTATATGGTTATTTTGAGACTGGGGAAGAGAAGGACACAGAAGATGCAGAAGGAGAGATGATCCAGCAGAGGCCACCGGCTCGGAGATTCCGGCCTCGCCTTCGCAGGTCGGCGTCGCCACCAAACTGCTTAACCTGACACGGCATCTTGGAGCACCGTTGCCGCGGTGCCGTCCTGACGTACCTTTTGGGATTCCTTGCTCCAAGGCCTTTCCGCCCCCGGCTGTCCCCCGAGGAACGTGTGGAGGGGCAGCAGCAGCCGGCACCTGCCACAGCCACATCAGGAGAGGACGAGCAGGCAGCAGGATCCACGCTAGCTGAGGTAGTACAGCCAGAAGCTCAGAAACCCCGCAGACAGTTCAGCCGTCGTAGGCAGCGGGCTTCGGAGTCGGCGCCCAAGGTGATTGGAGGGGTTCACTTAGCACTCCGTTTGAGAAACACCTGTATACACCTACACCAAGTGCCATTTCAATCGTTCTGAAAGGTGAGACCATAGACTAACCTTATTCGTCCCCTCTGCGTTCCAGGATGTGGCAGATAAGCCTGCTGAAGAGGGTTCACCAAGGCAGGTTGTAAAACCGACAGACCCAACGTCTTCTCCCAAGCCCTCCCCGAAATCCTCCCCAAGAGTGTCACCCAAGACGGTCAAGCTGCCCGAGGAGGTGAAGCTAGGCTACTCCTCTCTGATGATACAACATTCATAAAGCGTATCATGAGCCTTAGTTTTCATACATCAGACATGAATCACTACAGCTCATGGCTGTGAAACATTGGAATGGATTAGGGTTATGAAGTTCGAGGCGTCTTTCAGGTTTAACACGTGCGTCTTGATGATCCTATTCTCTGTGGCATTGATCTGCTTTCCTGTAAATTCCAAAATTTGCTGGGCTGCGTCTAATCTCCATTGTACCCTGCATTCTCAAACAGGTTTCTGTGGCTCCAGCAACTCCACCCACAGAGTGATCTCATTAGATGGAGAAAATATGTACCTAACAAAAGGTGAGATGTACAGGACAAACTGGTTCACACCTTCCGAGCAATAGACTGCACGTGGGGAACTAGCTAAAACTGAAACCAGATCAATGTACAAGCCACCGAATAGCAAATGCCACGTCAAAGCCTTGTTTTGGTTTCGCTTCTAATTTTAACTGGGAAACCTCCCTATGCATATTTTTAGCCAAATGAAGTCTTGGTAAGTCTCAACACTGAGTAGGTTCTCCTCCTCATCTGGAATTTAACTGCAGATTTTGTAAAACTTTTGGCGCAAGCGTGAACCTCCCATCTTTCTTTTTTTTCTCTCCGCAAACTTCAGGATCCAGGGTGGGTTAGCTGCTGGGGGTCTGTTTCCCCTTTCTCAGCTGGCCCACTGTCTGATGGACCCCCAGAGCCACTCGGTTTATCTGGACCCTTCAGCTGTGTACCTGTGAGGTGGGGGGAAGGTGTATGTTATGGGGTGTGGAAATGTAAAAACTAAAGGATGCCTGAACTAATGCCCAGATATTCCATGTTTTCCCCAGTTTACTTTAGTCTACTGAAAATGGGCATAAGCAGCGGAAATGAACATGCTAATTTTTGGCTGTTTTAAGTTGAGTAAAGGAAGATGGTAGGGTGCTGGATTAACACCGCCTACCAGGGACAAGGGTACCGCACTAGCTTCTGATTTTTTTTTTTTATATATTTTTAATCTAAGCTGGATGACCTGTCCCTTTCCCAGTTGACTCTGTTAAATTTGTTCTTGGGTTTTCTTTTTTGCACTTGGAGGGGATTGTATGCAATAAATCTGTCCTGTATTAAAAAAAAAAAATAGAAAGCTAATGGCTGACTGTCTTGCAGCATTCATGCCTAGAGCCCCTATGCTGCAGAATCACATCTCCTCAGTTGGTGTGTTTACTTTTCTCTTCATGCCGTGTTCTTTGTGCTCCTTGCATGCGAGTGGCCCACCTACCTGCGTCTTAAACGGCGAGTTCCAATACCTGGCTGGAGTTTCCCCGGGCACAACATAACATTAGTTTGAGCACAATGGGAGTAAAGCTACACTCCGTTCCTGGGGTCACTTGCTTTCACGTAGAGCACTTTTTACAGGAACTTCAGTTTTACTCTGCAGAAGGAATGGCTTAGTACGTGTTGCCAAGTCTCGTGAGACAGACAAGCTCACCCTTGAAAATGAACCCAAAATAAGCGTAATATTCATGACCACATGGAACACAGTTTGTCCTGCGTTTGCCGTTTTAGTTGCTCATTTTCTTTGTGTGACAATAACTCCTTGTGGTTTTTTTCCTTAAAGCATGGCCCTTTGTTGCATGTTTTGTGCAAATTGCTGGATACTCATCTTGATATCACAAGACAAAAGGGTTAGAGATGCAGAATTGTGATATTTGTAGAACATGACCTGGTAATCTTTAACCACTCCAATATCAAATTATGGGCAAAAATTGAATTATTTTAGAATTTATACCATTTTAGCTGAGCTAACCAAATGGTTGAAAGTAGGCTGCAAGGAATTGAGGTGTGAATCAGAAGAATGGGGTAATAGAGCAACTCCTAGACTTGAGAAGTACAGTATGGATTTCAGCAGCAGTTTTTAATACCACACCTCAAACAAGTAGGCGGATGAATGATGTTGCTTTGAAAATATCTATACACCATATACCATAATGTATGGATGGTATAAGTGACTATGATTAACTTTTTATTGATCCCAAGGAGAAACTACTACCCAACTATAATCTAAACCAAAGGCAGTATTTAATGGCATGACGTCTAAGTTTTAAGATACTTTATTTTCTTGAGCTTGTCAGCTGTCTGTCATTTGATCAATGGTGGACTGGGTCTGTTGTAACCTATAATTGTCATTAATATGTGGGTTTCTTTGCATGTTAAGTCTGTTATATAAATTTGGATTAGAGCACAACAGCGATGTAAAACCAAAGAACACATTTATTATTCACATGGTTTGTACCATGATTTACTGTTTGCAGTTTTGCTAGCAAGACTGCAGTGTTGGGGAAATTCCTAACAAGAGTAATCCATTAAACACCTTCCTTCTGTCAGTGCTTTCCTCAACATTCATAACGCAGGGTTGCCGGGTTTGGTCAGCTGGCTGGAGTGAGATTTTCAATTTGACACACGTCTGCATACACATATGCACGTGTTTACATATACAGTACTGTGCAAAAGTCTGAGGCAGTCCAAAGAAAAGTTTAAAACCATTTATCTGGGTAGCAAGTGTACTTTGGCTAGATGAACACCACAGTTCCCAAACTTCTCCTCAGGGGCACCTCAGCCGTTCCATGATTTTGTTAAATTTCACCAACAGCTCAATTAAATAATGAAATAAATTGGTTTAAAACGTCAGTGACAGATTGACTAGCTGTATGAGGTGTGCTAGTGGCAAAGTCAAAAAATACATGGCTGCACTGGACGGTCGCTGCAAATACTGGGATGATTTTAGCAGAGATTCTGAAATGGCAACACTGACACAGTTTGACAGGCATAATTTCATAGTTTTACACCAACATGAGGATTAGCTAAACGTTTTTTTTTGCCTGCCTAAGACTTTTGAACAGTATTGTATGTAACAGTTTTGCTTTACTTGTAAATAGTCCGTAGGGATTGCAAATACCCCAATGCTTTTGATGTTAGCTAATTTTAGGCCAATACAATATAGATTTGTAGTAAGATTTCTCACCTGAGCGTGAGAATCTGAAAGCGTCACGTCTGATGTGTGAGCGCTGACAACTCAGCTAATGGTTGCTGCAAAATCATATAAAGAACACTCTAATATATATTATATATATAATATAATATATATTATATTATATTATATTATAGTATATACTTCAAATTATAGTACAAACCTTCCATTACAGATTTGTCAGTGACTGTCACCAAACATGCTTAACAGGTTTTGACTAAATGGGTATTATTGCAAACCCACGCCGTCCTCGTCTGTTGGCAATACCTCGGATGGTTACAATCATGCTTAAAAAGGAATCGCTCATTGTAAAAATTACTGGGTTGTAGGAAACATTATTTATAGATCACACACACACACATACACGTATGTACGGTAAGTATGAAGCTTTTTGTTGTGTGTATTTTAAAAATGAAACGTATGCAAGCAGTGCAGGCATGAAAGTAATATGTGATTTTCCGAATGGGTAGGTCAAGTCAATCAGACATGGGGGGCAACTCCTCCCTTAAGCATTTAGTCTGCTGCAGTTTGGCCCTGGTGACTGAAGACGTTAACAGACTCTTGGCTTTCAATAATGAAATAGTGAATTCGGATAAAGTTGCAGAGTTGATCATGCCTATGTTTTCTTTGTAGAAATAACACAGGGAGACTGTCTCTGCTACCTAGAGTATAAAGTGCAGGAATTTCAAGGTCTCTCATGAACACACATGTGCATGTTTCCATAACATCTAAAACCCATGTTATATTGCACATAATGCCACTGTCACCTCCCCATCCATCACCCAACATCTTGTCAGGCTGCATGGTCCAGACTCCCTGTATCAAATGCTCAATGTCATCTTAATCCCTCTCTCTGTTCCTACAACATCCCCTCCTCAACTTCCCACACCATCAGTTGAGGGTGTCCTGTCCCAGGTACTCCAGTTCAGTGCTGGCCTTGGCCAGATCCATGTCCATGTCCAGGTCCATCATGTTCGTGGGGTGGCGCTGGAAGCCAGCAGAGATCTGATCGAAGGTTTTGCCTCGAGTCTCTGGCACTTTGAAGAAGGTGAACAGTAGAAAGAAGAGGAGGAGAATCGCGAAGATCAGGAAAACATAAGGGCCAGAGAGGTTCTGTGGAGAGGAAGGAATCTGGTGGGTTGTTTGCATGAAGTACAGTGTCAAAGATATCGGGTTCTGATGAATCATTCATATAAAGAGCCTATTATAGAAGTGGCTACAATGATATTCAGATATTAAAAAGGTTTGGAGACTGAACTACAGCCAAAATCGTTGCTGGATTTTTAAATACAAATCAACAGCAATGTGAAAATGCAGATGTCTTATGAGGATCTGCTGCCATGGGTTAAATATTTTGTCATGTTCCAGGCAGCCCGATGGCCACTGCCAGTCCACATCCCACTCACAGCAATGTACTGGAAACACATGCCGATGAAGAAGTTGGCAGTCCAGTTGGAGAAGCCAGCTATGGCCATGGCAGCAGGCCGGGGGCCTTGGGAGAAGAGCTCGGCCACAAAGAACCAGGGTATGGGCCCCGGGCCGACCTCAAAGAAAGCCACGAATCCGAAGATGGACAGCATGCTGACGTAGCTCATCCAGGCCACCGTGTCCTACCAGAATGACACAAGGAAAACATTACAGGGACGATGGCAGAAAATGCATAGACGATGCTGATGGATAAGAAACAAGAATCCCCAAGTGGTTCATAAACGCCTCCTTAACTTCAGCAAGATCAATGGAACAAATCCCAATATTGGCATGATCTCAACTGAGTCAACATTGTTGGTACCAAAAGCTGCTTTACCAAACCATGATCCCTTTCCTGGATTTGCTGTTTTCCCATCTTAATTCATATACAGTATATTGGTGTTATTTCTTTTAGCTAATTACTACAAATTATTATAGTCAAAGTGACTAGCTGCACAAAAACTGCTTATGCTTGATTGATTGACTGAACTGACCAATAGAGCGAGAGCCACAGTCAAGATGACAGCGCAGCCACACATGCCAGCCAATCCCAGCATGTGAAGTGTCCGGCGGCCCATCCTCTCCACCAAGAAGAGCTGTTCATTGGATGAGAAAAAAGAGACGTGTCAGAATGAAGCATCGAAGCATGCACTTTATCCTAGCCTTTTTATTTATCTCTGGTTTAATTGTACTTCTCTTGTCTTTATTGAGAAACTTATAATAACAGAAGATACATTTAGCTAAAAATCTGTTCCCTTTAAAACTAATTAAGAGGGAAAAAAATCATTGAATTACTGCCCATTTTAGAAAAGCTTGCATGTCGATTTAAGTTCTCACTGTAATGTACTGGGCATAGTGATGAATACCCATAATTCCCTGCAGCAAACAGGACAGTGTTCAGTTCCAGCATACCGAGACCACAGTGAATGCACAATTGACGAGCCCGGCTCCAATCGTAGCATAGATAGGACTCTGCACGCCAGCCTTCTGGAAGATGCTGGTGGAATAGTAGAATATCTGTACAATGAATGGAGAGGACAAAACCAAGGGAGTCAAATGGGAGAAGCAGCACCTGATAAAGGGGACCTTCTCTCCATAGTCATCACTGCAAATGCAGAGAGCCCAGTCCTCACCGCGTTGATGCCAGACAGCTGTTGGGAGAGCTGCAGTAGGATGGCAATGATGATTGGCTGGCGGTAGACTGGCGACCGGAAGAGCTCGGCAATGGACACCTTCCTCTCCATATCCATTCGCCTCTTCTCCTCCTTCATCTCTGCCAGGATGTCCCCCACTTCCTGCCTTCCAGTCAGGCGTCGCAGGCCTGTGAAAACATGGAAGCAAGCACAAATTTGTACCACCTGTGTGTAGCAACATTGCCAGTAAACCTACTGTCTAGTGCATGAACTCCGGTGCTCCATACACTATATTGCCAAAAGTACTGGAACACCCCTCCAAATCATTGAATTCACGTGTTCCGATCACTTTTATAGTCACAGGTGTATAAAATCAAGCACCTAGGCATGCAGGCTGCTTCTACAAACATTTGTGAAAGAATGGGGCACTGTGAGGAGCTTGTGAATTCAAGTGTGGAAACTTGATAGGATGCCACCTGTGCAATAAGTCTATTCGTGAGATTTCCTCGCTACTAAATATTCCATGGTCAACTGTTAGTGGTGTTATAACAAAGTGGAAGCAATTTGGGAACAACAGCAACTCAGCCATGAAGTGGTAGGTGTAAAATAGAGCGGGGACAATGCATGCTGTGGCGCACAGTGTACAGAAGTCGCCAACTCTCTGCAGAGTCTGTAGCTACAGACCTCCAAACTTGTTGTGGACTTCAGATTAGCTCAAGAACAGTGCACAGTGAACTTCATGCAATGGGTTTCCATGGGTGGGCAGCTGCATCCAAGCCTTACATGACCAAATGCAATGCAAAGCATCAGATGCAGTGATGTAAAGAATGCCGCCACTGGACTCTAAAGCAGTGATGTGCTCTCTGGAGTGATGAATCACGCTTCTCTGTCAATCTGATGGATGAGTCTGGGTTTGGCGGTTGCCAGGACACCGGTACATGCCTGACTGCATTGTGCCAAGTGTAATGTTTGAAGGCGGGGGGATTATGGTATGGGGTTGTTTTTCAGGGGTTGGGCTTGGCCCCTTAGTTCCAGTGAAAGGAACTCTTAATGCTGCAGCATTCAAAGCCATTTTGGACAATTTCATGCTCCCAACTTTGTGGGAACAGTTTGGGGACGGCCCCTTCCTGTTCCAACATGACTGCACAGCAGTGCACAAAGCAAGGTCCATAAGGACATGGATGAGTGAGTCTGGTGTGGAGGAACTTGACTGGCCTGCACAGAGCCCTGACCTCAACCTGATAGAACACCTTTGGGATGAATTAGAGCAGAGACTGTGAGCCAGGCGTTCACATCCAACATCAGTGCCTGACCTCACAAATGCTCTCCTGGAAGAATGATAAAAAATTCCCATAAGCACACTCCTAAACCTTGTGGGCAGCCTTCCCAGAAGAGCTGAAGCTGTTATAGCTGCAAAGGGTGGGGCAGCTCCATATTAAAGAAATGTATAAAGAATGGCATGTCATTAAAGGTCATGTGTGTGTAAAGGCAGGTGTCCCAATACTTTTGGCAATATAGTGTATGTTTGCACATTTGCAACCCCGTTTCCAAAAAAGTTGGGACACTATAGAAAAAAATTATTTACAAATCATATAAACCTATACTTAGAACAACATCAAATGTTGAAACTAAGAAATTTTGTTTTATGACAATTACAGCTCTGGAAAAAATTAAGAGACCCCAGCAAAATTTCATTCAGTTCTCAATTTATTGATATGGGCCTGTGTGAAGTATATATATATTTTTTTTTTCTGCAAACTCCAGTCTGGCTTTTCCCTGTGTCTTAATAATAAAGGGCTTCTTTCTTGCTTTATGGGACTTCGGTCCTGCTTCTAGGAGCCTGATACAAACTGTCCTAGCAGTGCTTCGCACCACTGAATGTTTCCTATTGTTTTTGAAGGTCACTTGAGGTCAACCTCCGATTTATGAGGCACTGCTGGATAAGTTGACAGTCATCTCTGGAATTAGAAAGTCGCTTCTGCCATCTGCCTGGCTGGTTTTTGGTCATTGTTAGTATCTCCTACTTCCCTTGTTCTTGTGTCCTGCTGTCTTACAAACTTTGAGCCTGGAAGTAGCCTCTGCCTTGCAGAGTAGCCTTCTGCCAGCTGAACCAGGATTAAGCCAGGATTTAAAAATACAGATTTAAAAAAAATAGAGTGGTCTCTTAATATTTTCCAGAGCTATATATGCTGAATTTGAATTTGGTGCCAGCAATGCATTTCAGAAAAGTTGGAACATGGGCAACAAGACTGGAAAAGTTGTGTAATGCTAAAACAAAACAAAACACCTGGTTGAATATCTCACAACTAATTAGGGTAATAATATCAGTATATAATATCATTAAAAGATTCAGAGAATCCAGAAAAATCTTGGTATGCAAAGAAGGCCTAAAATCAATATTGGATAGCCATGGTCTTCGGGTCCTCAGGCAGCACTGCATTAAAACCAGACACAGTTTACAGTGGGAATCACTGCATGGAAATCACTGCATCGTTTAAAATGGGCCAAGGCATTTAGGATTGATTTAAGACTGAAAACTGGCCTGTCGTCTGACATATCAAAATTTCAAATTCTCTTTGGAAGCTTCCCGAGCTAAAGAGGAGAGGGACCATCCAAGCTTATCAGTGGCCAGCAGACAGCCAGCATCCGTGAGGGTGTGGGGGTGTATCGGTACCCATGGCTTGGGTAGCCTGCACATCTGGGATGGCACTATTAATGCTGAACAATATATAGGTTTTGGAGCAACATACGCCTGCATCCAGACAACGTCTTCCAGAGAAAGCCTTGTACGTTTCAGCATGACAATGCCAAACCACACTTTCGGTTTGTGGCTCTCATAATGCACTCACAGTGCCTTCAGTGTCAAGTGTGGGCTACACACGGTGATAATTGGTTTGACCCTCACCACTCTTGGCGTGGTGCTCCTGGCAGCGGATAATATACAGGTAACGGGGACTCTCAGGACAAAAAGGCAGCAGCGCCATCTGCAGGACGGTAGGCAGTACCGTCACCCCAAGAAGAACTGGCCAGAGCTCTGGGTTGCCCAGCAGAGACTCCAGGCCCAGGATCTGAAGGGGGGAGCAGATAAATGAGGGAGTGGGACAAAAGGGATGGACCAATGGGCCATGACAGGCTATGCCATGACTCTGATTTTTTTAAATGGTTATAAGAATCAGATAGAATTAAAAAATGGTTTCATGGGGAAATCAACTTTATTATCATTGTGCACCTGCACACAGAAATGATGCTCTCTAATTGCAAGCATCACACACAGTAATATTCATTATATCCCCATAATGTCTGTTTTCCTGGGATCCTTAAAATTATGTTCCCACAAAGACAGATAATGAATGCATAGACCCTGGTATGTAGTAATGTACCTGAGCCAGAAGTATACCAGTAACAATAGCAAGCTGGTGCAGGGTCCCCAGTGCCCCTCGCAAGCTGGTGGGCGCGATCTCCCCCACGTACATTGGCACCAACCCAGACGCCAGTCCTGAGTGAGACAGACGTGTCAGAAACTGCTTTACTTGGTCTGTACAACAGCACATAGCAAAGTAGGCTAAAGATCTTCGTATCCTAACAGTTTAAGTATTGAAACGGTTATGCCCTTAGCAATGTAAATTATGTTTTTTTCCACAACAACTAACAGTTAGCATTTTTTGGATAATTTCATCTTATGTACAGTATTGTCCAAACGTCTTAGGCAACCAAAATCAGGTTTAAATGATCTTTGTGTTGGTGTAAAACAATGATGTCTGTCAAAGTGTATCAACCATTTTGAAACCTCTCCTAAAGTTACCCCAGTGTTTGCTACCATCCAACGCACCCTTGTATTTATGAACTTCACCACTAACACAGCATGTTTGGCTATCAATATCTCTACAGGGTATTTAGATAATTAAGTGAATTAATGAAGAAATTTCACAAACACATGGGATGGCAGGAATGCCCTAAGGCAGAGGTGCCCAATCTTATCCGCAAAGGGCCAATATTATCAAGATATGCACTTTTTGTATTGCATTTCCAAAGTAGACAATATTTCATGCAATAAGCAAAACTGGTTAAGTTAAATTATCCCCGTGTAAGGTACTTAACCAGATTTTTAAAAAATATATATACAATATGAGAAATATGAAATATCTCTATGTCAAGGGTGCCCAATCTTATCCACAAAGGGCCGCTGTGTTTGCGGGTTTTCGCTGCAGCTCTCTATTTAGATTACTAATTAGAGGACTGATTGGCCGAAAAGTCCTCACACCTGGGTTTGAGCAGCTGACCTGCAGGTTATCCCAAAAGCCTACATACACACCGGCCCTTTGCGGGTAAGATTGGGCACCGCTGCCCTAAGGAGAGGTCTGACATCCAGTGTGATACTCATTTAGCCATCTAACAAGAAATCAGTAACTTTTTGGGAAACACATATTATTTTCTGTTGTATTGCTATTCAGTTGATTACATTTTAATCTTAAACTGAGTTTTGCTTCTAGGAAATAGATACTTACTACCAATATAAATAACTCAACATTTTCTGACTGAATTTTGTACATTACTGTGTCATGCATACACGAGGAAGCAAAAGACAAGATTGTTAACGGTTTCTTAACTACTAGATTATCCACTGGAGGCCTGTCAGAAAATAACTCTATCCTGAAGTTAAAATCTGCACAAATATGAACCCTACGGACATTTATAGGACTCTCATCTGCTGTGTTTCCTAATGACATACAGTAAGAACTTACCGCAATATGCACCAATGATGAAACGGCCAAAGATCATCATTTCAAAAGACTGGCAGATCTTGGACATGCCCATTAGGGCTCCTCCAATAAAGGCCAGCAAGTTGTTGATGAGCATAGCTTTCCTCCTATCAGAACAAAAAAACAAAACATAGCTTTGAAACCCCCTGAAAAGGTAGTGGGGGTATATATATTGTATGGCCAGTCCAACAACAGCCATTAATAATACAATTAAGAACATCATCAATACAGGTAATTAGTATGATATTAAACAAAAATACACAAATGAGGTATTGCTTAATATTGCATATATGTTGAAGGCCGCTTTCCCTAGTAATGACAGTCTTTAACCACTAGATGGGAGATGTGCACTAGACGAAAGAGTGATTCTTAACCTGGTTATTCACACAACAAAAGTGCGTTTTATGCATGGCGCAAGTAAGACAATCTCTCTTCATCACATGCAAGACTCTGGTGCTGATAGTGAGGAGGACAGCAATCAAAAATGATCGCAACCAACAGATTGGCTGGCTAGCTGAGTGTAAATAATCAGCACTTAGCTGAGACATACCAGGCATGGGTCAAATTATAGCACCCATTGTGTCCTCTGCCTGTCTGGTCCTGATGACAGTTTGAGGATTTGGAAGGCAAGAGGGGGGTGGGGCAAAGGGGCTGTCTCACTATGGATCCCCTTTCAGCTTGAGTACTCCAGGCTTTGGTCCAGTTTAGGTCCTGGCTCAAATTACCATGACAAACTAAGTCGACTCAGTCATTGACACGCATACTGTTACTTTTCCGATAGCTACTGATAGCTACTGAGCTAGGCACCACTACATTGTCTTTAAATTTTCTCTGTGTTTGATCTCTAATGAGTGTGGGGGTGGTGTGCTAATAATCAGAAGGTCACTGGTTCAAATCCCAAGGCTAACAGAGTGATGTCATCACTGGGTCCATGAGTAAGGCCCTTAATCCCCATTGCTCCAGGGACTGGGTGACCCTTAGTTGTATGCTGCTTTGGATGAAAGTGCCTACTAAATAAAACATATGCTACCAGTCAAACGTTTTTACGCATACTGAGATTTTCTACCTTTGCATGTCATTCACTTAACATTTACTAAAATACTCAATCTTCTTTGCCAACAAATAAATTTACAATATGTTCACTATTTGAGTACCTTTATTAGCAAGAAAATGTCATATTGATTCATCAAAGTCACCTCCTCTAGCAATTACAATAGCAGAGAAAATTTGAGGCATTCTTTTCTATAAGGGACATTAAATACTGCTCTGTTTCATGGGATGAAACAGTTAACTAGTGCATTAAACGTTACAGGACAGCCTAGAATTTGACTCTGCCCATCATCGCACAACCAGTTAATAGGATGTCGTACATGCACTGTCACATACTCTTTCCATGTTATAAAAAAAACTTGTTTTATCGGACTTAAACTGTTCACTCAACTTTCCAGTACTTAACAAGAATAAAAAAAGAAATGGAAGCATGGTGAAAACCTGTTGTGTGCAATAACTTTTTACTGGCAGTGTATGTGTGTGACCAAATGTACTTTCACCTCCCCTAGATGCCTAATACCTGCCAAGCCACTCAGAGATGAAGCCCATGAAGAAGGAGGAGAGCATGCCCCCCACAGAGAAGATGGCCACTGAGAGGGACCAGAGGGAGGTGAGGGTGGCATGGGGAATGGGTACCTCGTACCGGTGGATCCATGTAGAGTTGTAGTCCTGCTCGATTATCTGCGCGAGGGACACAAGCAAGACACGACGTAAAGACACCAGAAGTGCACAGTGCGACATATGCAGACACTGTCATAGAAAACAACCACTGAATTCCATTGGAAACTCCCTTTTCTGCATATTAAAATCTGTCTTTGGTGATTACTTATTTAACTATGGCTTTACATTGAGATTTATTACTGAAAGCAAGGGCGAAGGAGTAGGGGGGGTGATGTGTATTTAATATGTAATTTATGTCCTCCCCGCGAAATCAATCTCTCTCCTGCAACCTTGAAGTTCAGATTTTTATTCGCATTGTATGCCAGTCCATCACAGCTTGTTAACACACCACAATGTTTTACATTGTGGGAGACTGAGAGTCACTGGTGAAGTAGGGCTGTGTGCCTTTGAACGGAAGGAGATACCCAATGTTCCTGGGGGGGATCCCACATAAATACCGCGAGAGTTTTCAAATGAGTTACTCAGCCATGAACCTCTGTGTGCAGGCAGTTATAAAAATTATGAAAAAAGTGACATAATGTTTTAACCAATTTAAACTTGTAGGTGTTTGACTTTTAAATATTAAAATCCCTCATCTGACTTATCAAATTACAATGTTACTCCTTATCCACAGCATTATTGAGTAAAGATAATTATCTAGTACAGATGTCTGTTCTTCAATGAGGACCTTTTTCTTGCCTAGCCACCAACGTTCATGTGGATCAGCACGAGGACACGCGCCTCCATACGTCACCCTCAGAACGCGAGACTGTCACCCTTCCGTCTTCTGTCCCCACCGTCTGCGTCGACATATGAACCCTGAGTGAACTTTATGGGTCCCGCCCCAAAAATAGCCCCCTTTTCCCATGACACTGGGAACAAGGCCCTTTGGCCACCTCCAGTTGCAGTCCTGGTTGTGGCAGTCACCCAAGATGGGGGCTTGTAGGGCAGGGAGGGGGCATGTTTGCTGAAAAGCGGAGACTTGGGTGATGAGATTCTGGAGGCACACTAGCAGTACTGAAAGTGTCATGCCCCACAGTGACTTTAATCATGCGGTTCAGTCTTTCACCTCACGATTCCTCGCCATTGCCTGCAAACCCTGGGGAATTCACCCATGACATTTCGTGGCCTGTTGTATGACTGTATGTGAGTTATTACAGTTGATCTTAGTGCTGTGCTATTAACAGAAACAGCTGCTGGCAGTCAGGCCTGTGCCACTGACACGCGTTACTCTCTGAATGTGTGACTGAAAGCTTTACTTGAAAATCACACTCTGAGACCAAACTTTGAGTCACATCAAAATCCTGAGTAATACCATTTCAAAACAAAGTTATGTGTCTGCTGATATTGATGCATCTGTCATAAATTCATCACTTGCTGATTCATTGCCATACTAATACAAACACTGTTTATTCATGCATTAAAGCCACAACCAGTGTGCAGCATGGTTTTTCATGCTTCACTTTATTCACAGTTTATCTACATCATGGTCCCCCAATTCTGGTCCTGGGGGGGGCTGATTCCAACCCAGTTTGCAGTTCTCCCTGCAGGTTCTCCTGGTTCTGGTGTTGCAGGACCTACAAGATACATGTTCAGAGAGGGTGTTTTAAAGGAGACCTCACCTTCTGAGGAGCATTGATGACTCCGATGTTGTAGCCGAACTGAAGAGATCCCAGAACCGCAGTAAACACTGAGAGAGCAAGGGTTCTAGTCACAGTCTAGGGGGGAGTGGACACAAAAAACATGTTGCAGTGTTCCCTTAGAGCAAGCTCAACATCAACACCAGTCTTCAACTCTGCATCGCTTCAGCTCAACACAGTAACCGACATCAGGGTGAACAACATGCTTCCTGAATTGATCCAGCTATCAGGCTGCTTTACAGGAATGCCAAGTCACATAAGCTCACATGGACCATCGGGGGAGACGTGACCACAATTGCCTGGAGTCTCATGGGAAGCTGTCAATACATCCCATAATAACCAAATATTAAAGCTGTGCATAGAGATGCAGACTTTGCATTGTTCCACGTCCAGAATAGCTCTGATAGCATTTATTCTTCTGTATTGACCATTTTTTTTGGTGAATTGGTATGGTCTCCACATATATTCCAATATTTTTTGCACACATGTCTCAATGTATGATGCATCACCCTGTCTGGAACTATGTGCACCTTCACATTAGAGGAGGCGGGACCAAGACATCTGATTGGTTGGTGCCAAAGTTTCTAGGTGCTTGGACCGACCTCCTCTACAATCTGATTGGCACCAATCAATCAAACACGTCCTGAAAGTCTCTCCTTAACACGACATGCTGATATTCATTCACCATTCATATAATATTACCATGTCCGTCAAAAATGCACAGGTTGCATAAAGTAGTCAATAAAAGTATTCAATTGTTCCTCAGGCTTCACAAAGGATTTGCTTCTGCACTGGAAGATTTGGTTATTCTAGAGATCTTCACATTCTTCTCACACAAGGCTTTTTTCCTTCAGGATAGAATGTGTCAAAAAAATAAAATGCTCTCGTGCCCCTGTGTGCTATATTTAAAGGTGACGGTAATGAGGAAGCAACCCTTAAAATGGCCTCCTCTGTGCACATGGTGCCTGAGGAGTGAACTCTATGTTCTCTTCTTCTGTCAGGCTGCCCATGTCCATTTCCACACAGACAGACATGGTCCCATGTTTGTATTTTTCTTAGCAAATGCAAGAGATGAGACCTACTTCAGCTCATCTAATTTAATTTTTAAATGATCTCTGCACGAAATGTGTTTTTCATTCAAAGTTGTTGCTAATGCCACTTTGTTAGTATCCTGGATTTTTCTCAGGAATGATAATACCATTCGATAGTCAGTGTCTCAGCTCTGATTGGCAGACTAGTGTAGCCCAAACAGTCGTTAACCTATTAAGGCAGTGAGCGTTCCTCAAGCTGTACTGACAATATGCATTGTCAACTTTACCTTAAATGTAAATCATGGCATCAAAATTCCTCACTCCATGAGAAAAAATAAACAAGATGTTCTAAGTGACACCCACTTAACTCATGAAAGTGATTTTCCACTTTGAATCAAGTCACTATCTGGCTCACAGTCAAGGGAGATATTATTTTAGAATTGATGCTTTTATGATTAAGGTCGATGTTGCCCAGTGGAGGCCGCAAATCTTGTTTGTCAGCTTCCATGGACCACGTATGTTCTTGGGTAAATGTGCATCACCACATCCAGTCCAAATTCAGATGTCCTCATGGCCCAGTTATTTTAGCAAGAAAGCTGGATTTTATTTTATTGGTGAGAAAAAAACGACAGTCCTGGCATTGGTGAATGGTGTACTCTGAGGTTTGGGAGTTACCTCATTGGGGGGAGGGGGACTCTCACATCCGGTCCAAATCCTGTTTAACTTTACCTGCCGTGGGTGTGGTCATCCTTCAAAAGCACTACCAGACTGTTTCAGTCAATCATTCACACCTGCAGTACATCTAGGAATCCTGTTCACCTAATCAGCATTTTCTTCTCTTGATCTGTTTCATATTTATTATTTGATTCTTGTTGCTCAATTTCTTGCACCTTTTTGTTTATCTGTTCTGGCTCAGCTGGTGGATTATTCTCTGGTTTCTTCTCTGGTTTAGCATCCTGGATTCTATATGCTGCTCACCTGACCCTGCCTTTGCATTCATGGTGTCATCCTTGGTGATTCCTTATCTGGTCCATCCAATCTAGCTGCACATACCCCAGTCAGCAGCTCCAATCCTGTCATCACTAATAACTCAGAGACTGACCTGTAACGACGTAAACCCAGAACACCGGAGATCACATGTGTACACAGCTGGGGGCATGTTTAATCGGGCAGTGCCAATGCCCGATTGTTTTGAAATATTCTATATCTCTTTATTCTATATTTCTTTTACTTTTTAAATTCTGTCTAGTGACTTTAACTAAAACTGAGCCAGAGACTTCTTCAAACATCCATTAAGATTACTCTCCAAACAAGACCTGGAGCTCGACTTTCTGAAACAAAGCAAGACCATTTTGGGTGTGAGAATCAATGGTACTACCATCACTGTTTTTGGGAAAATAGGGGATGTGACTACTGCTCAAATTCCTGCTCTCGGCACATATTATGGGGATCTAGATATGTTGTGGACTTAGTCACTCCCACTTTGTCATAATAGTCCCAACTAGTGCACTTTGGGAGAGAGCCAAGGACAGCTATGGACACCTTTCTGTCTAGCTCATATATGTTTTATTTACACAAAAAAGGGCAGAATGAAAAATGATTGGTTCACAGAGATAACCAATCAGATTGAAGAGAGGTCGGTCCAAGCAACTAGAAACGTTGGCACCAACCAATTAGATGTCTTTGTCCTGCCTCCTCTAGTTGGTTGGACCAACCTCCTCTACAATCTGATTGGTTATCTCTGTGAACCAATCATTTTTCCCTTTACCCCCAGAACATTTTTGTGTAAGTAAAAGTCCCACAAGTCAAATTTTACGGTGATGTTCGATCACCCTGCAGCAGAATGGAAAGATATTTCCCCTCTGCTTAATACGGACCATCTATCTATCTATCTATCTATCTATCTAACTGTCTACATCTGGTATTGGGTAAAATGAAAAGGGGGTACAGTAATCCCTCACTTATCGCGGGAGATAGGTTCCAAGGCCGACCGCGATAACTGAATTTCCGCGAAGTAGGGA
>JAODUD010000002.1:25232766-25252893 GCA_026784285.1 Stomatorhinus walkeri
GTGCTATAACGCACGTAGTCACTAAACTTGTGTTGTTCTTAGACTAGGAAATACTACTACTACTGTATATTTTAAAATCCGCGAAGTCGTGAATCCACGATAAGTGAACCGCGAAGTAGCGAGGGATCACTGTAACATGAAAGATTAATAATTTCATAGAAACACAGTAAACAGTAAAGGATAACTTTACCTGTGGTGATACTGACTGTAACAGGGTCACTGTGATTCTGTCCAACTACTGTTCGAACGGAAAAGTCATATCGAGTTCCTGAACGAAGGCTACTGGATCTTGCTTCCAACAGTTTGGTCCTATCTATCACTCTCAAAATAAAAATATATATAAATAAAAATATTTTGTCTTATGCACAGGGGCACTGAGGGAAGGAGGGAAAGTTAGGATGATTCCATGGGCCCATGAGAGACAGGGGCCCTAAAATTACTGGAACATAACTGGACTAGTCTAGGTTGCCTGCCTGATATGATATGCTTTAATGGGACCCAGAATCTCCAGCAGCAGGCCTGCCGATCACTGACTGAAATCCACTGCACAGCCCTCAGCTCTGTGAAGACCTAGCAAGGAGCACTACCCACCGTGGGGCTCCAGCAATATGGGCGACGAAGTGACATGCACGGATAAATAAAGATGAAAAATAAACTTTAGCAAATAGAAATTTTAGCCGCTTAGTTGTTTTTTTATGTATACATTCATGCTAAAGAAGCAGTTCGCGGTTCTTAATTTTTGCATGGAAATGTCAATCTCACAATTAACGGAACAATGCAAGGTTTTCAAGGGAACAACAGTTCTTCAATCAAAATGTATGATTCAATGTCCATGCAACTTGCAGCCCATTTATAGCTAATAATAATAGTAATAGACTATTAATTGTTAAAATTATGGAACATAGATGCATGGTTACATATGCTTAGAAATCCTGATCGATTAGGATGAATACATCTGGGCTGCACATTTTCCATTACGTGACTCTGTGAGTAAACTGAATATTTTGTCAAGATGGTCAGATAAGGCTACATCACTACTGTTTACAGTTAAGACCAGACAGGCTGAAATATGTATACAAGAAAGACACTGGTGTTACCTCCCCTCCTAGCTGCTGAAAGCCAGCCGGCATATCTCTGACAGCGTGATACACTGGGTTTAATCCTGGTCCTGTTTCACAGATCCTGGGGAGGACGATGAAAACCTGTTAACCCGCAAACAGTCCAAGCCGAGTAAGGACTGATTCCACTGAAATACCGCAGAAATCTCACCAAGGTCTGTGGATGCAAATAGGGAGAGCGCTAAATGGAATCACGTGTGCGGCGCAAAGTAAAGGACAAGTTTGATCATTATTGTTAAAAGTTACACCTCCCCATTGGAGTGCATAGAAAGCCCGATCAGTCTCAATAGAAAGACACACGCGTTAAACACACCCCTGGCTCTGCTGATATTTTTTAAAGGAAGGAGGGTGGGAAAGAGGGAGGGAAGCAGGGAGGGGCGGAGGGTGTTGGGCCTCTTCACTCATTCCAGGTCTTAAAACAGAGGTCGTCTGCAAGAGGTGAAACGGTAACGGATCGGGTGCCTTGACCTTGTCTGTCCTTGGTTAAAAGGGAAGAAAATTTCCTGAATCTCTGGAGTACGACTGACAGACTTATTTTTAGGAAATTTACTTTCAGTACTCGTTTGCAAATGTGCCTGTGAAAAGTTTGAAATTGCAAAAAGTGTAGCTTTTTGTTAAATAAGAAATAGCTGTATGAATGTTAAGACCAAATACAAGACGAAGAAACGTTTAACTAGTTTATCTGCTAAAATAACCAGAAAATGTATTAATATTTAAGTTAAAATAATATTTGTAAAGTTAACAAATAAAGGTGATTCCTACCAGGGACCAGCTTTACAAGGTCATTTCTGCTGCTAGTTCATGTCGTCTTCCGTGTTTTTTTGCATGTTTAATTTTGACACCTTTGAATGACTTTACAGCTTGGAGGTCAGGAGAAATGTAGGAAAAGTCATTCTGAACCAGTTTCAAACTGGTTTTTGTACTGCTGAACTGGTCTGAATTATTCACAAGCAGATCTAAGTTGCTCTTATTTGAAAATTGTAGAGTCATACAGGCCAATTCAGTTAGGAAAAGTTACCTTGTTGAAACCGATTAATAATGTTTTTACTTGTAATTGCCCATTGCATGGTGTAATGTTAATACTGGGATTCTACTGTTGGCGAACCAATGAAACTGAAGTAACCTCTTTTGTGAAATGGACCTGGGGAGGGGAGTAAGCGGAGTGATTTAGACTGACTGGTAATGTCCACCCCTCTTAAGCCATGACTCGACATTTCTGGACGCCAGGAGCTGCGTGTAGGCTGTGCAGGTGGCCATTGTCTGTCTTTTTAGCGTGTCGTAAATCCCTGGCTATTTTGGGATGCATGCCAAAGAGGTCAGCCTTTCGGAGAGCCTGCGAGGGCTGACGCCCCCATGTTCCATTTGTAAATCCCACTCCGGCACAACAGGTGGTCCTTAGATGTAGAATATACCACTTCAGTCCTTTAACTGGGCTGAGAGTGGCCACGTGGGCAGGGAACAGCTAGGGGGAGGGCTCTTAAAAGAGTTATTAATAGAAAGATTGTTGAAGGTTGTCCGCTGGCCCGGAGCAGAATATGTGAAGGACGTGATGGAAACGCCCGCCTGTCCTGTTGGTCCCATCCCAGCTCCTCCCTGAGCTGACTGGTAACCAAGACGCTGATTGAGAAAGAGCGGCTGAACCTGACACCAGCGGCCAGAGTCATGCCAGAGTCATGTGTGGTTCACGCTAAATAGAGGGAAACCCGATCTCAATCGAACGGGCTGCCCTGGGTGTGAGGGCCGTGGCTTAAAGGAGCAGCGGCTATATTAGCTAGATAACGGACGACATCATCAGGTACAGCAAGCCCCTCCCACTCATGAGTTACCCAGGTGTGTAAGAAACACTGCATATGAATTACATCGTTTATCCAATATCCCGGTTCTATTATTATTGCACATACTGAAAATGTGAATTATATTTTCATTATATGCACTACTCCAACTATCCATTCATCCAACCATTTTCCATACTCACTTGTCATTTGCCAGGTGGAATATAAATTAATATGTTGCGCATAACAATAATCGCTTGCCATTAATTGCATAGCAAAACGTATATATATATATAAGATACGTATATAAACGTATATTTAAGACTCAAAACAGGAGTCTGAGAAACGACAAGGGAGCATGAACTGTGTCTGTAAAAATCACAGTTGGCAGTGACTCCGCTGACAGCCCCAGAAGAATTTCCTTATATATATTCATGAGTCAGGGGACAAAATGACAAAGGGAGTCAATGCATGTTTCTACAGAAACTTGTCTCTTTGAAACCCGACAATCATCATTTTAATATTTCAGATGACGCTTTCTTATTTTGTGCAATGTGATATATGTACAGGAGTTTGTATTTTTTTTAAAGAATCCTCTCACCATTATCAGACCACCTCCTTTGGGGAGAGAAAGCCTGGTGTCAGTTTTAGTTGTATTGTACTGTCACAGTTTTTCTTGATTGCTTTGGAGCATTTCTCAAATGACAATTAACATTTGCAAAACGGGTGTAATCCCCACACCATAATGTGACACAATTTTGAGTTGCTTTAGTCTTGTTGGTCAAAATAGATTATGTAGTTTCCTGGCATAATAATTTTGCACCCTGAAATATGGGTCATGTTAGCCACCACATGCAAAGCAGTTAACCAAGCTGTGAAAATTATATATTGCATAAATTGCAGAGATATTTGCGTTGGTGCATTTTTGGTTCTCATAGTACATTCGTTTATAGTAATTGATACCTTATTGATCCCCATGGGGAGATTGTCTTCATGCCTCCCCCAACTTTTTCTTTGTAGAGTAAGCTGTCCATGGAGGGCAGCCACCCATAGTGGCGCCCAGGGAGCTGGGGGTTAAGGGCCTTGCTCAGGAACCCACAGCGCTGAGGCTGGGTTTTAACTGGTGACCTTCTGATCACAGGCCCACAGGCTCAGCCCACTTAGCCACACACTGTTGTCATGTTGTCGTTCTTGTATTGCCGTTTTGCTGTTTTTGTGTTATACATTGTGTTTGCTATTGCACTGTGTCTGGTGATTTGAAGAAGTTACATGTGCATGCGAGTGCTTCCTCTTGCCAGTGAACTTTTCATACTGTAATGTAGGGCCTTGCAGTGTTGAAAATGGTGTCTTTGCCATGAATAAGTATCAGTTTGATAAAGAAAAATGAACAATCAGTGAAAATAAGAATGAGGGAACCAACTATCATCCAGAATTTTGGAGCTCAGGAGCAGACCTACAGTGGCATTATTAAAATACATCTAAATTCTATTTGACTCTCATGCTTAAAACAATGCTGACTGTACTTTCCATTTTAGTGGCACTGACAAATTTATTGGTAGAATTATTTGCTTTTTGAGACATGAGTTAATTGTTTTGGGCAAATTACAGACTTTTGCAGCTAACCATAGTGTTGTGCTATATGCATAAGCTGCTTTGAAAAACGCACTTATAGTCTTGAAAATGTTAAGCATGTTTCTCGAAATGCAGCAAAGGCAATGAAGAAATACTGTTTTAGAAAATTGACATAGCTTAGCTCGCCCTCTTCTGGTCATGAAAAGTACAATCCGAATGTCCCTTCAACTTTTTGGGTTGATTTTACTTTGTCCCTGGAACTTTCTGTTACGTACAGTCACTGACCCTCCTGTTTTCTCCCCTGGGAGTGGTGTAACTAGGCACTTGTTGGCACCTTGCCTGCTCCCGCTTCCTCTTTTCCCTCGGGTATGACAGAATTACCAATCTCAGCAAAGGAGGAGAATTCCGAAGAGTTCCTCAGCATCTGGATTGCTCCTCCGGTGTGGATGCCCTACAGAGTGTCTGTCGATGAGGAGGAGACCATTGCCTAAGATCGGATTGTGTTCATGGATTCCTCCAGTAGTTCTCAGGTGCTAGCAGCTGCTCTGTCAATAAAGTGACTGGACCTAGATATCCTGCCCCCAGAGGAAAGGTACTGAATATGCCCCTAACCTTAAGTCACACTGCCAGCCTTACCTGAACTGGCAAACTTCCAATCACAGGCACAGCATCATAACTTACTAAGCCACATGCCATCCCACACAGTCTGCCCACCCATGCACAATTTTTTAAATTGTCTGAAATCTGCTGCCTTCTAGGATAGGCCACCTGTAACAATGACTGAATGATAAACTTTGTGGAAGCCTATAAAAAGTGGAAGCCTGTTGCAAATAAATAAATAAATAAATAAATAAATGACTGCACCCATGCAGAATGTGTGACCGTGTGCAAAATGGATGACGTTTCAACTCAAAGCATTGTGCATGGCAACAGACCTCTGATTGGCTGTAGTTGATATGTACCGTTAGCAGTCATTCAGTGTGTGATACTGACTCATAGCCCCTTGGGAGTTCATATGGTTTCCCTTTCTGTCCGTTCTGGAGTAAATCAAAACTAAATTACGGAGTCTATCCTGCTTGCCCACAGGTAAAACAAAGTTAAAAATCCACATTAGTAAGTAGAGTTTAATTCTACTCAGAGAACTTACTTGACAATTGTATCATAAACAGGTTTGGTTTCCAGAAATCTCCTGTATTTATCGTCCGAATTTCTCTCACAAGTGCATGTCTTTGATCCGTCAAATACTTGTGTGTTCTCACAGCCCTGTCTCTGATTAAGAACTGCACATGAATCTTGGCAAGAGAGCTTACTGATTGTCTCCATAAAGTCACCAATTTAATCACAACTTATGTCATTACAAATCTGTGACTCATTGTTTAGAAGGCACTAAAGAAAAAATATCTGCATCTGATATTTACGGTATATGAACAGGACAATTGGTCCATTGTTTTACTTGTACTGGATCATTTCCGAGAAGGATGGGCATGTGTTTTTAGCATCTGTGTTTGTGTGTCTATATGTGTGTAATAAGACAGCAGTGATGGTAGTCTGACTGTAGGCCGAAAGTGAGAAGAGCAAAACATGAGTAAAAAAGACTTAGGGAGCCAGAAACATAAATGAAAGACAAATAGAAAGTGAGAAAAGCAAAAGCATAATAGAAAAATATTTCAAATTGAGCATGAATGGTGTAGGACAACTGTGACATTAGCAGAGATGAGAGCACAGAGTGGGAGCTCAGTTTAAGAGCGATGTGACCTAAAATGACAGTACTTGAACAGGGGGTGGAGCCACAGTGTCAGAGCTTACGGAACCAAATCAAAGAGGAAGAGAATGAAAGTCTCGGGGAGGCGCCGCAATAAGAAAAACTGAATCATTTATCACTATGTGATGCTGCCGGAAAAAATACTAAAATCGACTACAACAGCGGGTTTAGAAGAAGAGTTAGGGCAAGAGACAATAAGCTGAGATCATCCCGGATTACAGTTTTTTTCTGTTGCTAATCGGGTGACATTAGCAACTGAAACCAGCCGGCAGAATAGACATCTTCATTGAAATCGAAAGGACCGTATTGACTGTTTTCTCTTTAATGTTGGTGTGTAACATTTTTCTGTTATTTCGGTTTTTGTGAACAAAGTGACCTTATGAAACTCTCCATCGCATCATAAATATATTAGCTCGTTAATTAAGATGTAGTGTGCCTCACTTCCTGCTTTCCATCGCTCACATTTCTCCCCTGTACACACGGCTGGCTGATGCTGTTCTATCCTTTGTCATTGTAACATGGGTACGAGGCACCATAACTTTCAAAATTGACACATTTAGCCTCACTCAATCACCCCGATTTTTCACAATATCTCTGGTGTGCCATGAGGCTTGTGTATGTTGTGTTTTGAATGGTTTCTACCTCTAATTTTGCATTTGCTATCACCGCCTCCCTATGTAATGACTACCTCCCCTTCCGGGTTATTAATTTAAAAACAAGGGCAATCGGCCCCTTTGCCTCGAGCTGTCTTTCACATGCCTACAATGGATGCAGAAGCACTCCTTCAGTTCAATTCCATCGGAAATTCAACAGCACTTTTTGACTTTCCAGGCATCAACTATGAAAGGTTGGTTACCTCATATTGGAAATACATTGCTTGCTCTTTTAAGCACTATTTTAGCTTCTTGTTTATGCTATATTAAAGTCATGTTTAGCACATAGCTATATTGCACTTTGGCCCTTTTTCATTACTTTTACCGACTCCTAAAATCTAAAATCGCCACATGACTGAAGTGCTCCTGGAGCCTTGAGAGGTGAATCAGGAGAGGGTGTATTTTGAAGTGAAGTCGATCTTTTTTAGAAGTGCAAAATGGTGAAAAATTTCGAAGGGGTTTTCACCATCACCGTGCACAAAAATTCCTTGGCATTTTTTTTTTTTTTGCTCAGATTTGCTTGTGCAGTGCTCAGATGTGTAGTTTGAGGGCATGAAGAAGACATGCAGTCATAAAAATGGCCGCCATTTTGAAACCTCTGCAGACAGGGTCCCCAGAGGTTTTATTTCTTAAATTAAATTCAAAATATTTAAATTGAATTAAAACATACACACATATAAATATATAAAAGATACTTTAGCATTTTTTTGTCATTTAATTATTCTGCAATTTCTCTTCGAATTTTATGAAATTTACAAACAGGTGTCCAAATAGGTAGCAAAAACAAGAATTAAAACTCAAAATAGATAATTTCAGTATCGTTTTGGATAATAATTTTTATTGCTCACTTTTAACATACGTTTAAGGCTGAAGGAGGAAAATCGCTCAGGGACGAATCTCAGGGTTATTAAAAGGGAAAAGCAGTAAAAGCCATAACACCTAAAACTGAGTTAACTTACAAGAATTAACATCTCCATTAATCTGCAAATGCTATACTCCTTTATAAGTAACTGTGTTTTGTGCCTAATATCAATGTTTGTAAATTGATTGTATGAATTAAAGTATAAAAGGTTATATTAATTTCATTTGTAATTTACTTAGCTTCATTTTTTCCCACCTGTTGGCTTGCTTATGTGCTTCTGACATAACAAAAAAATGTGTAAAATTACTTTACCCAAATTGAACTATATACTGAAGATTAGTATATTTAAATGTACACAAAGCCAAGGCTGTAGTATTTAATATTATTAATATGCCTAATTTTACTCCCCTTAATTTTAACAGAACTCATTTAGACTGAAAATAAAACAGAATAATCTATTTTATTCGAATGCATCATCTAAAATAAACAACTTTTAGAAAATCCATTGAATAAAAATACTTCCACATTTAAAATGCATTGTTTGCGTACATATGGTAAGAAAGATTTATATTGCACTTACCGGAAATATTGGCTATAGTCCTACAGATATTCATTGCAGTGAGAGTAGGTTGTTGTATCTGTCATATTCTGAAATATCACACTGCTAAATTGTTAGTTAAACATCTTGTGGTTTGTTAATGCCGGGGTAGTATTTGAAGGTTTCCATTACACTACATTTCTGTGCCAGAGGTTGAATAGCTCACTCCCGCCATGTCTGCGATTGTTTTATTTTCTTTCAACCCTGCATTCCAGCATGACATATATGCAAATTATACACATCAGCATTTAATACTACCCTAAAGATATTTGGGGGTGTAGGTGTGGCAATATATACATGTAATGGTTACTTTAGTTGCACATGAACCACCCAGGCTGGTATCTATAGATCTGAGACGTCATGATAACTGTACAGACAAGACTGTATTTGGTTAACAATAGGTCTGGTAGAAGGCAGCAGGATGCTGAAACATTTAGATTAACGTGAAATATTTTGATTCTCTGAATGCACATTCTTTTTTATGACTGTATTGATCCCCGTGAGGAAACTTTCATTTCACCTCCCCACATCTTGGCCTATGTAGGTGACAGCAAATCCTCGATGCTGCATCATTTTATTTACTGAATAAAACAATGAAAAAAGAAAAAGCATACAAAAGAAAAAGCTTTGTTTGTTGAATTTCGATATGTGTAACACCTATGGTAAAGTTAAAATAAATGTAGATGCTTGGTATGCTGTTTCTCGGGATACACAGGTCAAAATCTGTCAAAACATAATGCCTGATACTAACTGTATGGTACTAAACAGAGATAGGGTTTCTTTAATTATTAAATCAGTAACTTGTATATTATAAAAGGATTTCTACATCATACTGTGATAGAGATTAAATTGATTTTGGAAATTCACTACACTATACATCAACACTTTACATTCGACTTTCCCAGAGGAAACTCAGGATTCAGGATTGGAAACCCTCCTTCCAGAACAAAAACATACATTCTAAGGCCTTTCGATGTCAAAAATCACCACGTAACAAAACTAGCAAGATTCGCCCTAAACTGCCGCAGCACACGGCAGGAGAACATAAAATCAATCAATATGAAGTGTGATATGACTGTATCCTGAAAGCTGTGAATTGTGGTTTTATTTGAAGTGATTCATCTTGAACAGTAAAATTCCCTTTAGTGAATTCTTACAACGAATAACGAGAACTAGAAGGAAGAAAATACTCAAGTAGTGAATAAATACTTATGCGCATCATTTATAGGTGCTTATAGCAAACTGATAATACTTGTGCGTATTCATAAAATGTTGACGTTTTCCGGGTCAGAGGCTTGGTTTCTAGAATCCTAAATTAAATGAAGACGTTGTGCATCGTACTTTAATTTCGCACATTTTTAACACGAACACGTGGCCAACTTCCTAGTAACTGCGAGCTCAGTGACGTTTCGGTTGCGCCTTTTTGTTCAAATTTCGACCGCGCGCTTTTCCGGCTCTTGATTGGTAGCTCAACTAGTCACGTGACTCTTCACCCTTGAACCCTGCGTGGCGCGTCCGCTGCTATTTGTCAAGATCCGGGGCGGGACTGCTCTCTTAAAGCACGTTTAAACATTAAAATAAAATGCAGAGCTGTGTCATTTAGTTTAGAATAATACAAGCAGAATAAGGCAGACATAATATTACGCTGCTTGTACGGCGAGACAAAGTCGGAAGAAGAGACAGTTGCGTATATTTCGCCATGCTTTTGCATGTAAGTTGCTAATAGCCAGTACTCGTGCAATTTGCCAAGTAATGAATGTGATGTGTACATTAAAGCCTTGTCCGCGCAATATCTTATACACCCACCATAAGATGTCAAAATACGTAGCATAAAGTCCTGTTTTCTATACTTGGTATCAGATCAGTCATTCACACTTTTTATTCGGAATGTTTATTTTTTCCCCGCAGTTAAAAATACGGACTGATGTAATTAGTCATGATAAAAAGTGCAAGGAATAATTATGCGTGTAATTGTCGATTAAGAAATAACGCTGTCACTTCTAGTAGTAAATGCATTGCAGTGTATTTTTTACTAATCTGTATTAATGTTTTAATCTAGACTTGTCCGTTTTTTACAAATTCAGATTTAGCAAAATGGTAGAGGTTGTATACAAGGCTCCCAAATTTCATAAAAAATTTGGAGTGAGATTACATTAGGGGCAAGACGAGTGTCTCACAGTCAATGCCTGAGACATGAGAACCCTGCCTACCGCAATCATCTGATCTTGCTCTTACACTTCCACCTTTCCCGCTATCCGTCCGTGTGCGCTTCCATGTAATAACGTGCTTGCAGCGGGATCACGTGTAACATATTTTAGAATTTACCTGGAAACAAGAGATGCTATTTTCTGATTGGCTAGCTGTAAACTTCGCGAAAATATTTAATAATTGATACTTAATTGTCCACGTGGGGAAATTGTTTTTACGCCTCCCTCAGCTTGCTCTTTGCAGATTAAGCTGTCCGCGAAAGGCTGTCACCTGCAATAGCGTCCAGGGAGCTGGGGGTTAAGGGCCTTTCCATTAATTCTATATAAGGGGACACCATGGTGGGCGTTATCCGCTACGTCACAGCGTGAGAAAGACAAAGTGAGGCGTGTGAATTGGTTGAAATTTGTGTATCTCATGGCCAGTGCGTGAGACTTCATAGCCCTATTATGTAATCAAGAACAAGGTCCCACAGTATCGGAAAAAATGGCATCCTGTATTATATGCGATGATGCTGTATTATGATGGATGAGTGGCAACCCTATCAGGTCTGTTTACTTTTATTATTTGAAATCCAGCCTTATTTACTTATATTCCAAAAGGTCAGTAGGTATGTGTGTTAACCCACATGTAGAGGTTGACCAATATGGGTTTTTTAATAGCCGATGCCGATATTTAGGAGTCAGGGTCTGCCGATGGCCGATATATGCTGCCGATATTTTTTGGCCGAAAATTGGACGTTTTCCCCTCTTTTTGCATGATAAAATATCACACTAATAATAGACGATACACAAAATTTCTCAACTTACCATTTATTGAATGCTGACTTGTGTAAATTTAAATATAAACTTTAACAAAAACACAATACAAATTGTAAACAACTTAAACTTATAAACAATAAAAATATCATCAGAATCTCTTTAGCAGTAAACTCCTTCATCAGCTCCCAAGCTCACCAGCCTGCTGCAGATATTGCACATGGCTTTTCGTGGTGTTGGCTTGGTGAAATGCTGCCATGCAGGATTCGATTTTTGTTCAGCCATCAGACAGCAATTACTAAAACAGAAGAAAAGATGCAACGTTAGCATTTTTATTATAGTGCCTTCGTCTTCAATTAATTCTACAATTCCAGTATTACATGCACGTTAAAACAATTACACTCTAATACATTTTGAAAGAAAAAAAAACAATTAACTAAATGCATCATGGTATGATGAGTAGCGTAAAATGCCCAAAACCTTTCACTAACATGTTTATTTTGTGAATTTGGCTTGTAAGCTATCTGTCTGCTAACAATCAGAATCCAGCGATCGCAGAAAATAAAATAACAACTGTCGTATTACACAGCCTTGTATGCAAAGAAAACACAAGCCCCCCTAGTCATTGTGACGTTGTCGACGAATGAAGGATAGACATGTTTAATGGGGAAACTAACTGCGCAAAGTCATGCACTTTTTATCTAGACGTCTGGCAAATTGTTTGAATCTCCGCTCTCAAATGCAAAAAAAAGTTGCACAGAAGGACCATTGTCAGCATCGGCTCAAGTGAATGGTAACCACGCTTTCGAACAAAGTTTTCTCCAACATGCATTGTTCTTAGCAGCTCTGTGTCTCCGAGAATGGCGGCGCTGTCAGTGATCGAGGCAGAGTAACGCAACTCTCACACACGCTGCAACGTTTGAGAGCTGCCTGCTCCGCCCCACACACACAGTGAAACTCTCCGACCCAAGAAAAAAACAGAACTGTTAACATCGGGCTGATATGGTAATAATTAAAATGTTAACAATTAAAACGATTTTTAACTATTAAAAAACATGCGAGTCCACTAATCGCACAAAACTGTCAGAATCAATGATTCTTAATGTTACCTGTAAGCTACTGTTGGTTGAAGCCTCATTATCATTACCCCAGTTCCCAACAGTGTAATTTGCGTTTTCTTTTACAGTAACATTTAATAAGTAAAATAGTTAAATAAACAGGCTATTGAAAGATCAGAATTTAAGCTTTACCGTTTTCTCCCAGGACTCTTCCAAAACTGCTGGCTGGGGTCCTGCATAAGGCAGCATAGGTTACGTGTTCCACAGCAACAATAACACTGGGCTGCCCACAGACGTGCCTGTCTGTAAATTGGTGTAGTGCACTCGGATATCAGCCGATGCCGATACATTAGAAAATGCTAAATAACGGCCCGATATATCGGTCGACCTCCACCCACATGCAACAGTAGCTAAAACTACTATTTTGCTTCATCAAGCATCTTGGTCCCAGGGTTTAAACATGCAGTCTTATTTTTTTGAGTATTTTATTTGGTTCTTGCTCCAGGTCCTTCATCACTATTTAGAAAGGTATTGCTCTGTGCCTCCTCTTGCATTTCTGACTGGCCCTATGCTGCTGTCCTGTTCTGTAGCTCTTCAATGGCTGAGCAGGATTCAGAGGCCTTACCGCTGAGCCAGGAGACCTTTCAGGAGCTGTGGAACCTGATGTATGTTCTCACCGCTAGGGACTTGCTGGTGTGCGACCTTGTTCTACTTTGAATGCAGGGCCCAGTGTTCGTCAGGTGTTATCAGTTCACCAATAGGGTTATTTTTCTGCTAGTGAAATTCAGTAATGGTGCATGGGTGCTGAGGTGCTACTGTTGACTAACCAGTAGAGGGCATTGTCTGATATGCTTATACAAGGGTGTCAAACTCCAGGCCTGGAGGCCTAGAGCCCTGCACATGTTTGGGTTTCCCCGCATTTAATGCTCCTGATTCAACTCCTTGCACTTCCTTGTACTAATTACCATACATCTGAATTGTTTGTGGTCAAACAGGGAAAAAACTAAGCTACACAGGATCTGCCCCCCCGACTGCAGTTTGACACCCCTGTGCTTATAGGACCCAGGTCTGGCAAATCATTGCTGGGGTGCTACTCTTCAGTAGTTGTGCTGGCTGTGAAGTCACCGAATATCACTCTTGTAGCACAATCTGGTTTCAATATGGTTTTTTTTTTTTTGCTTGAGGGCTTCTCACTGGGTTATTCTTTCCTCTATCGCCTATTTTACAGAACTGTACCTCAACTTGATGATTATTCTTCCCCTGGCAGCAGTGGAAATGGGGAAAACGTAAGTGAAAATAACACTTTTTTTCCATAGAAAAAAATACCCTTGCTGTTCTTGCATTTATTATGGACCCGACACAAGACAGGAAATTCAATGGTTCATAGACAGTAGCTTGGTACTGAGGAGGTGACCTTGTGTCCTTTCACTGTGTGGTGACGTCATCCACATGAATTGATGGGAGTTTTGTGTTTTGATAAAGGCAAGTTGGGGTCAGGCTTATTAGACAAGCTGTGCACTGATGCAGAACGGACTTCCTGCACTTCAGCTCTCTCCAATAAGAATGCTGCTATGTTACTTTAAGATGTGAAATTAGTATTGTATAATATGCTCTGTCTTTTATAGCATGATGCTTAATGTAATCCTGTCTGCAGAGCTTGCCTCCGTCCTCCATCCTACCTCCAGTGATTGAACCACGCCATGAGCCCAACTCCACCTCCCTGCTCTCGACCACTGCCTTCTCAGGGGATCATGGTTTTCAGCTCTCCTTCCCTCCGTCTGGTGTGGCCAAGAGTGTTACATTCACTGTGAGTCCTGGGTTATCACCCCCTACAGCTATTAAATATCAGAGGCAGTTCTGCATGATGTGTGAGATGCTAGACGTGACACTAGACAGAGTTTGGCACTTTGGAACAGTGGGCACACCAACTGGCGGGCTGTGGTCTGTATCCAGACAGAAATGCAGTTGAATCCTAACTGCATCCGTCTCCCCCATTTCATTAGTAGCAGAGCCCCTTCCTAGTTGCCATTGCTTTTTTTTTCCTTGGACAAGGTAGTTGGCCCTCTGGGAAAAGTAGCTGGGAACCTCTGCTCTAGAAAATAATAATAATAATAATAATAATACATTTTATTTAAAGGCACCTTTCAAGGCACTAAAGGACACCTTACAAGCATAATATATATTGTTGCAGTACGAAAAATTAGCATCAAATAAAATGAAACAAAAAATGAATAAAAATAAAACAAAGAAAATAATAATAATAATTTAAAAGGTGCAACAAATATATTCATCAAAAGATTTCTCAAACAGAACTTTAATAATACATTTTCAGCATATCATTTTTTTGACGTTGTCCTTGTCTGTGTAACTACTGATTGGAAAAGATTTGAATATAAATATGTAATGACAAACATTTGTTTAGTTGCACTGACTGTTTTAATGTCTGAATGTAAGACCACATTGAAGGTGTCACAGAAATGGGAATTAAGCATTTCATTAATCAATAACTAGCTGTGCAATAAAGAGAGGCATTGTAAAGAATTTATAAATGAAATACCAATTCATCAATTAATAGTTCAAACTGAGAAGGATTTCCAAAAACAACATAAAACGCTCAATAAATACAACATTAAAAAAGACACTAATCAATTCATGTATTAATAATGGAATTTTAAAATTTACTCATGCAGTTAAAAACTAGAAATAACTGAATTAATTGAATTAAAAATAGTGATTTTACTCTGGCATTTTAAGAACATAAGAACTATACAAACGAGAGGAGGCCATTCGGCCCATCTAGCTCACTTGGGAAGAACTTAATAACTTAGAGTTGTTAAAATCTTATCTAGCTCTGATTTAAAGGAATCCACGGATTCTGCTTGCACTACGTTATCAGGAAGACTATTCCATACTCTTCCACTTGAATTTCCATTTTCCAGCTGCTTTTCCTCTTTGTATTAGCTATTCAATTTGCTTAATCACTTATCTTTTTAGCTTCTCTATTTAGCCTTTCTGTGACATTTTGGGCCTTGTGCTGGTAAAACAAGGACAAATGAAGCTAATTAGTCATAGGATGCAAGAAGATCTCTGATTGGTTAGAGAGCTGCACTCTTTCATAAATTCAGATTCTCAGCAAATATTACCCATTTGTATTTTAATTATAACATTTTTGTGGAACATGTTTCATTTCGGTGGGAGCACACTCTCCCGAATGATTAAAATAAACAGAAATGACCATAACTTAAGTAATACAGTGTAGCCAAAAATTATTTGTACATTGTGGGGAAAAATGGATGATGATGAAATTACATCATTTGAAAAACAATTTGCAGAAAATGTTTTGAATAAATGTTGGTCTTGTTTCTTCACATAACACACACATAATTGTAACACTTTAGATAGTTTGTAAATTTTGTTCATTATCCTCAGTATCACTTCCAGTTTTGACCAATTTTTTACAATGTACAAATAATCTTTGGCTACATTGCTTATATCCTGTCTACTTGTTACTTTAGATTTTTGCATGAACTGTTCATATTTCAATGGAATGCTTGTTTATCTGCCTTCATTATCCTAATAACCACTTTTATAATGTAGTGGCCACTGATTGGTGCATTAGCTAAGGCATATATCATCTGAAATTATATTGGTCGCCACCTCAACAAGACTCAGTTGTGATTGGATAAATGGTGCTTCAGCTTGTATGGATCAGGAGACTAAAATCTTTCATTAATGAACACTTTTATAACAAGTAAGATGTAAACTAAGTGGTTTGACTCAGAATTGACCGGAAAACAAACACTAACGTGGCAAAAGCAATCGAGAGTGGTTTGGCCCAAATTGGGCACATGGTGATGACATCATGATAAAAAAAACTATATCTCAGAAACTAAATCAGCACAAATGAAAGTTCAATGACACAGAAAACCTGTATAAATGTAGCACAATTGATTAAGGGCAGTTTAGTTAAAATCTGAAACCTGTGTGGGGGTGTATCTTCAAACAGGCACCAGGGGACTGTACTACAAAGCGGGGTTACTGGCTTATCGGGGTAATTTGTTGGATTTAAGGTAGTCTGGGCAAAATGTAAGTGAATGAATAAGAAGTCCATTTAACTGGGGTACCTTAAATCCGACAAGTTACCCCAATAAGCCAGTAACCCCTCTTCGTAGTACAGGCCACAGATCTGTAGCTATAGGGTATGAGAGAGTGCTGTTCTCTAACCAATCAGAGAACTTGTTGTATCCCATAACTAATTTGCATTATTTGGCCTTGATTTACCAGCACAAGCCCCAAAGTGTCACAGAAAGGCTAAATGGAGAAGCTAAGTGATTAAGCAAATCAAATAGGCTAAAGGAGACGTGATTAAGCAAATTGAATACCGAAAAGGAAAAGCAGCTGGAAAATGGAAATGGAAAGGTAGCTGCCTTCTTAAATGCCAAATTCAAAATCACTATTCTTAATTGTTTGTGAATTCAGTTATTTATTTTTCTTTTTAAACTGCATTTTGAAGTAGATTTTGAAATTCTATTATTAATTTACGAATTCATTGTTTTTTGTGATGTGTTGAGTGCTTTTGTGAAACGGGGCATTTTTATATTTTTCTAAATCTTTTTACTATGAACTATTTTATTAGTGGATCATTATTTCATTTATAAATTTGTTTGTTTTTATAATTCCTCTTCTTTTTGCATAGTTAGGTATTGTGTAATGAAATGCTTTATTGCTATTTGCGCGATACCTGTGGTTTACCTGTGGTCATTAGACAGGGATGTTCCTGTAATATAAAACTACAGCTTTGTGTGATGCTTTTGATGTTTTTATTTTTGAAGTATGTTCATTGTCTAAGGATGGAGAAAATACAGGTTTTGACTGGGAGGAAGAATAAGGTTTGATGTATTTTGCCATTCTGCCCTCCTGACCCCAGTACTCCTTGGATCTGAACAAGCTCTTCTGTAAAATGGGCAAGCTATGCCCTGTGAAAGTCCTGGTGGATCATCCTCCACCACAGGGCACCATCCTGCGCGCAACAGCTGTCTACAAGAGCCCGGAGCACAGGGGTCATGTGGTGCGTCGTTGTCCCGTCCATGAGCAGACCAATGAGAGCAATGACGGTGAGAACGCTGGTCCTTGATTCGCCAGGAGGGGATGGGCTCCAGGTGAAATTAAATTCTGACCAAGGCACTTCCTTCTTCCCCTAGACTCCACCCCCCGCAGTCACCTGATCCGCGTGGGAGGCTGCCTGCAAGCTCGCTACGTGGAGGATGGAAACACGAAGAGTGCTGTGGTGCCATATGAGCCCCCACAGGTGTGTTGCTCCGTGGATCAGGGCGCTGTGCCCGCGATCAGAGAGCCTTCGGTTCTCCTGACTTCACCAGTGAGCCCTTAAGCAAGGCCGTTAACCATAAGTTAGACTGACTGACCCTGCTTTCCGACTTTTCTTATTTGTCACTTTGAATAAACTTATCTGCCAAATAAATGTAAATATACTAAGAAATGTATAGGCCTACCCCTTCGTGCACGGTGGTTCCTTTTGCTTGGGGGAGCAATGAGTGACAAAAAGAACCCCAACCCCTTCGGTTTGTGTGCAGCCTGGCTCAGACGGGACCACGGTGTTCTACAGCTACATGTGCAACAGTAGCTGCAAGGGCGGCATGAACCGGAGGCCCATCCTGACTGTCATCACTCTGGAGACGCCGGAGTGAGTCTGCCCGCATGTCCCCTGCATGCACGCGCCCCTCTCTTCAGTTCTGTGTCTGGCAATCCACCTGTTCTCTCCTGTAAGACCAGTTTTCCAAATTCGCCGACGTCTCACGTTCTCGCACCTCTCTCGAAGCGGCCAGCTCCTGGGCCGTCAGTGTTTCGAGGTGCGAGTGTGCGCCTGTCCCGGCCGGGATAGGAAGTCCGAGGAGGACAAGCTTCGGAAGATGAATGAGAAGCCCGAGGTCAAGACCGCCCCCAGGACCAAGCGACGTAAGAGCGCAGTCTGACTGCTCGTCTGCGAGGGTTTGGGTTGCAGTGAGTTTAAATTGGACTTACTTCCTCGTGTTCTTTGGTAGGTATCAAAGAGGTGTCCGGTCCAGCCTCTCAGGAGAAGAACTGCAAGCAGGTGAAGCAGGCCAGCAGTGAGGAAATCTTTCTGCTGGAGGTGAGCTGAAGTACACAGGCATATGTTAAATTTGCACACCAATACTAATTGTATCTTATCTCATATTGTTACCTTGCTTTTGTGATGGTGTATGTGTGTGTATCTATGCTGGTCTTTTCCCCCAGGTACGTGGGAAAGAGCGATTTGCGATGCTGAAGAAAATCAATGACGCTCTCATTCTCATGGACCTGTTGCCCCCAGCGGATCGGGACAAGTACATGCGGACAATGTGAGTTGCCTTCAGGGTCTAAAGGCGAGTTCTTCCTGTCTGTGTCGCTGCTGGCGAAGTCGTTTTGATCGGACTGCTGTTTCATCAGCTTTCAAAGAACCAGCCAAACCAGACCAACAAGCATTGGACCAGAAAATGAGGAAGATATGCCTTGTGATGGAGGAGAGCAGTTCTGAGATGCTGTATCTGAGAAGGATTTCAGCCCTTTTCTTCCTGCAGGTTGTGCTGCTCACTCTCCAGCACTGCTCTGCTTCTTTTTGCTTTGCTATTCTGCTATTTTTGCAATTTACTCTGAATGATTTCAGAGTAAAACTGGCAAGTGTTCTTTGAATTGTCTGCAATTCCATTGAGCAGTTTAAATGCACTATGAATTTAATAAACATCTATCTTCATCAATAAAAGATCTGAAGGGGAATACAGGCAGACAGCCCAGGTTGCGAACAAGCTCTGGCCCTAACCCTAACCATACACTAGAAGACTGAAAAACAGTGTGTAATTTAGTCAGACTACAGGTTAGTGCTGCTGCAGGGTCTCTCTCATGCTGGAGAAGGCTCACCTATTGCTGGTCGATGGCCAAAGCAAAATTTACATTATTACTGTATTAATGTTAAACTTACCTACTGACCTAAAGACAGACTTATCTTGGCTTTACACCTAACATTTTTGGGCAATTTAAATAAGTTAAAAGTAAGTTATATTGCCCAAAAGAAATGTTAGGTGTAAGGCCAGCATAAGTCTGTCTTTAGGTCAGTTGCTAAGTTTAACATTAATACAGTAATAATAATAATAACTACATATTGTAAAATACTAAAGGAAAATGAAACACAATACAACACAATAGGGCCCCTTTAGTAAATTGGGCTGGACTGTCTGTATACACTATTTTGTTAATAGCTATGTTTATAACAATTTTAAGTAAAATTAGTGCCTAAATCGACTTAAAATTGATGTTGGATTATTATTTTGTGTATAATCAGGAAACGTATTCATCTGATGTTAAAGTCCAGAGAACATAAACTGTAATTTGCCTTCCATTATGTAAAGTTCTATTCATTTCAGTGCATACGTTTACTGTGCAAGGGGTTGCAGATAGTTTTTTTTTTTTGCTAGTTTTAAACATAAAAAGCATTAATACATTACATGCTATTAATATCAGAAACATCAACCAAATGGGAGAGCAAGACCATCAATTACGTTTGTAAGAGCGGGTCAAAAGCCATCAACTACAGGAACCACAAGAATCAATCTGCTGCAAAAGGCCCAATCATGGGAAATGAAGGTAGACCTGAGGGAAAGATTGCAATTCCCTCCGGTTGTCCAGACAACCCTGAGGCCAGATGCAGTATTGTGGTCTGAAGAGGCAAAGAAGATCATCCTCATCGAACTTACAGT
>JAODUD010000002.1:25252993-25264229 GCA_026784285.1 Stomatorhinus walkeri
TAGCTGGAAGCCAGGGGGAGTTGATGGGCAGTGATTTGGCCACCACTGCTGACCCACCAATGTTGAGGGTGTTGCGGCTCAGGGTTGAAACACCCAATGATCATTGGATACCGCCTGATGACATCAACTCGTCCTGGCTAAGGCTACATTCACTAAAAGTGAGTGAAGGAGAAGCATCTTTGGATGTAATTATAATCATAAGGCTTAAAAAATCTGAAACCTGTCGCATCCTAGCAGCTAAAGCCTGTATTTCTAAACACGGTTTTGCTTTCTCTCCTCATTTCTGCATTTCCTTCCTATATTAGTTTCACTTCTCAGACATTTCAATTTCTGCATATTTTTTATTAAAAATTATTTTCATTTGTATGCAGTCTCTTGTCTTAAATATGCAAAAATCAACTCAACTCAAAGAGGTCTTGTCTATATTTTTTGTGCATCTGTTACAATCTTAATTTTAGAGCGAAGCTCCGAACTGTTGAAGGCTGGCACATGCACTGCGTGAAGCAAGAGGGTTTTTATAAATCATAAAGGTGTTTGCTTGATATCCTCTCCTTTGTAGGGCACAGACAAACCCGTGGCGGGGGCAGTTTGGAGACACCGATTCACATAATAATAATAAGAACAACTATTGTTGATCAGTGTGTGGAAATTCCCTTTATCCCTCCCCCACCGTGAAGGGCAGCACCTAGGGGGCTGGGGGCCTCACTCCAGGAGCCACAGACATACCAAGGCCAGGATCAAACTGGTAACCTTCCAATCGACAGGCTTAGCACACTGAGCCACATGTTGCTCCAAAGACCCTTGGCAACAGTGGGATTCAAACTCACACCTCCACAGGGACTGGAGGTTTAAACCACTCTGCCACACTACCATTGGAAAGAGGGTTGGGAAGGAACACATTGTATGCGTGTGTCTGTATGTGTATATGTATGCATGGGTGTGTGTGGATTAAGGTTATGTTATATTATATTGTGGAGACCAAATGTTCCCCACATTGTGATAAAAACCTGTTTTTTTTTAACATGGTCCCCACAAGGCTCTGTGAATGCAACCAAAAAACTTTAAAAAGGACAGGGGTGGGCTGATTTGGAATGGCTTCCCTTAATGCATCGATCTTTTGTTCAGATAATTAAATATAAAGGTATTCTCCGATGAGGGGGGTGGTGCTTGGGCATTAAAAAAAAACTTAAAATACCAAAAGTCTAATACTTAGTTTGGTTACTTGTGGTTAAGATTAAGGCTGGGTAGGGGTTAAGGTTGTCAAACTTGTCATGCCGGGATTAGAGTTTTCCCCATACAAATGAATGGAGAGTCCCCACAAATGCATAATTACAAACGTGTGTGTGTGTGTGTGTGTGTGTACGTCCCGTGGGATTCATCGCCAGCTACAGGCAGGATGAACATGGAGGGAAAGCTGAAGGGGGGTGTGGCTTTGGTCCACGAGTGGTTTGGGTTGCCCTGACATTGGAAGCATATAAAGTGTGTAGCAGTCATTTGATGTGTACACTGTGTCATTGATTTTGTGTCCCTGGGCTGTGACAGTCTGCTGCCGTTTGCGGATTATTGTCTTTACTTTGGTGTCTGCTGGATGCTGGGTTGGACTGGAGATAGATTTCGGTGCTATTTGTCTTGGGCTAGTTTTTTTGGGTGATGTTTCATACACTATGAAACTGGGGGCAGGGGACTGAGACTAAAATAGCTGCAGGTTAGCCACATCTACATCTACATATTGAGCAGCCTCGTTTTGTCCATAGCGACATGCCAAGGAGTCGACAAGGCATAAGTGTAGCTAGGCTGAGCTTCCAATGTCTCCCCAGCTACAAGTACAAGCAGTATTGGAGCAGGAACTACATAAAAACGTCTAACAAAGTGAGTGAACTAAGGATCAAACCTCTGGTCACTAGACACTTACAGGTGTCTTGCAAGTGAATTAAAGTACTTATACAAGTACTAACTACTGTATGTTAAGCTGGTTGATTTAAACCCTTCCCTCAAAGTATCTCAGTACAGATGCAGACGCATACAGATAAATTGCCATTTACGTTCAGATACCAACCATGCCTTTACATTTAGCCCATAAACATAAATTAAACATCCTTACATGTTTTCCTGCCTGAAACCTGTTCCTAATTCCTGCCATTTAATAGTCCATCCATCCATTATCTTTACCCACTTAACCTACTGGGTTGCAGGGGGTCTGGAGCCTACCTGGAAGCAATGGGCACGAGGCAGGGAACAACCCTGGACAGGGGGCCAGCCCATCACAGGGCACACTCACACACCATCCACACACACACCTACGGGCAATTTAGTAACTCCAATCAGCCTCAGCATGTCTTTGGACTGTGGGGGGAAACTGGAGTACCCAGAGGAAACCCTACAACGACACAGGGAGAACATGCAAACTCCACACACATGGAACCCAGGCGGAGACTCAAACCCAGGTCCCAGAAGTGTGAGACTACGGTGATAACCACTGCACCACCATGCTACCCCCATTTAATAGACCTTTAATAGAATTTTTGCAGCCAAAGCTTTTGCATAGCATAAACAGTGAAAGTGATGTTTTAGTTTTGCATTTTATTATATCCGTGTTACAGACCTGTATGCGCCACAACACATGGCAAGCCAGTTTCATTAGTTTGCATACCAAAATGCAAATGGGAGTTTTGTGAACAGGGGGGAGGTATGGAGAAGGGGGTCTCTCTAAATTGTTGTGAATTCTGCAAGATCCTCTGTGGTCACTTGGTAAAATAGACTGGGAGGGAGGAGCAAAGATTTCTGACACTTCTAACACGAGATATTAGCAAGTATGAAATATGCTTTTTAAATAGCTGACATTTAGACATTTTTTAATATTAAAATTAAATAAAATCTGAGACAGACTAGTGTCATTTTCTCGAGGCACCCCCTTTTTGAAAGGAAAATGTACGCACATATTTAGGCCTGCCTGAAATATGAGGTGTAGATCGATACTGAAATAATGATTCTATTTTGAGAATTGAATCTAATGTTAAAATAACGTCTTTCTACCTGGTAATTTAACTGTTAATACTTTTATATATAGAGCAGGATATGAACTACTACTTCCCATAAGAGGGGAACAGACTTTCACGGTCCTAGACACTAGTGACCGGGGAAATGGAATAATTTATCCGGCAATACATTTTACCATCAGTGTTAGGCCCATACTGAATATCAGTATCAAATTCGGCATTATCAGCCTTGGTATTGGATCAAATGGGAACAAAAAGCAAATTGCCCATGCCTAACGAAATACTGTGGCTGAATGGATGGCCCCACAGAGTCTCTCTTGTACACTCCTCTCCCCCATCACTTTGCATGTGCCTTGCCTGCATGTCCACCTTGTGTCGTGCAGTTTGCAATGTGGAAGGATATTTACATGCACAGTAAAATTGATGTGGCCATGTGCATACATGCAAATGGACGAATATTTCCCCAAGAAAAACTGTAGGGTGTGTTTGCATAGAAATAACAAAGATAATGTCCACCTAGATCATAGGAGGTCGGTTCATGCAAGCCTACCTAAATTTCTTTCCTTGTAGCTGTGAAACGGGTGTCAGAGGATGCAAAATGGGATTTATGAAGACATTCGTCTCATCCACACTAGGTAAATATTTAAATTATTATTTCTCTAACCCTACTTGAGGGGGCAAAAATAATTACATAATATATTAATTAACCAGAAATTAAATGTTAGTTATGTACTGATTCCATGTTCATTCATCATTAATTAATCATAACTGTTCATGTATTTCATTTAGTTACTATATTTGTTCATGATTTATACTTGAGTAGTAGCTTGGTTACTAAGTTATCCCCCCTCAAGTAAAGTTTTACTTTTTTATTCCTGGTTTATAGTTTTGCTATATTTTGCAGCTTGTGACTATTTTTAAACCAACGTCGATGTTTTATGTACAGTTGGATTTCTTAGTTCTGGAAAACAAAAGTGAACCTCTAATCATTTTCTAAAATTTTGTAATGCTTAATGACAAGGCATTAACATACTCAGTAGCATTGATTCTGAAATGACTAAATTGTGATTTCTAAAGCTTATTTGAAACTTCTAAGCACATATCAAATTTACATCCATCCATGACTCTTTGTGCAATAACTAATATGCCTGCAAGATCGAGGTGCAAATAACCACAAAACTCATACATTTTAATTGTGAGTAAAAGATAGTTATTACAAAATACTAATACCATGAAAGGACCAGTGAATTTTTTAAAGCGCCAAAGATTTTTACTACCACACATCTACCTAGCTCAGTGCTTTAACAGACCTATTGTACTATAACATTATTGTGTGGACTTCCTAATGGTTTAAGCCCAATGAAATAGGATGTTCTGAAAAAGATGGTAAGCAAAAAGTTATTATGAGATTATCTATTTCAATTTTATTGCTAATAATGATTAATAATTCGCGGGGACCCCATAGTAGAAGCCGGACTACTTCTGGAAAAATTAAAAATATATAAAACACTGATTTGGCTTGTTATTATAAAATATTTTGCACGTACGCCTATAGACCCTTTATATTCAATTCAATACAAACAAATATGGATGAGTATTTTTATGTGGGCTTCTTACAACTGGAAAAATTCGAATAAAACATCAGAATCTTTGCTCTGTGAGTGCATGGTTGAAGATTTCAAATATATCACTTATCATTTGTATGCGTCCTCATAACCCTGTATTAAATAGTGGTTGTTTATATAATTATTGCTTGTTTTTGTGTCTGTCATGTCAAGAATAACAGTCACTGCCAAGACTGTTTTCTTTTCTCTGTACAAAACAAGAAGAAAAATATTTCTTTTAATTTTATACATTATAGTATAAAATAAATGTGGCGAACGTAATATGATTTTGCACTTATCATAATTACTCATAACTACAAACAGGGATTTACAAAAGACTTACAAAAACAGAGAGTAATAAATGCTATTTTTACAGAGGACATGTACATATATTTCTCAAACAGCTGCCCTGCCTTCTTCCAATTTTCAGTTGGCAAATCCGTGGTAATAAAATCATACTTCCTGCAAGGGTCTGCAGTTAGCAGGTTTTAATGCCTGGTTATGCCAGATGTTTTTTTTTCTCTATTATCGTTCACCTATATTACCTTCTCTCAATGGGTGCCTGTTCTATAAACACAATGATGGGTATTTTATTGCTTGTTTGTGTGTGTGTGTCCATTTGTTTGTAGTGACTTTATCCAAATAAGTACAGTAATCCTAGGAAGTCAATGCTGTGAGGCAACAGAAATCCGGCATGGGATGCCCATCTTAGTGTCACTCCTTCACTTGGATTGTGTCCAGTGAGGGAAACCAGTGCAGTTTCAGAAACTTCTAAGAATACAAAGAGAACCACATCAATGCTGGAGCCCCGTGTGCTTGTGATCTATTTACGTATTTTTCAGTTTGATGTCTTTGTCTCTTTTTACATAGAAACGTCTGTGCGTGATTTGAGGATGTGCAAAATAGGACTTGTGCTACTTATGGGTAAGTCCATATTATTCGCAGTGTTACCTTAATAACCTTAAAAATTGGTAAGTGGTAAAAATGCCTGAGTGGATAACTGACAATAAGCAGAGCTAACCCCGGTTGTTTCACAACACAAACCAGACATATAGGACTAATCTATCTCAGAAAGTCTGAATTGACATGAATTCTCTCCTGTGGCAGCTATTAAACCATGCTTCTCCCTGTCCTGAAGCCTAAGGCCTGCTTCCTCCTGGGGCATGGCTACAGGTGCACAGGGGGTGGGCACTGGATCATCTGGCCAGCCAATCATCTTCCCATTCACCAGGGACTGAACAAATTTAACCAATCATTATTGATTTCATACAATCACCCCCCCCCCCCCCCATCCACCCAATCAATACATTTTACTGTCAGCTTTTACCCACCAGGAAACCCCCTACCCAAGATGGTAACACTACTGTTTCTTTTCCAATTTGTGGACTTTCAATCCAGTATATATGGGTTGCTGGGCAGAGCGACAGTACTTCCTACAAGGCAATGCGTCCAACTGGGATGATGCCAGAGAATACTGTCAGCTGTGCTTCAAGGAAATGGCGAGCCTGACAGCCGAAAACATGCCACTAATCGCCAGCTGCCTCAATGGATCCTATTGGGTCGGTCTGCGCAAGAACCTGAGCGGCACGATGAACTGGTCCTTGTGGTCCAATAGTGACCCAGTGACATTTCAAAACTGGTACCCGGGCTGGCCCGCACCCCCCAAGACCAAGCAGGTTGTAATCAATCAGACCCACTTTCCACCAGAAATACCCAACAATTCCTGCTACATAGAAATTGAGGATGTGTGCAGAAACTATACCAACTACACAAAGTTTTATGTTTATAAAGAAGAATCAGAGGCACCTCCTCCAGTCACCCAGGAAGAATCTGTCATTGAAGACACCTGTGTATCTGTGATGAGTTTTGGGATGTGGCAGGACCAAAATTGCTCTGAACTGAAACCCTTTATCTGTTATGAAGGTAAGGGATATACAGTACTATGCAAAAGTCTTAGGCAGTCAAAGGAAGTATTTAATTCTATTTATCGGGGTAAAAGGTATATATTTCCTCAGAACAAAAATCACAATTTAATGTTATAACTAGGGCTCTCAAGTCGAATGCATGGACCATGAAACACATATTTTAACCAGCTCACATACTCATATGCCACACCTTGTGTTTCTCATGTTTTTTGAAGTAAGGAATAACGCCCACCAAGGTGTCCCCTTATATAGAATTAATGGACAATGCGTAGGCATACAGAGTGGAGTTTTCCGCAGAGTTAATATCTGTCCCGAGTTATACAGAGTTAATAGCCACCTACCAGCCAATCAGGAAATAGCATTTGTCATCTCTGGGTTAATTCCAAAATGAGTGCCATGTCATGTAATCCCACTGCAAGCACGTTAATACCTGGATGCGCACACACACGGATCAAGATCCGATGAATTCGATAAACTGGGCTCTCATGCCTCACGCAATGACCGTGAGTCACACACTCCACCTCTAACAGATGTAATCTCACTCCAAACTTTTGATGAAACTTGAAAGCCCAGATTGTAAATTATGACACAACACAACGAAAACTAACAAGAATTTGTTCTGTTCTCTAAAGAGTTACTGATATCTATTTGGATGGTTAGATGAGCATGCTTCAGTTTCCAAACCTCTACTCATTTCATGTACAGTCGACCCTCGTTTATCGCGGTTAATCAGTTTCAGACACTACCGCGATAAGCGAATTTCCGCGAAGTAGGATTCTTAATTTACAATATTTTCGTAGTTAGAACATAGAAAACAATGTTTACGACCTTCTAAATATGTTTTTTAAAACATTATTAGAACCCTCTAGACATGAAATAACGCCCATTAGTCACCACTACACTCCTATTACCCAATATATTAGACAAGAGAAAATAAGACGTTAGATGTTACAAATATCATATTATTGTACATTTAATTACGCGCACACACAGTTCTTACACACAACCACTAACCTATGAAAATCCCTGAAAAGCCATCGTGGGGCTTAGATAAAAGTTCTCAGAAATTACGAACACCTGCAAGAGCAAAGATGCTTCCGAAGCGTGGCGATGTATCATTTTCACTGTGTCGATCAACTTTTTAATGAATATACTGTGGCGACGGGCATCGTCTGGGAGCATCGCAATATACTGGGGCATCGCGGGAGCAGAGAAACATGCTATTTATTAGTAGTCCTTACAAAGACTACAACAGACACACAACAAGCACCAAAACCACAATTAGGCCTACACATAGGAAACACAAGGTTGTCAGACGCCAAACTGTAAGATGAGATTTACGGAAGATAGTTACACACGAGGATACACCGGGTACACACAAGACACAGTTAAGCACACGCGTAACAACAAGGGATTAACCATGACAACAATGACAGCAGCAACACGAGCTATTTACAACTGCGCGCGGGGCATGCTGCGACATGAGCCCCGCCGGTGCTACAATACAACCGCAATAGAGTAAAGCGCGAAGTGACGAGGGATGACTGTATTTGTTCAATTTCAGCACCAGCTGACTTCAATACGTCAATTAGGTATTAATTAGCCATAGGAGGCGCGCTAGTGGTTAAGTCTGTAAATACATGATTGCGCTGGATGGATGCTTCAAATACTGGGGTGACTTTAGGAGAGGCTTTGAAAAGGCTAAGTTGACACACGTTGACAGACTTCATAGTTTTACACCAACATGAAGATAATTAAAAAATAATTTCTTAGACTGCGTAAGACTTTTGCAAAGTACTTTACTTTCATTTTGATTGAATTTTGCACAGTAAGTTTTGCCAGTAGATACCTTACTGACACTTCAATCCACCCATGTGGTACAGGTCTTTCAGTTCGGTATGGATATGTACCAAACAAATGCTACAAATACGGAAACTTGGTGTGTTTGTGTGTTTCCCCCTAACGGTATTCAGAAAGGGGCGTTTGAAGCTGCGCCACTACGCATGCGAGCATACGTCCTAATGTGAAGCTGGAAGCTGTTCATGTGAATACAGTACAGCATAGGTTTTTTTTTAATCATAATGGATATTTATTTTGTTATGCTTTGTTATTTTGAGACAATATTTGTGTTGCACAGTTCTAATATGAAGCTGAAAGCTGCTAATTTGAATACAGTACAGAACAGGTACAGTTCATTTTCTAGATGTGCAGCTTAATGGATTAATTTTTATTTACTTGAGAGAATATTTATTTTGAATTACTTTTAAATACATTTTAGTTGTTTATTAGTAGGTTGGAGCAGTATTGGCAGAGACCTTTATTTAAGAAAGAGTCATACTTTGCTCAGTAAACCACAATTTAACAAAGAAAAACAATTTATTTCTTTGACCCCTACTGTACAGAAAATGTACCAAACCATGACTTCAAAACCGAGGTACATACCAAAACGTAATTTTTCATGTACCATTGTACCCCTACTATTTATACTTTCGCACTTGTTATTAATTGTTATGATTCTATTGAAGTGTCCTTTAAGTAATCTTTTCGTTAATTTATCGGAATGCTTTGCATTGTTTTCACAATATCCTTCAATATTCTCCTGTCAACTAACCATCTCTCCAAAATATTCATCCATCGACAGACCGCTTCAAAGGGCAGGCGACAATCTCTAATGTGACCCTGAACAGCTCACATCTGAGCTGGATGGCTGGACCTGGAAACATTACCAACTATAGGGTGGAAATCAATGGGACTTTCCAAAATTTGTCATATGACTCTACTATCTCATATCACACAACCTCCCTGAATATGCCTCTTGCCAACCTCACCCCAGGCATGCAATACAATGTCCAGGTCTTCCCCGTAAAATGTAGTAGGGACCTGAATCCGGAAAACGTTTCCTTCTACACCAGTGAGTAAACATTCTGCATAGGAATGGAATGAGGCATGTCTCATGATTTACTAAATTAGGGGATACTGGTATTAATAGTGATGCTGTATGTTTTCCTCTCTGCAAGAACCTGACCAGGTTCTTGATCTAGCTGTTAAAGAAGTCCAAACAAGCTCTGTCCTTCTCTTCTGGAAGAGTCCAGTAGGTGGCCATAGCTCCTACACTGTAAGAGTGGTCAACAACTCTATTGTGAATAGCACAACTAACGAAAGCTGTTGGATCACTGGCCTCTTGCCTGGTGGCTTTTATGAGTTTGCAGTTTATTCTGAAGTGCTGGACATGTCCATTGAGGGGGACCCAAAGAACATTTCAACCTACACTAGTAAGTAAAGTCAATTAAGAGTGGTAATACTTCACATAGTTTTATCCAAAAATATGAGATTTGCATCTTTTTAAATCTGGTTTAACTGCTTTGTTCTAGGACCCAGTAATGTACAAAACCTAAATGTGACTTTTAATAACGAAACGTCGATCGGGCTGAAGTGGGACAGGCCAAACGGGAATAGCTCAGGATTTTTGGTCGAATTTGCTCAGGTGGGCTCAAACCTGAGCAACGTAAGCACCAGTAACACCGCTGTGACATTGAATAATCTTACCCCGGGCACACAGTATCAACTGAGTGCGGTCTCCTTGGTGCCGGATCCTTCACTGAAAGGGGAGAATGTCACAATCATGACATTTACCAGTAAGTTACATTGTTTTTACAGCTGTGTGTTTATTTGACAGGAACAATACATATAAGAACAGACAGGAAAGTAGAACTAATAATAGGTGAATGGAACAGAGAAACTTTAACATAAGGTTTCCTTGAGAACATATAGTAACTGACATAGGCATTTGTATGCTGACAAAGATATCCATAGTGCTTATTCAATCAAAAGCTTGAGATGTTAACTGAAAGATAATCAACAAAGATAAATCGAAAAATATCCATTATAATGACATTGATATGCATAATAAAATAGCATTCTTTGCTGTACCCAACTTCGTACTTATTGAGATATCAATATTTTGGCTTCAGATCGCCACAGGTGACTCAAAACACAAAGACAGCTTCAGAAATGCACTTCAAGCGTCCTGGTGATGCTTTGTGTTTTTGTTTACAGATCCAAGCCCCATTTCTGCATTGATCTTGAACAGCAGCAAAAGTGCCATCACAGCCAACTGGAATCATACTGTTGGAAATGTTGAGTCTTATAGGCTAGACATCAGCTTCAACTATACAACTACAAGCTTGGTGACCAACCAGACCCAAAGCACTTTTTATAACCTCAAATCAGCTGCACAATATAATGTGACAGTATACGCCCAGGTAGGGAATGGGGCGTTCCTCAGTGGGCCAGTGAATGGCACACAATATACATGTGAGTAAATGCTAACCACTGTCTTCACTGATGAAATTTTATTCGGAATAGCTTTATCTGTCACTTTGTCATGCATTTTTGTCATACAATGTGCTTTCATGCGTAAAGGTCACACTGTCAGCTGAATCTGAGACCTTCAATAGCACACTGACTTTCAAATATAAATCCAACACCCTGACTTTCACTCTCGCGAAAGAAACCGGTTTAACTGCTCAGCCATGAGTTTTTAAACTGGGCAGCCGTGAAAGGTAGCTCAGACATAGCAGCTAATCCAAGGCAGGGTTGGGGCTGTGCACTATATCCACGGAAATAAAGGTAGCTGATTACGAGAAAGATCTCGGTGTATATGTTGATGCTTCCATGTCCTACTCTCGCCAGTGTGGGGAAGCAATAAAAA
>JAODUD010000002.1:25265670-25279976 GCA_026784285.1 Stomatorhinus walkeri
TTACATACTGTACCCCTGGTTTAGAGCAGAGGGAACACAGATGTACCGTAAAATCCCTCAAGGGGCATCCAGTCTCTCATCCCTGTTAGGCCACGTCATTGTGTCTACATCACACCTGATATTTTCTCTTCTGAGACAAAGCGGGAGAAATCTTTATGCCTTGCAATCATGCACCTGTGATATAAGATTGTGAACACGTGTTTCTCTTTGTTTCAAGAGATTCTTATCTGAGAACATGTAATTCCATTTATTTTCAATCGAAGACCAATTTTATTGTTACCTCTGACAGTGTGTGATTGGCCTTACTGTTTACTACATACCTGAAAGAAGTTTAAAATGATTTGATTGATGACACTAATGCATGGTGGGATAGTATCAAAGCGAGTGAGAGACCTGCAACTCTCAGTGATTAATGTACGAACTGTTTTGATGACTTGTCAAAGTCAGATGAGAAATGCTAATTTGTGTGGGAGACTGTGTTACTTGTTTGAGAACTGCATTAAGAGTGGTGAGAATGGTGTTTCTCGTGAGAAAACTGCATGAAAGCGACTGAGAAAAACTGTAAAATGTTTGCAAGCTAGCAGAAAATATTTGGAAATATACCTTCAAAAATGAAACTAATTATATAAAATTGTGTACAATTGCAGTCTGCTCACAGGTTCACATGTGGCATAAATTTACAGTGGACTCTGGTTTTTGTTGTCCCCAGTGCCTGTCCCACCTGATACACTCAATGCTACCTTCGTAAATGCGAGCTTTGTCACGCTGACATGGACAGTCTCTCCAGAGTTGTACCTGGCACAATATCTGGTGACATACAGTAGCACATTCTGGAATCAGCAGGGGAACCAAACTGTTCAAAGGAAGACGGCAATTTTCAGTGGCCTTCATTCAGGAACTCGATATGACTTTTCCGTTCGAACAGTGGCTGGACAGAATCGCAGTGACCCTGTTACAATCAGTGTCACCACAGGTAAAGTTATCCTTTACTGTTTACTGTGTTTCTATGAAATTATTCATCTTTCATGATACCCCCCTTTCATTTCACCCAATACCAGATTTAGATAGATAGATAGATAGATAGATAGATAGATAGATAGATGAGTGAGAGTGTACAGTGAGTATACAGTATTTTTATTATTATTTTTTTTTACTGATGTTATTCCAATCTGACCACTAAGTTTTCGGTAACTCGTATTTCTCCTGAATGAAATAGACACATTTTTTAAAATTAAGATAATATAAAAATGTAATTGGATTCCATTTTCCTGGAAGCTGAAATCCAGAGTATAATTTCTTAATAAAATGTAATAATATATGTGGGATTTTCTGTTTGCATTTCACTTTTGTCTTATCTCCACCAGCGCCTGTCTTGAAAGTTCTTACCTTCATGTTGCAATGTTCATCAAGTGTACCCCTCTTCTGTGAAAATGATATTGCCAAGGATGCTACCTTAACTGAGGTCAGGCCCATATATCATTATATACCCTACATTAACCATATAACCTGTTACATATGCCAGAGAAGGCACATATGGTAAACACAACTGACTAGCAGTGACTAACCAAGTGCCCATATCTTTGACAATGTGTGTGCAGTTATGGACCAGACTCAACAACAAGTTTGATAACCAAGTGAAGTTAACACTCAAATGGAACAATAAAACTACTACGGTATGATCTACTACTGTATTTTAAGTTATTTTTGAGCTATTTTTGGTATTTTGAGCTATTTAAAAACATTACGGATTTGTCACATGACAAATTTAAATTTAAATTTTAGATTCCACAAAACTTTAAAAAAGATTTCAAAGACATTGGAATACTGTACACCACAGTATAATGCATGAACAGTATGAAAAAGCAGATGTCGCCCAAGCCTACACTGAATATTAGGGTAAAAGCAAAAGAACTTAATCTTAAAAGAACTTAAAAGATTTAATCACACTCTGACTGACTAATTTGAACTCATTTAATTGTAAAGCAAGGACACATACAGTCTTCATTCCCTACATGAGGCCTTAATGAAATTTTGCAGAGTAACTATACTAAGTAACTGATAAACATGCTTTTGTTGTATGTCTTGACTGGGGGTGGCTCTTTGTGATAGGAGACCATGCCTATGCACTGAAACTGTTACCAGTTTAAATCTTGTTGCTGGAAGACTTATTACCAGTTACCAGTGGGCCCCTGAGCAAGACCCTTAACCTCAGCTGCTCTAGTGATGCCAGATGAACGGCTGAGCCGTCAGTCCAGCCCCAAGCCTCAGTCTTGCCTGGATATATCTGTGTGTCTCATAGGAGAGCAAGATGGCATATTTCAAGATTGAAGTTTTGTAGTGAGTGCTCCCTGTACAATGACAATACAGATGTTCTGTTCTCTACCTTCCCAGGTTGTGAACTGAATCTCTCCATGATTATGCTGCACCTGAAACAGAAAATGTGAATACAGAGCATCTGAGCTTTTTTTTCAGAAATGTTTGTACATCATGACACGTAGTTATGATGCATGGTAGTTTATAAATCTGGTTGTAGGTATTCCACTCTAAAGATATCTTGACGATGATTCAATGGAATGGTTCTTCATTCAGCTAGCTTTGTTCTGTGTTCTGTCAGACCGGTACTTCTTCAATTTTGTATTTATATAATTTTTTAACACTGCATGTATTTGTATTGATTGTAAAAATACATCTGCCTTTTGCATGCTTGCCAATAAAGATTAGCAGATTAGCTGCTGTCAAAACTGTGTCTACTCATCTGTCGGTATCCTGTTATATTTTCATTCATCCACTTTTCAATAGGGGTCATAATCATACACTCACTGGGGTACAGTATCTTCAGTATGATACAACAGGTGAACTTTGAAATGTAACCCAATTTGTTACAGTAATTCAATGTGATGTGATCTGTTTCAGAAGAGAGTGGAAAAAAACTCTTTTAAAATGAACAATAGCGACGGTCCATTCAGGACCGATGCATTGACGATGCCTGCCAAAGGTCCGCATCAAAGCGAGTATCGCTTCAATGAGAATCACATGACTGATATAATTGAGGTGTCTGTCTGAATATCAGGAAAAGAAACTTCAGATACCACCCGTGAGTCAGTGCTAAGTCAAGTGTGTCGACTAATGGAGCCTTTGAGAAAGAGAAGTTTTAAAATTATATCGTTCGATTAGGTACATGTTATTTGAAAATAAGTTGTATTGTGTTATTATTCTGCATCCATTTACAATAAAATTTTTGTGCTTAATGTTAGATACAAAACAATTTGTTTCAGCTGTTATCAAACGATGGTACGTGTATATGTAGTGGTACGCGGTTAAAGTAGTATGAGAATCACTGTTGCCGGTTCTGCTCCAAAGAGCTGGCATACAAGAATAAAAGTATCTAGTCAATGCTGAGGTATCACAGAGCATTACGTAACAATGCACAGGCTGCAAATAATACAGAGATGACTCCAGGTAGCCCAAAAATCTCCTGCTTTTTGATAGCATTGTGATCGTTTTGCGGGAGCAGCAGAGATGCCCAGACTTCCTCAACATCCAGCTCCTCCCGTTCCCCAGTGTAATGCCACGGCGTTTCCAGGCCAGCCGAGAGACATCACCTCTCCAGCATGTCCTGGGTCTGCCCAGGGGCCTCCTGGTTGGACAAAACCGAAAAAAAAAACCCAAGGAGCCATCCAGGAAGCATCCTAGATAGGTGCCTGAGCCACTTCAGCTGCCCCCCCCAATATCTGAGCTCCTCACCCTAAGGCCAAGCACCCTGTGGAGGAAACTCATTTCTGCCGCTTGTATCCACGATCCAATTATTCCAGTCACTACCCAGAGCTTGTGACCATAAGTGAGGGAAGTTTGAGGTCATCCAGGAGATCCACTTCCCTTTCTGCATCCAAAGTCATCCCAGTGATGAAAATGTTGGATTATGCATTACTTTGTGAAGAAAACCGCCAAACCACACTGACAGCAACAGAACTGTATGGACAGAGATAGACTACCAGATACAGTCTGCATAATCTGGAATCCTTTAGTGTTATTACCTTGGCAATTCTGCTGGACACCAGGTAAAAAAATACCTGGCATTTCCAGTTCATCAGAATCCAATGATGCTGAGCCACGGCTTAAAGCTGAGGACCCCAGATCCCACCCCATCAGCCTCAGAGTCTTCACTGTTTCTACAGTCAGTACTAGGGACCTCAGTGCAAGCTCCAGAATCCAGCTATCTCATTGCACGTAGTTCAAACGGGTGTATTCATCTAGGCTGCCTGATATAAGTCTGCAATCCACCAGATGTCGCTGTATATTTATCTAAACGGAAACACTTGTCTTGACACTTGGAGCATCGCGTCATGGGTATGGATGAGGCAACCGTGGTGATATAGTGCACAGGCTGTCATAAATGCCTTTCTTCCAGATAACAGATCACATTGTTTCTCTGTAGCTGTTGTGTGGACCAATGACAAGAGAAATATGTATTACACATCTTTATTACTGTAGCTGTAGTTGGGAGATTCTTTGACGTAAATGGTTTGATATGACAAAGACATGTTTCCTGTTACCTTCCCTCACCCATAGGTGGTGTCCTTTGTATCTGTGTGAAAATGGCAGAGAGTATGATGTTACTTCTTTGGCTTTCGATTCACAGATGGCAGATGCCAATCAATGTGCCTGTCAGCATGATCTTTGGCTGCATGCCCTGTGATTCTTTGTTCAACGGCAGGTTTATGATGCCATCTAAATATCAGCTGATCATTATGGTAGAACTGAAGGGTTTCTGAATTGATTCTGAAGAGGAGTCTTGCTAACTCTACTGATGAGTTTTGCAATATGGTCAAATTTGTAGGCTTCTGTTAACCCTGCATCATCCAACTGGACATTCTGTACCTCAAATGCCTCGATGGTGATTTTGTAGTCATGGAAACCATAGTCTTGTCTTGAATCTCCAGATTTTGCATCCCAGTGTGATGGATCTGGCGGTACCTTGGCTTCTTGGAGCCCAAGCACACACTGGCCCTAGGGTGCAGGTCACAATCTCATGGTGCTGTAGTGCATGGGCCCATTGCTTGACATCTTCATGTGGATTTATGAGATCCAAAGTGGACATACAGGCCTACCGCTTCCTGCATGGCTAGTAAAGCTGTGCTAAGCGTGTTGTAGGTCAAGCCTGGTGTCCTGCTGCCTCAACAGACTGGAATCTCAGCATTGGGGTTCTCACAAAGATAATGTCTAAGAATAACCCTGGAGACAGTCTGTGGTGCCCAATGAACGCTCATCGACAACCAAAAAATGATCATTAAAAAAAAGAATATCACCACTGTAATTCAACAGGAAGCATACAGCAACTCACACCCATTTCTGCACTTCTACTTTTTTAAGAGTGAAGAGAAATGTAGTGTTTTTCATATTTAAAAAACAGCCCTTAATTTGTCATGAAAAGGTTTGTCTAAAGAAAGAGCGTCACACTTTGGGAAAGTAATTGACATGTGGATGTGTTTCCTTATCATTAAAAGTGGAGTTTACGGGAAGCCCACTCCTGAGGGGGCGTTAACATATTCAGAAGGGAGGTGTGGTGCTCTGAGAGATGATACCATGTTCAGAATTAGAGTCTCAATGAAAAAGACTGAAGACACCAGAAAGTAAGGAGCAAAGGTTGTGAGGCGGCTGACATCATGGACTGGGAGACTGGGAGAAAGTACGGTACTTTCGCTTTTCACTTGACTTCCGGTCGAGTAACAGTACCGAAAATTTCAGTACCGAAAGTGCCGAATCAACTGGGGTACTTCTTTGGTACTTCGGGGTGGGACTTGCAAAAGTATTTGCTATCGATTGGTTATGCAAATAGCCTGCCACTGAAACACAAAATACAACCGCCATCTTTTGAAACACATAAAAAACAGCGGTCGATAAACAAAATAAAAAGCAGTAGAAGAAATATAAAAAGTAAGATGGAAGGATGGACAAACGAGGAAACACAGACTTTAATCGGATGAACAAATCCAGCGGGATTTGTATGGTACGACTCCTAATAAAAAAAGAGTCTTTGCTGTTTCGGGCAATTCAGTTCCCCTACGTTTTCCCTGTCGCGCGCTGATTTGTACACGGCTTCGCTGTGGTTTTCGTGTCTTTTTAAGAAGCTCTTGAGGTAAACAAGCCATATATTTTTAAAACATCACATGACTGGTCAATGATTTTTTGTTTTTATAGATTATTTAATTCGCTGCATAGAGATATTTATTGATGAAAACGGTATAGTATTGCTTATAAGACTATTATGCCTGACAATCTACTGTATTCACATGTATCAATGTACCTGAGTGATTTTTAGACATTTCACATACCTATTTACTTTAATATTAGGGGAAACATTATTTCTTGATAGACAGGAGAGACATAGGGAAACTGAATCGCTTGGAACACCGTAATACCAAGCCGCTTGGAAGAAATGGGGCAAACGCGAAACACCGAAAAATGCCGCTTGAAAATAAAAAACATAATTAAATAATTTGTTTGCTTTCAAAAGACTGAATTGGCAGTAATGAGCTATTTCTTGCTGCTTTGATCGGCTTAGCCAAAGTAAGCGTACTTACGTAAATGATGGCAGCATTCATGCAATTTGGATATTACTAAATCGTATACTGTGATAGAAGCTGACATAACAACAGCCTAAACTGTTAGTCTTAATTCGGGGCTGTTTTTTAAAAGTATGATGTAAGCGGCGCTTTGTGGCGATGTCAGTCAGGGGCGGTCACTGATGATGTCATTTGGCGCCAGTACCAGTGGAAAACCGACTCGAAAGAAGTACCATACTTTGGGCACTTTATGGAAGTACCGAAAGTACGGTACCTGGTGCGGTGGAAAACGCCCTTAAGGTAACGGGCGTGTGTGAAGTCCCCCCCCCCCATATGTTTCAGATTTCAACCAAACTGGTCTCAATCGTTTGTGCCATTAACATTTTTGTTAGTGCCGTTATAGTTTCTGAGAGATAAATGTTTGTTTACATGGTGAAGTTTTCAGCGTGAAGTTAGCCCCCCATTCGCATCTGATTGCCACCAAACCGATTGCAATCATGTATGCTGCGTTTGTGTTGGTTTGTGCCGTTAAAACTGTCCTTTGTGCTGCTTTAGTTTCTGAGATATTAATGTTTGTATGGTTGCCCCCCCCAGCCACGTGCCTCTGATTTCGACCAAACCGATCGCAATCGTTTGTGCAGTTAAAACTGTCCTTTGTGCTGCTTCAGTGCAGATATTGCTTAGTTACATGGTCACGTGATTCCGCTGTTATGTTACCCCCCCCCCATTTGCTCCGAACCGGTCTCAATAGTTTGTGTTATTTTCCTGAGTTATACCTCTTAGTTTATGCTTTTACGTGATCGCTGTATAGTGCTCAGGCTCGTGTTTCTCGTGTTAACAGAAGGTGGAGTGTTTGGTGACTCCGTGACAAAGCTGTACGTAGACGTAGTCAGCCCCGCTAGCCAGATACCGCGTTTCAGGATCATGCTAGATTTTTTTCACAAACGACTGACTGTTACATACTGCCTAGTTAACCTGGGTCAAGTCTGCATGTATCATCTGTTCTACTAACTCATCACAGCACAGTACGTCGATTCCTTGAGATGTGGGAGTGAAAGGGCAAAACGACAATATGGAAAGTGGCTCTTGCGGTGTGAAAAGTGATTGTGTGCCATTTTCCAGTGGTAAAGCACATCACACAATTCTAAATTATGTGCAGACAGACGTACATGGCGCTTTGCTACAAGGAAGTGAACGCCCCAAGCACCAAACGCGACCAGTTAATGCTTAATACTGTACAACAATGTATAATAAACTCGTGTCGTTTTGCCTGCACTGTTTATTGTGATTGTCTTTACTTTCACATGGACCCTCTTAGTTGTTGCACATGGCGGTTAAATAAAAATGTCCAATAAAGTTTTACTTTTTCCCTCCACATGAACTAAGATTTATCGGCGACACTAGGCGTGCAGAGGAGGAAGGTGGACAATATATTGTAAAAATATAGCAAAAAAATATGTTTGTATGTATGAATACGTATGTATGTGTGGGTATAGTACAGGTATTGAACTCACAAATACTAACGCAGCCCCCTCGAATTTATAAAATGGCATTGCTCACGCGAAAATGCAGCGCCCCCTATTAAATATCAGCATAAAATGGATACAAAATGCTAAATACGAAACGCATATGGGTGTTAGCCACTGAGAATCTGAATTTATTCAGTAGTGGTGTGCGATACTACAAGATTTGGTATCGATCCGATACCAAGTAAAAACAGGGCGAGTATTGCCGTTTCCATACTGATATCAATACTTTTTAAAAATTGAGGTGCATGCATCATCAAATTGCTAAAGCTAAATAATTCACTAGTGATTTCATTACCTTCAAGTGTTTTTGTGTTTTTTTATTAATTAGTTAAACCCCAGGACAGAATTTGGGCAGTGTATAAGCAAATAAATACTGTAGCGCGGAGGTACCGGCGGGCAGCGCGGCATGTTGGACTGATGCTTGCTTGTTCTCAGTAATCGCTTTAGTGATTATAAATTTGCTGTGTGTTATGTCATGTATAGTGGTTAAATGGTGGTCAGTGCAAGTGTGTGGTTTGTAGTAGTTCGGGTGTAATAAATATTGCAAACAGTTTTAACATAAAATAAGTAGGCGTTATAGTAATTTCAGATATCAGCAATGTAATTCTAGTATAAACTGGCATTTCAAATATCTCTAATTCAATTCTAACTACTACAAATTAGTATTAGAGACATCCGTAATTCAACTCTTTGTGAGAATGACATCACTTTCCCCATTCATCTGTATGGCGGTTTTCATTTGAGAGGGCAACAATTCCATTTCAGATATCTCAAATGTGAATTGTAGATATCTGAAATTACAGTCCTTCTAGTAACAATTCCCCTTTAGATATCTGCAATTTAATTATTAATACAAAATGTAAATTTTGTTGAAATTCTGGATATTCAAAACACGGATGACGCATTGAACGTCATTTCAGATAGGAGAAATTACGTAAAGTGCGTCATTTTCACTAGTAACAAGGGAATATGTGACAACGTGAATTACCTCATTTAGGAAGTACTGTACAGCTATATGTATTGTTAAAAGTAGAAACAGACATGACGCTCGCAGTATAATTGCTACGATTACTCGCAAATGCCACGAAATCGAACTTGCCTTAAACCGAGGAATTTGTGCATTCAGGAGAGAAATGCAGCGCCCCCTCATTAAATCTCATTAAACTGGTATTGATCAATACCAACATTATTATTGATATTATCGATACTTGGATCGACCCGCCCACCACTGTTATTCAACACGATCCTGATATGCTGTATCTGGCTGGCGGGGCTGACTAAGAATGTACAGCTTTTTCGCGGAGTCATCAAAGCTCCACCTTCTGTTAACATGAGAAACATGAGCCTGAGCACTATCATGTAAAGGCATAAACTAGGAGGCATAACTCAGGAAAAATAACAGTACGGTACATACAATTTTTAAACGACACAAACTATTCAGACCGCGGTTCGGAGGCAAATCGGGGGAGGGTAAGGTAACGGCGGACTCACGTGACCATGTAAATTAGCAATATCTGCACTGAAGCAGCACAAACGGTACAAACGATTGCGATCGGTTTGGTCGAAATCAGACGCAAACGGGAGGGGGGGCAACCTTACAAACATTAATATCTCAGAAACTAAAGCAGGACAAAGGACAGTTTTAATGGCACAAACGCAGCACACACGATTGCGATCGGTTTGGTGGAAATCATATGCAAATTGGGGGCTGACTTCACGCTGGCGTCACGTGACCATGTAAACAAACATTAATGTCTCAGAAACTAAAGCAGCACAAAGGACAGATTTAACGGCACAAACGCAGCATACGTGATTAGACTTGTGGCATTTTTAGTTTTTTGATTGTACTCACAGATCCTGGTAGGGACCTGAAAAATAAGAGTTTTTTTATCACATTGTGGGGGACATTTTGTCTCCTTAATGTAATATAAACATAATCCACACACACAAACACACACACAGAGGGCTGACAGCAGATCACATACAGTTGCCATGCTTGTAATTTTATTAGTTAACTTATTAACGAGCAGTTGATTCATTAGCTTCATTAATGAAAAAACAACTGATTTTTTCTGGGTGTTTTCATTTAATGCATCATTTATAACCCCTCAGTTTTGTATTAACGATTTTTTTTGCACAAAAGGTAAACTAGAATTTGGGAGCCAATCAGGGATTTCAGGCTTGCGTTTTTATGTATTTATGGAAAATCTACAGAAAAATTAGGAGCCCCTTGACTTTTGCCTCTTCCGGGTCCTGCCCCCCTCCCAGAACCACAGTGGTAGTGCCAGCTATGCCTACGGGGCTGGCTTTGCTTCAATGGACATTGATGATGAAGAGGTCTACAATGTTCTGCTCGAGCTCTGCACTGGTTCCGCAGTGTTCTTGTGTAGCCATTCACCGAGCCCCATTTTTCCCTCAGGAGTTCATCCTGGCCGAGATGAGAAGGTCCCAGAAGCTGCCATTCATGTGGGTGGGGCTGAGTGACTTTCAGGAGGAGGAGCAGTGACTGTAGCAGGATGGGATGCAAAGGAACATGTCACAGTCATAAATTGGTCATACAAATTAAACTAGCATTTAAAACAGTAACTTAAAATGGAGGATGTAATAAAATGGATCTTTTAATTCATTTTGTGATTAACTGCTGTTTTTATCTGGGAAGCCAGTGACACTCAAAGTTTTTTCTTACAACTGGCCCTTACAACCTTTGAAATAAATCCCGTGTGCAATGAAAGTGAATCTGCAAGAAATCCAATAGTAATATCTTCCATAGTGTTTTGAATGCATTACCCCAACCAGGATAAGCTGTTTGAAGGTACATGCAATATTTGAAATTGTCTTCAATAATTTATCCTCATAGAAAAGCATTCTTCTTTTTATGTTCTTTATTTAGCGCTGGAGTGTTTTCTGAAAAATTAAGGAAAAAGTGACTGAGACATAAAATCCGAATGGGAAAATGTGCCTTTCAGTTAGCGCTGCATGACGTGGTTAGTCACATGACCTCGCCCAGTCACGTGACACATTGCTCCTACAGGATGCAGATACGCTGGAAATCGAACGAGACGGACTGCGCCAACATCAGGGGCTATGGGAGCCTGTTTGCCGTGCACTGTGATGCCATCGCGCACTGGGGTTGCGAGAGCTCGGTCGGAGAGGCGGAGGAGGCGAGGGGGTAGTTCCAGTTTCTCTCTGGTGACTTGGGGTGGAAGTGTAACTAAGACCCAACATCTGTGACTTGTTGGAGCGCCTTCATGTGGTGCCCAGGCACACAGCCGCATAGTAAAATATTGGGCTTGCACCCCTCCCATCAAAACAATTGTTATTACCGATCAAGCAGGCAGCAAAGTAGTCTGAACTCTTGTAAATTTGCTTCAGGTTCCCAGTTGGCAAAATCCCCCCAGCAGGCTAAATATAAATACTCTGTTCTTTATAACAGCTCAGATACGGTAGCTGGGGGGGCCTGATGTTGCTTTCTATGGCAGTGTGTCTCCTCAAAACCTTTCCCACCTGTGCACAGTCCGAGGCAAGCATCTCCCTCACTGCCCCTGACCCCTGGCAGCCACATTGTGGGGACGCTCTCAATCCCCTCTAACCCTATTCCAGGCAGTCAGACCATTAGATAGTACAGACTTTGGTTTCATCATGCTATCTACTGGTATCATTTTAAATCATATCAACGTGCTTCATTACAGACTGATTTTCATGGATGCTAGAGACTGGCATCCTGTCCAGCCTTGTGCTGTATTCCAAAGGTGTGGAGATGCTTAGTCATGCATGTATTAATATAGTGGAAGGGAAGTTGGCAGAGGAGGAGTTTACAATGGTGATCAAAATTTTGGAAACACTTTCATTTTTTAGAGATTGCAGAAATTTATTCCAGTTATTTATTTAATCGCCCAGTCTATGGTATTTGTACCATTCTTTATAAACATTTCCATCAGTATTTGTAAGTTTATTGCTAAAAACGCTAGGTGTCTCCACAATTTTGGCCATTAGCACACATACACCCTGCCTGACAAAACTTTGTCCCTAGCAGTAAGTTTATGGAGCTGTGAATGACTTCTTGGACTTTGGGAGGAAACGGTAAGAGGAAATTCCCCTCTTTATTTATTTACTGTAACCAAGGTTTTGTATATTTTAGAACCCCTCAATGATTGACATGATAGGTTTTAGCAGCATGTCATGCATTTAGTGTCAGTCCACAAGCCACTCTGTGTTCCAGATGTACTTTTATTAGTGCTTTTTATTAACATACAGAACATTTTCATTCTGAATACATGGTAAATGTGATCAGCAGCTGGCCCATGGGAGGTCATGAATCATGAGTAGCAGTCAATCATCAGTGTCCTTATACTCCCACCAGAGACAGGATTGTCAACATTTAGGGGTTAGCATACTACAAAGATAAGGAACATATAACATATAGAATGAGGCAGAGCGCTGAGACAACTGTAAAGAGGAAGTAACAGTTGATTTTTTTTTACATGTTATTTACATTATACATGTTTGACCCAGAAAGAGTGACAATATTCGTGACCACGTGGAATATATATTAAGCTCAAGTTATGGTTTAAACATCCGGACTATTTGTGCAAGGCTGTATTAAAATTGTGCTTTTATCCATATTTTTCTTAATTGCAAATTTTTATGCTTGATATTATTTATCTCTTCGGTGCTTTATTTGATGACAAGGAACTTACATTCAGTGGCCATTTTATTCTGTACGCCTGCTCGTTAACACAAACAGCCAGATTCCTCTGAACAGCGAATCACGTGGCTACAAATGAATACATACAGCACACAGACAGAGTCAAGAGGTGTAGTGGCTGTGCAGCCAATCAGAACAGCTAAGACATGATCTGAGAACTTTTAAACATGGAGTGATTGTTAGTTACCATACATGATGGTCTCAGAACCAGCCACTGGTCTTCCTAGACACTACAGTGGCCATAGTTTTGTGGCTGAAAATATCTTGTTGATAAGAGAGGTCAGAGGAGAATAGCCAGACTCGTTAATGGTAACAGGAAGACCATAAGAAAAATTCCCGCTAGGTTCAATGAAGTTTATCTAATATAATCTAAGTGCAAAAATAACGCTTGTGGGAGTTTTACTTACATAAAAATGTTCTGAGGGCAGAATGGGAAATGATTGGTTCAGAGCCGACAGATAACTAATCAGATTGTAGGGAAGGTAACTAGAGGAGCAACTAGAGGACCTGATTAGTTATCTCTCGGCTCTGAACCAATCATTTTTAATTCTGCCCTCAGAACATTGCTGTGTAAGTATAACTCCCAGATGTAAAAATAAAAGCTCAGTACAACAGTGGTGTGCAGAAAGGCTTCCCTGAACAAGTCCTACACAGTACAAGGTGTAGGGTTCCCCGAATAAAGTGGCCAATGAGTGTAGATGCCAGAGAGGCTTACTGTACTTGATTTACTGGGATGCTCCCAGTTGAGCACTTAGGGGACGGCGGCAGATTTTGACGAGGAGATGGTGATCAGCGTCCTGCCGTCGAGGGGCGCAAACAGTGGGTAGAGCTTCTCGCGGAAGGTGCCGGTGAAGGTGTAGATGTGTGACTTGTTCTTGACGTCGAAGAAAGAGATCTGGCCGTCCTCGTAATCCAGGTAGACGCCCACCCTGCGGGGAACCAGCTCCACGGGCAGCGGCGTCTCCGGCTTGGTGCAGGCGTAGAAGTGGCGGGTGCTGCGCCACAGGGCCCAGTAGCCGGCCGCCGGGGTCATGGGGAAGCGGCCCTGTCTGCGGGATGAGGCGGTGGTCAGGCCCAGACGCCAGTAGCCGTTGTTGGCCAGGTCCACCTCCCAGTAGTGGCGGCCGGAGGAGAAGCCCTCCCAGCCGAGGACGCAGGGCCAGCCGTCAAACCGCTGCCTGCTGGGGGGCAACGTGGCTTCCGACAGCGCCTCCTGCACGCGCTTGCGGTCGTCCGACAGCAGCAGCCAGGGGTGGCTGCTCGTGGGATCTAGCGTCACGTCATCTGCGTGCACACGGGGGTCGGAGGGGTCAGACGCACTGTCACTATATAAAGAAGTGGCTGTTTCCTCGATGTCCAAAGTCAATTACCTTCAGCACTGCAGATCCAGTCCCAAACTAGAAAGCAGGACGACACTCATGGTTAAAAACAGTGAAGATGGTAAAAGGTGTCATACGGCGAAATGTAAATGGGGGGGGGGGGGGGGCGCGTGGATTATGCATGTACCTC
>JAODUD010000002.1:25289240-25300378 GCA_026784285.1 Stomatorhinus walkeri
CCCCCCCCCCCCCCCCCCCCCCCCCCCCCCCCCCCCCCCCCCCCCCCCCCCCCCCCCCCCCCCCCCCCCCCCGAGTTCTGCATTTCAATATTAAATATAGCACAATATCAAATTTCTCATACTGATTACAACAGTTCTTTCCAAATATATACATCTTTGTAAAAATATACAAACATGTTGGACATAAATTAACCAAGTGTTTATTTTTGATGGGACTCAATGTCACTGAGTGCGGCACTCTCGTGGGGTTTGCAAGAATAGAAACTGTAGCAAAAGCGTGACTTTAGTTCCAATCCTGGAAAAACTGCTTGAAGATGACTCTCTCTCTGCCTTGTGGAAGTATCTCCACCTACAAGAGGAGACACATTGGACATCACTCTCCAAGAGCATAAGAACTTGAGGGATATGGGGTCAAATTTCAAATTGTACATCTGTTCACAATGCAAAGAATGGTATTGCATACTATGCAGGTTGCATGAATCTTAATCTAGAGGTACTATGTCAGTGGCAACTGGTGTTATAACAATTACAATAATGATGTCATAGTTTAAAGATGTCTTCATGTTGTACACTGATTTCTGAAAGTGACAGTGTTGCACCACTTTACTGCTCACCTGCGTTTTCATCCGGGGATAATTCATCTTCTGTATGAAATCATCGGCCATCTTTAGAGCTTCCCTCTTCTCCTCTGCATTGGCTCCACTCCCTGCCAATCAGAATGAAGCATTTGAGCATGTGCATTCAGCTGCTCTCTCCCAATTTCACCACAATCCAGGTGTCCCCCACCCTCAAGTCCCTTTCCTCCCCTGTACCTTTCCAGACAAAGATCTTCCCGTTGGCTCCATTGTCTAGTATGAAGCAGTCATCACGCACTAGGAGGTCCCGACTAAACGGGCTCTTCTCCGACACTTTGGTCAGTTTCATTGAACCTGTGGCATCGGAGACCTGTGGAGCAAAATGAAAGTCATGAATCAATTCAGTGGAATACGTGTCATTGGTCACAGACGTCCTCCTGGCTCCTCCCACCTTGTAGAGGGAGGCAGAGTTGGATGCGTCAGCTTTGGTGTCCTCCTCTGGGGTGCTCACTTTCAGGGCTGGCATTGGTCCCAGCACCTGTCAGTCATAAAGCCATATAAGGAAGGCAGTAAAGTTTGGTGTGACCGAAACAAGTTTACTTATCAGCTCATTCAAAACTTAATGTTATATTTGATGCAATAAAACAATCAATTGTTTTGAAACTTACACTAAGAAACCATAAGGATTAACGTGTGTAGTGCAAGTTGTACAACTCTGGTACTATACATGGAACTGGTTAACTGAGCTGTTCATACTCATACCATCTGCTGTACATAAAAATTCCTGCCTAATTAGTGTGGAGTTAAACCATCTTCTGGTAGGACGCTTATGCCCTTCCATTTAGTGTCATCGTTCTCAGACCATTGCAATGGGCCGGTGAGCCATTGTTGGTTCACTGCACCTTGTGTCACATCATTCCATGGAGAGGCTCTCGATCACTGAGACCAAGTGCACTGAAGATGCGGGATGAGTGCATGGAGGAAATCCCACCTCAAGCATTTCCGTAGTCTCCTCCCCTTCGCTGATGTTGGTGATCTGGGCTTTGCCATGCCGCTCGGTGTCGCGGATCAACGTGGCAATCTCATGCACTTTTTGCTTCTCGAAGATGTTCGCCTTTGAGCCCACCCAGGACACGATGGTCTGCAATACAATAAAAGGGTTACGGGTGATATTTGATCACTCTGGGGTGGTGTGCGGCTCTGTGGGTTAGGACGCCGTGCCTCGTCGGGAGGTCAACAGTTCAAATCCCATGATTGGCGGAGGGTGCTCGTCGTAAGGCCATTAACCCGAATTGCTCCAGGGCCCAGCTGACTGCTTTTTCGATGTGCCTTGGACAGAAGCATCAATGTGCAAATTGAGACATTTCGGAGCATGTGCTGCTATGCAGAAAATCTTGGTGATGCAATTCTGAAAATGTTTGATAGATCTAGTAAACAGACCAGGAGCTGATCGCTTCCTGTCAGGTCACCACCACCCTGCAGGTCCAGTACAGATCTGTTTTCACCCAATCCCCCCCTCAGGGCCCAGTGCGAATGTCTTCACCTCTCCTAGGTCCAGTATGAAACAGTCCCCTTTGTTGAAGCTATCCCAGCTGAGCTCCACCTCTTTGGCCCGGATGTTGCGCTTGCCCTTTATCTGATACAACCGGTGGATCAGGCCAGAGTCTGACTGGTTCTTCCGGAAACCGGACTCGACACCGCCCTCCTGCCAGAAAGGGGAGCGGATAAACGACAAGGTGGGGGGGGGGGAAGCGAGCCTCCATGCAAAGCGGCTCAAACAAAAACAGGCAAAGTGGCACCCAGTGGGGGGGGGGGGGGATACATTATTGATGGCTCTGGGGATCTAAAATTAATGTATTCCCACTTAGCTTGAGTGTGATGGTATTTGGCCGGAATGAAACAATCATATCAGGTGCCAAACAAAACCACACAAAAACAGGCAATAACCCAGCATGTTTAAAGCTCTCGTGTTCCCATCTGTTAAATTAATGTTTCTCAGACACTCAGGACTATTGTCAGGACCTGGTTAGATTCCTCTGATGGTCTGCATAGTTAACAGACCATTCAAACCCATCATCAGAGTAATGACCTGAAAGTCATTTTATTTCAGAATATGATGTTCAATGGATACCGATTTGAATGATTTCTGAAAGACGAGAGATCTGAACTGTAGATCGTGTCAAAAGAGTTTGCACACTCCTGAGCAAAAATGAATGGGCCAAAGCATTATATTGTTGTACAATTTGGTGTTGGTCCATTTTTCTGTCAGGGAGTATATACTGCCAGTAATGAAGGTGTCAAACAGTCCAAGACAGAAATAAGGACCGGTTGTGGTTTGGGATTTTACCAATATAATTTGTTCTTATTCTCCATCTTTGAATAAGTTCTACAAACACCTTTCCTCCTCACCTTATAGGTGACCCCTCTGGGGAACAGATTCATGAACTCCGGGGACTCGTAGCCCTGGACTTGCCGGTGCTGGATGGGGTCCCCCCCCAGATAGTTGTCCAGCTGGGTGGCCAACATGGCACAGGCCACCTGCTCGTCACGGGAAGACTTCTCACCTGATGCACAGGGGTTGGGGAAAAGGTCACAAGGTCAGGGTTTCATACTGCAGTAAGTCAGCTTAGTGATAATCAAGCAATGGATTCAAGGTGGAAAAAGGCACTTCGGAGTCCTGAAATAGGGCTCATGAAAAGTTGTCCCTCCTTTGAGCTCATACCACTACCCCTGTTTGTTTGCATCTTTGCACCCCCACGTTATCCAGAACATCTCAAAGGCTCCAGCATCACCACTGCACTAGTCCGCAGAACTCACAGGCTCCACCCCTTTCACTCAACCTACCAATCCACATATGCAGGTCCGCCCCCTCCTCTCCACGGTTGCTGAGCACCAGGTAGGAATCCCCGCTGAAGAAGGCGCCGAACTCCGCAGGCTCCAGCGGCACAGCCTTCATCTTCTCCACCCGCCAGCACATCAGACCCGGCTCACGAGTCTCTGGCCCAAACTGTCCCGGTGCTGCCAGAAAGGGCAGCATTCTGTGGCGCGAGGAGCAAAAAGATGACAGATGAGGGAGGAGTTTAATCAAAGATCAGAGAATAGTCAGCATTTAAAAAAAAAAAAAAGTCATCAGTGCCAGAGGGTCACTGGCTTTGGAGTTTGAGTGAAAGGAAAAATGGGGAAGAGCTTCTAGGAAAAGCAGGAGTCAGGAACAGAAGTCTGGGATGCCAGGACAGGAATAAAATAAGACGAGCACAAAGCAAAGGTATGAGAATGCTGGAATCAGCAATGCAGACCCAAGCAGGAAGTAAAGGAAGCAGCAGACAGGAGAGTCAGGCAGAGGCGATGGCAAAGTCATCAGCTTGATGCAATAATTGTGTAAGGAACCCCGGCCAGGCAAACCTATGGCATGAGAGACCGTCACTAGTAAGTGGTGCACGACTGCAGTAGTCTGGAGCAGCAGCGCTTAGATCCTGAACCAGTTACCTGTGCTTCAGGTTGAGGACACATTACTGTGGCACCTGAGCTTCTGGGTTTGACATTAATGGTCTAAGTGAGAAACTAAATGTCCAAATCGGATGTTTAGTTCAGACAAAATACCATCACCACACAATACAATAATTACAAACAAAACTTCACTAGTTTATTTATTTGTGATGTAGCCTATTGAAAAACGTGCATCTCCATGGGTCCATGTCCGCATAGTGCCGCAGTTTGATCAATCTTAATTTAAATTGGGTATAATTCACTCCTTAATGACATTCTCTGCCCTGAGTGTAATAACACTAGAAAGCTAGGAACGGTAAACCACACAACAGCATGTCAACGTCTCGTTCAATTTGTCGGGTGGAATCCGCACAAAGTGCGCGACAAATACAGTATAACGCATTGTGTCTCATTTGAAGTTCTGCTCCATCTATCAAATACAGTAATCGAAACAGCACGAACATGGTCCCCGCAGCTATCCATATGGCAGTCAGAAACGTCGTCCTTTTATCTAACGGCTAGATTTGCATAAGAAACCTGAATGTAGGACGTTTATGTGTACGTGCATTCCATTTCAAGAGTGAGGACCCATCATGCAGATTACATCACACGCAGAAATACCAAATTAGACAAAGAAGACCTTCACAAAGCTCAGGCCACAATGTTTGCTCAAAACGATCCCGAGCATATTGTGAAGAGTAAATAATGGTGGAAAAGCCCCGGTCCACTTAACTGCATGATACACTCCTCTGCCTCCGGAACGGTATCCGACTCCGGCTCCATTGTGCCCCGTCTACCTATGTATGTTTATGGGTGAACGACTACGACTGTGTCAGCCTTCGCCTGGCCCGGTTAGTTTATATGCAGGAGGTAACCGGACCCGGGGCAATAATCCGAGCGTCCATCGAGAGGACACCCTGTGGGGGAAGAATCAGGTTCCCGAGCGCTGTTGAGGACCACAAGGATAATTACTACACCTGCCATCTCCCCAGGCGCTCCAAAAGAAAATAAAACGCAAAGAAAGAGCAGCAGAAAGGCAAATACCCTCATTTTATATAGCCTAAGGAAAGGGATGGGGAGAGGTGTTGAGCAAGGTCTCCTCCAGAAGGGCCAGCGGGATCATTATTTTATTAAGAAAGGGAAGCGGCAGTAACAAAGTTAAGGAGATTGAGTAAGAGAATTAAATCATACCGGAAATAGCTCTTAAGGCCAACCAAACACCGGTTAATTTCAAGAAGGAATACGTACGCGATAGAGAGATGGAAGACAGCATTATTAAAGCGGAGCCAATGAAGCTCTTACGAGCCTTTCCGAAGAAGTTAAAGGAACGAAAAACAACCAACATTTCGTTTTACCTTTCCCTGTAAAGCAGAGGTGGTCAATGTTATGCGCAAAGGGCCGGTGTGTATGCGGGTTTTTAGGATAACCTGTAGGTCAGCGGTTCAAACCCAGGCGTGAGAACTCTTCAGCCAATCAGTCCTCTAATTAGGAATATAATTAGGGAGCCGCAGCGAAAACCCGCAAACACAGCGGCCCTTTGCGGATATGATTGGCCACCCCTGCTGCAAGGTATGGTGTGTGCGGGTCAATAGAAAATGCAGCAAGCAGTGTTTTCACATTTTACACTTTCCCATTCCCCATTGGCCCACCCCATCTGCCTTTTAGGGGTGGAAAGCGTTTGTGTCCTTTCACATTCCTAGGAAGTGCGATTCTTTTCTTGTAGGCAATTTGCATGCACCGTGTATATCTAAGTATATTATAATTTGCAATGCCCAAATCCCTAACACATATTACCTATACCTACAATACAGTTTAATGCCCCAAACATAAAATCAGTGTTGAGGACACTTGGACACCATAGGCAGGATACAAGGTAGTACTCTGGCTGAATATTCAGTACACAAATGGATTTACTGAAGCAGGGTCCCGTTTAATATTATTTCATACATGCCAGAAGGATGGGTATGGACTTGGAGGTGAAAACCCTAAATCGCTTAATGATGAACACGGCGGGGCTTTTTTTACGTGGTCCAGTCTGTTCAAAAGAGCAGTAAAAAATAAACAAATAAATAAATACAGGCATCCACGTCCGCAAGATGCCGGTCTTCTAGAATATCTGTCGGACGGCGCCGTTTCTCTGGTGCAGGGGAGTTTCGAGCTATCGAAAAGTTACCGGGCTAAGTCAAGTTCACCCGGGGCTTTGCTTTTTTTGTTTTAGAAGATCAGATCAACCGACGCCCCTGCCTTGGTGTTTACGGGTGTTTCCATTATTTTGTGACAAACATGAGGCAGATGCTTCTATTAAATCTACTTTCTAACATGGGCGGGGCCTGTGTGTCCCCCGGGCAACACAGCTCGTGCTCCAAACAAGATGTCATGGAAGATATCTCACCATTGTGAGGAAACAGCCCACACCCATTGTTACACAGTATTGACCGTATAATGTGGCAATGAATGATCAATGGAATGTTTCCCTATCCTTGTATTTTATTAATTAGGCTTGTTTGAGCTGTCGAGTGAAAAGCACGCATGAAATCTCATTAACCCTAATGAGTTAACTGAAGACTCGCTTTAACCCACCAAACGTTTTTTTTTGTTCGGTATAATTTGTAATTGTGAAAAAATAGCATGATGTCCACCTTTCGAACGATTAAAGCGACGTTCGTTATTTAAATAGAGCAATTGTTCAAATTAGCAAAGACCAAAGAGTTTAATTGCGTCGTTTTCTACATAAATTATAACACGTCGGTTTATTACTTTACCGATTACTAAAAATGCAATATTTACTTTGCACACAAATTATCAGTCAGGGTTGCCAAGTTTGGTCTGCTGGCTGTAGTGAGATTTTCAATTCCAGACAAGTCTGCAAACACATGCACACGCATTTACATGTGTTTAGCAGTTTTATTACCTTGTAAGTAGTCTGTAGGGCTTGCAAACTGCCACAACGCTGAAAGCGTGAGTGTCACGTCAGATGTGAGAATTGGCATCCCTGATCAATACGTATTAAAATGGATTTTAACAGATAGGTTTATGATTAAAAATAATAGAAAAGTGTGTTACGTATGGAGGTTTAAATTAAAATGATTATTTTACTCCCACATAATAAAGAGCTTAGCTGAACTGAGCAACAGTATACACAGTGAGAACCAGAAGTGCCCTCCATCCATCCATCATCTGTCGATTATCTTGCACGGGTTTGCGGAGGCAGCCCAGACCTCCATCTCCCCAGCCACCTCCTCTAGTTCCTCTGGGGGAATACCAAGGTGTTCCCAGCTCTGCAAAGAGATATAATCTCTCCAGCATGTCCTCGGTCTGCCCCGAGGCTTCCTTCTGGCTGGTCATGCCTGAAACACCTCCCCAGGGAGCCATCCCGGAGGCATCTTATAGACAGGTGCCTGAATCACCTCAACAGAGGCCCCTCCCTTCAACATTCACCCGATCTACACTGCACCCAACCCCCACTGCTCCCCCTACAGGTGGGGGGCCCACAGGAGGACTGGCCCATGTTCTCTTTTCCGGCTTTGCCCAACTAGGTCCCATGTATGGAGCCCCCCACCCTCCCTGGCCTGGCTCCAGGGCGGGCCCCCTTTCTCCCCAATCAGGAATTCTCTCATGAAGGTAATCATGCTGTTATTTAAAAATAGAAACCATTGCATCCTAGGACACATTGATGATTATACTGAACAAAAACCAGTACATTTAATACAGGGTAGGAGCTGAACAGGCAGCAGTAAAGCTGAACATTCTTTTTTTAATCTGGTGATGAGTGAATATTATTTCAGGAGCAATATAATGAATTTAAAAACCTTAAATTATATATCAATGCCCTAATAGAACCAACACCATCCTGGTATCTGAATGTCCATTCATGGGTTTGATTAAGCTTCCAGAGTGTTTGTAGTAACCTGGCAATCCACTACCAAAATGAGCAATTCCACTTTAATATGCACACATTTAATTTTACAGTAATGTTAGATGTACTGGTTTCTATGAATTGCCTGTAGCTGCTACTGCACATGCACGATTGTGTGCCTTGTGGCAGACTGGCTTTCTACCCACGGTGTCCCCATGTGTCTGTGGATTGGGTCCAGGCTCACTGCAACAATATATAGCATGACAAATGGCGCAGGGGGAAATACAACAGAGAAGTAAACAACAACAGGACAGATAAGGAACTAAAACACTGACTCTTTGTAGAAGTGAGAGCTGGACAATAAATAGGACTGGAAGTGTATTAATTTGTCAGACACTGGTGCTGGACCATTAAAAAAAAAAATCTGACTAAATCAAGCTAGAAACATAGTTTGAAGTGCAAATGACCAGACAAATTATTTTAGGTGTATTATGAGAAGATGCAGGTCACTGGATAATTCTTAGAAAAAAGTTGGAGACAAAAAAGGCCGATTAGCAACAAGATAGACATTCATCACAGCAGTGAATTAGGAGGTCTTAGGATGCAAGCAAAAAGACAAATGTTGTAAAGAATGCCAAGTATGCTTAACAGCATCAATAAGGATGAGTGTAAAATTACAATGAAAGCATAAAAATACCCTGAGAAATCCATTACATTTGCGTTTTTAGTAGGTTTGGGCTCAACTCCAGACGCACGGCATGTTCGTCCGCAGAAATTGCTCGTTTGGCTATGAAGAATCCTACAGCACCAGAGCGCCATCTGGTGTATACCAGAGTTAATGCAAGAGGTTGAGGTCACTTCTGAATTTAGTTTATCCTCAATTGCAAAGCCGCATTTGAAAACGGTCTCTCAAAACTTTCTGAAAAAGAAACACACTTTAGTATTTTGTAAAACTTTTAATCTTCAAGTCAAAAAACAAAAAAACAGATACAGAATGAAATATTGGATCAATTTCTATACAGTGGCAATTTAAATTTCTTTCCCCAGAGACTGTCTAGTCTCAAAATCAGAAGGGGGGGAAAGAAACCCTGTCTCAGCAAACTCTTATACCAGGAGTTCATCTGGGCACGAGTGCACACGCACGCACACGGGGAGTTCACCTGGGCACGAGTGCACACGCACGCACACTGGGAGTTCACCAATCAACATTGACCAAGTTAAGCCTGACACAGCCAAAGGAACAAATCAGCCAGGAGTCTTTTTGTCCGATTCTCTGCAGAACTTAAGACTCATTTATGTTTTGAGGGAAATCATTTTGCAAATGGAAAAACATGAATGTGAAAGACGAGGTTGTAGGTACCAAAGAGTTTTAATATTAAATTAGCTTAAAATTTATATCTGGGACCAACAAAAACTAGACCGACTCCTAGCCCTATACAGTATCATGTCCACTCAACCGCCTTAACATGTAGGTAGTACAAACACTTGTGTCACGGAGGGGGGTAGGGTTGCAATTGGATGGTGAGAGAGGGGGGATGAGAGTTCAAATCATAACCACACTCAGTGCCTTTCCTGCCAAACAAAAACACTGCATGTTAGGGGGTCGGCGAGATACCCAACCCCACTGGAGCCCACTGTACATCTGACCCTCGATGTCCGAGGTCACCCAACCCAACAAAATGCAGCGAGTGGAACGCAAAGTTAGCAAAAGTGCTGTACACAAGGAACTCAGTTCTTAATACTAATAGCAATTCTTATTCCAACCCAGGTCATAACCAGTTATCCCAAGGAACAGGAATCCACAGTGCTCAAGAGATAAAAACCAAATACCCAGAACTTCCCAGGGAGCACAATCCAAACTGCCCCTTATTTACACACTTTACAGCATATGCAGCATGAAGAATCAGCCTGCGCACACAGGCACAAGATGGAAATGAACAAAGGCTTCCTCTCTGATTTGCCATCTCTGGGACAAAAGTCATAAAGCCGGGAGGGCAGTGGCAGAGGGCGGAGCTTATGGAGGATTCTGGGGATAAGTCTGGCTGTTGGGGTCTGATTACACTTCCACATTACTCTTCATCCAAAAACAGTCAACATACATAAAAGTTCACATCTTACAAGAGCTTTAACTGAAAAGCAAATGGAGAGGAAAAACAAAACGATTTACAAAAAAAAAAAAAAAAAGTCACTGATTAGAGAATAAAAAGTTCCCATTTCTATTTCTTAAATCTGAACATAAAGCATTTATATGTTTGCCAGTTCAGGACTGAAGGAATTTTAATAAAAGGTTGGGGAGAGGATTGAACCTAAAGGGAAAAAAAGGAAGTCTGACCAGAAGTGGTGCCACTCATGCAACGACTTGTACACCAGAACATCCCATTCCTCCTATTCTTAACATTTTAAATATTAAAAAAAAACAAAAACAAAAAAAAAAAAACACAAAAACACAGTTCAGTCATAGCTCTCTTGTGTTCAACACAACCGCTTCTACTGCAAAATTGTCTGGGTGACAAAGGTAGGAGCTGCTGAAAGTTCACACCCTTTTCTTGCAGGAGGGAGGGAGAGGGGGTTCCTCTGCTATTCTTTGTGCTTCCCGGAAACAAGAAGTATGAGCTGAACCAATTAGGGCACCATTTTATGGAGCTCTACACCTGCGGTGTGAGTCAAAGTCAATTTATCACAAAAATCCAGCTTGTGGAATGCTGCACCCGGCAAGGGGTTGAGGGCAGGGGTGGGACAGGCCAAGAAACCCACCCTTAGTGTTCACTGCCACGGTGCCCACATAGCCAGCCCACCTGGATGCTGTTTCAGTGATTCATCAGATAAAGAATTTCAAATCCCTCCATAAAACATCACAAATCCAGAGGATTGACCCAAACTATCCAGGGACATCACTAAACCTTTGTTGATTAATCTGTATTTTTTTTTTTGCCAAGTCTTGAATTATGTACATTTACAGGAGGAAAAAAAGGCGCTTCTACCAAAGCAGTTTTAGTAACATAAGATCAACAATTCTATTTTTGTGAAAGTCATTTCCATTTGACAAGTACTGCGTAGCATTACCATTCAAAGTTTAAAAATATAATCCATTTGAATTTTTTGCAATACTGGAATAGTTTCTGTATTGCCACTGCCAACTCTGAATTTTAGACCAGGAACAGAGAATGTGTTTCTACAAGCAGTTCCCTTTTTCCTTTTATTAAGGGGTGGGGGGGCATTAC
>JAODUD010000002.1:25319713-25331081 GCA_026784285.1 Stomatorhinus walkeri
GGGGGGATCAGTCGACCCTCTACGAAGGGGGAGGGGACTGCATGCCGAGCCCCTGTCACGCTTGGCCGGTCTGTTTTGTGGTGAGGCAGTGTGCGTCACAGGGAGACGGAGATAGAGAGGGAGAGAGAGAGAGCGCGAGGAGGCGGTGGATGTGCGTGTCAGCTCAAACGTCGCCTAAAATCGTGACTTAGTCTCATCTTGTTTGTCTGCCCGTCTCTTCATTTGTATCTTAATTTAAAACAGGGTTTCCGGCGCGTTCTGCGGACGGCCTGCGGCCGCTGTTCCGCCTGTCGTGTTTTGCACATGTATGCCCCTCCACCAGAGGACAGCCATCCTGTAGCCTCGCGTCTGACTGTCACCTGTACCTGCGTGCACTCCTCTGCGCTCTATGTTGTCTTGTTCCTGCATGCCATTAAATATGCCAGTCCCTGCAAGGAGCGCGCCCGCCTGTCTGGACCGCTCCTTCCCGTTGGCATGTGGACCTGCAGCATGTCGCCGCGTAGCTGCGCAGCACCGGAGCACGGACGGAGGGCGCCTGTTGTGTGCTCCTGGGCTCGGCCTCGGTCTCTCCCCACCTCTCCCTCCTCTCCTCTCTGCAATAACAGTGCTGACCTAGTTTCTGTCGGTTAAGGGCTGCTTGTGGAATTTTACAGGGGCCTGCCTGGCTGGGCCAGCAAGACCAAAACGCGGGAGGAGAGCCTCCTTTTTTTTTCTTTTTTTCGTCTGCCGCATCGTTACGTCCCAACCGTCGTCCTGACTCGCAGATTGTCATTGCGTAGGCCCGGCAGATTAAAAAGAACACACACACACACACACACGCCACAAAGAAACCTCCGGCGGTAACACAAGGCGGCCCCGTTCGTACAATATGGCCGCAAAACGCGCCTTTCTGCTGTCTAGGCGGAATTAATATTGCAAAGGGCAGCGGCTCTCCGCCTTCCCCAGCAGAGCTGCGACAGATCAGGCCGGATGCAGCAAGCTGAAAAAAAACTAAGCCCCCCCCATCTCCCCAGCCCCCGCTCGCCCATAACGACGAAGCCTGCGGCCCCCAGCGAAAGGTCGCTAGCGTCTATGACGGGAAAGGAGCAGCCTGCCATGAAAATGACCCCTCCCTCGCCTTCAGTCGCCTGCTTGTCACGGGTCTATTTTAAGTTCAGCGGCCATGTGTCACTCAGCGCGCTATTTAGGGGAATCTTGATTAGCTCGCACTTGCTTTCTGTTAGGCGACGGTGTCGCTACGCCACACTGGACCCGATCGCTGGGATACCGCTGAACGTCTTGTGCCAGAACAGGGAATCTACCAGAGCTCATTTTCCACAAACCCCTGCCCCCCTCAGCCCACCCCATACCCTCTTCTGCAAAGGAAATTGACCACGCTATGTTTTTAAAGGATGATTTAAAGTGATCTGAGGTTAATAATCAGTTCAAGTCAAGCTAAGCCCTGTCTTTTGAGCATCATGAAATCCTCTGTAATCGCAGCCACGGTATTAAAGGGGAATTCGAGGAATCATGCGTCAGTTTGCCTTTCGGTGTGGCTTTTTTTGTACCTGCGGCCCTAGTGACCTACGGGAGATAAGCGCACAGTTCTAGGATGTTTTGGGATTTTTTTTATAGCACATTGCTTTATACATTTGCTTGCCTGGATCAGTGGGTTGTTATTACAGACTGGCTGTGATTGGACTGGAAAGAGAGTGGAGATGGAGCTTAAAACAGGACTTACACTTGTTTCCGAGCCTCTGGTATCCCCCCCCCCCCCATTGTGACACAATGTCATATGGTGATCAGCTAATTAAATAGTGCTTTGTTGAGACAGATTGCCGTATTTCACAGCAACACTGTTTTGGCCAGGACATTTTTTTTCCTTTTATTTATACTGTATATGGTATTGTATTATTTATTGACCCCCCTTTTCTCTGTCTCTCTTTGCTAGGTTTTGACGCGAGGTCATGGTGTCCCGGACAGAAGTCTGGGACCCTTTCCACGCGGGCACACTCTTGTCACAGCTGAATGAACAGCGGCTGGCCGGCCCCACCCCGTTCTGTGACATCACGCTTATCGCCGCCAACGACACCAAGTTCTCTGCACACAAGAGCGTACTAGCTGCTTGCAGTCCCTACTTCCAACAGCTGCTGTCACCTTCTGCTCTGACACCTCCACCTCCCCCTAACCCCGTGGCTAGCCTCGGGAAGGACAGGGTGCTTGAGTTACCTCACCTTCAGCCGAAGGTACTGTCTGACCTACTGGACTACATCTACACCTCTCGCGTCTCCCAGCGTTGCACCAAGGGGACCAAGCGACTCTCTGAAGCAGGTCATAGCCTGGGTGTGCCTTTCCTGGCTGGGCTAGTAGTGGGGGAGTCAAATCAGATGAAAAGCAAAAGCGGACTGGGCAAAATCAACGGGATGGAGGAAACGGACAAGGCGGATGCCGCCAAGAGTGCAAGAACGCCCCACTGTTTCCCCCTTGGCACGGTTTTCCCCAACCTTGTACCAAAAAAGCACTGCACCTCCTCCCACTCACAGTCCTCCTCCCCAGCCTACATGACCAGCTCTGAGGAGTCCCAGTGGAAGATGGCCGCCTCCGTGGACAGCCAGCTGCATCGCCTCCACAAAAGGCCCGAGAGCTCCCCGTCCCCCACCTCGTTGTCTCCCATTGACCTCACTGCACCTGCCAGGAAGGATTCGCGATCCTCACCAGCCTCTTCCATGACCAGCGCTTCTCCGCAATTCCAGAGCCTTCCTCCACCGCCCCACCCCGGACAGCTGCTGGTCTATCCAAAGAAGGGGGTGGGTGACAGCTTCCCGGCAGGCGTAGACTCTGAGCACTCTACCGCAGAGACAGCGCAGATTCTGTTCAACATGAGCACTGCGGCCTTCCAGGGCCATCGGCCCGCTGAGCCAGAGCAGTGTCCAAATGGGAAACAAGGAAGACCAGGTAGCCCGTCCATGGGATCAGGCCTTCCTCAGCCTGACCCTGTGCCACAATCTCCCACACCTCCTCCCATGCCTCCTAGCTCTGACCAGACAGCGCCAAAGCCCGAGCTGCTATGTGGGGTCTGCCACCGTCTATTCAGCTCCGCTTCGTCCCTCACTGTCCACATGAGGCTGCACCGGGGAGGGCGGGCGCTCAGCTGTCGGCACTGTGGCAAAGCCTTCATCCACAACAAGAGGCTCCAGTCCCATGAGGCCGTCTGCAGACAGGCTCCTCCCATCCTACCCGTTCAGACAAAGCAAGAGCCACTAGAAGAGGGGGAAGTGGAGGCAGCAAGAGGAGGAGAGACAGAGGACCAGTCTGACCAAGCCCGCGTGGGGTCTGGACGACCCGCGAAGAAAGGACGGGGCTTCCTTGGGCGACACCACCGTAGCTTCCCCCGAGTAGACCTACTCGCCGAGGAGGACCACTTTGTGAAAGTGGTGGATGGACACATCATTTACTTCTGTGCTGTCTGTGAGCGTTCCTACATGACACTCTCCAGCCTCAAACGTCACTCCAATGTTCACTCCTGGAGGCGCAAGTACCCCTGCCGCTTCTGCGACAAGGTCTTCGCCCTGGCCGAATACCGCACCAAGCACGAGGTCTGGCACACCGGTGAGCGCCGTTACCAGTGCATCTTCTGCTGGGAGGCATTTGCCACCTATTATAACCTCAAGACACATCAGAAGGCCCTCCATGGTATCAGCCCTGGTCTCATCTCTAGCGAGAAGACGGCTAATGGTGGCTACAAGCAGAAGGCTAATGCTCTGAAGCTGTACCGCTTGCTGCCCATGCGATCCCAGAAGAGGCCTTACAAAACCTACAGTCAGACCCTTGCTGATAGCCTACTGTTGCCCCCTGACTCTACTATGCCTCTGCCTTTGCCCCTGGACTGCAATCTACCTACCTCCCTGGGTCCTGATGAGCTACGCTCACTCATGGGAGATGACCAGAGACAGGGTTTGCAGCCTGACCCCACCAACTTCCCATTCAGACTAGGCTCTGGGGGTTTGGATCAAGGGGAAACCTCTAAGGTTTCCTCTGCTTCATTGGATGAGCCTGTAAGGACAGCCGAGGATGAGACATCCAAGGAAGATTCTGTGGGCAGCAGCAGCAGCAACCTTGAATTGCCTAAGGGGAACTCTGGCTCCAAAGCAGCGGTCTCCTCTGTTATCACTTACGGACATCCTAAGCCTTCAGTCATTGTCCATGGCACAGCTGTCTCCTCCTCTGTCATCGTGCACAGCAACCAGATAACCTCCGGGGTTTGCACAAACTTCCACAACAGCTCCTCCCCAGAACCCGGCAATAGTCAGCTGTCCCCTAAGACCACTCACCGGCCCATGAAAAAGCATATGTTGAAGGAATACATCCAGGCACAGAGGCAGGGCTTGTGGGAGGAAGAGGGCTCAGCTACCACAGAGAATCTCGGAAGCACAGAGGCAATCGATGAGGAAGAAAAGGGGAGGCACCCGAAGGGGCGCAAGGCACACAGCAAGAGCATAACCTACATGGCTAAGCCGGCCTGCATGGCCGGCGTATCCGAGGTGAGGGGCGTCGCTCCTCTTTGTCAGATTACGGTGCGTATTGGGGAGGAAGCCATCGTCAAGAGAAGAATCTCCGAAACGGACCTCATGAGGGATAAAAGCCCTCCCCCGTCCACTAAATCAAGAAAGACTGATTCTGTACCACAGGATGCAACCGAGCCCCAGCACGCACATCACCACCACCACCGGCACCGGCATCGCCCACACCGTGACACCAGCAAGCAGCTGGAAGTGGAGACCAAGAAAAGAAACCAAAAACACCCCAAATCCCCCAGCAAGGTCAGAGAGTACTACTTCCGTCAGGAGGTACGCGAGGAGGACAGCGACCAGGATACGGAGGATAACCTGTGGCGACCATATTACACCTACAAGCCCAAGCGCAAGACGCTTCATGTGCAGAGGGTGAAGAAGTCCTCCTGGCACCGCAAACTGCGATACAAGCGCTCTCTTAGACTGATGAAGAGGGCAGAAAAAATCATGGACCACAGCATCAAAGAGGAGGATGAGGAAAAGGATGATGAGGACGACGAGGATGAGGATGATGATGAAGATGAGGAGGGGGTGGATGACGAGGAGAATGAGGGAATGAGGAAGGAAGGAGTAGACAACAGGCACTCTGTTGATATTACAAATAACAGTCCGATTTCCGCTAATGAACAGCAAGGTTGGGACACAAAAAATAAAAAGTCAGATTGTGGACTCAGCCCAACTTTAACCACTGCCCAGGTCTTTCCAAAAGTATCCTGTCCTTCCCCAATCAGACAGGACAGGCACGAGCCAATGGGGCACTCACCCGAGTGTGGAACCTGTGGAAGGCGGTTTTCCACCACTCGGAAGAGGGACAAGCATGAGCTGACACACCTTCTGGAATTTGTATGTTTACTCTGTCGAGAAACCTTCTCATCCCAGGCCCGGCTGGAGAAACACCAGAGGGCCCAGCACATTGCCCCTGAGCAGTCGTCTTCCGCATTGCAAAACCGTGACTTGGACTCAGAGATGGAGATAGAGAGGGTTGGGCAAGAAAAGGGTAGCCCAGGGCGTGTGGGCAGAAGGCCTTCTGTTAGGCACGTTTGTCCGCACTGCTCTAAGGTGTGCAAGACCGCCGCTGCACTGGGGCGCCATGCCAAACTCCATGAGTCAGGCAGTCCTGCTGCAGAGGAAGATTCAGAATGTGGGGCCCTTGCTCCAGAAAAGGAGATGCCACCACCAGGGACTACTGACTCAGATATGAAAACAGAATATGCTCAGTCCATTCCAGTTATCAGCTACCCTGTATCAGTCTCACAGACAAATGGCAGCTCTGATGCCCAAACAGCAAATTTTGAGCATCCTGGAAAAGCAGAGGCAGAACCACAAAATCTGGGAAGCAGGGGCAGTTCAGAGCACAGAAACAATGGTCTAGCTTCTGATCGAAACCCGAGTCCACGCGGTGAGCCTCCTCGCTCCCTCACTGGCCCATCTTCTAGCCTTCAGAGTGTGTTGGTCCTCAAAGGAAAAGAATCCATAGATACAACTCATTCTTTCAGAACACACAGAGAGAGAAGCCCAGAAGGGAAGGACAGCCAGAGGAACAGCCCAGCCCAGAAAGACAAGAAATCTGACACTTCTCCAGACGTGGCGATGAAGCTGCAAGCTCGGATGGAATCTGCTGCTGCGGCGCCTATAACAATGGCTGCTGGTGGGAGGGGTGGGGTGGTTTGCGCGGGTGCTGCAGATCAGGAGATCGAGAGCAATCTCGGCCGAGGGGTCAAGAGGCTGCATAGCGAGATGGACGATTCCAGGGTGGCTCAAAATCTCAGGGCGGCGGCCCTGTCCAAAAGCCCGAATCCCAGCCAAGCACAGGACTTGACAATGCCGTCCGTCGTGATGAGAGAAAGGGAGCTAACTCAGCAGGCTAAGACAAACACAGGCATGGACCAGAGGGAGGTGACCCTGCTGGTACCTAAAGTAGAGGTGGAGACTCCAGAGTACTCTGTTGCCCAGACCACTTTAACCAGCACCCCGCAGAAAGCCCTCAAGTCACCACGCTGCTCTCCGCATGCTACAGACCTCCTGGCAAGAGCGCATTTGGAGGCCTCCCCATCTCCACGGGGGGGCCGCGCTTCCGAGAGGCCTCTGCTCCTGCAGCCTCCATTCTCATCCAGAGCGAATGATCGCCCATCTGCACATGCCCTTTTACTTCCTCGTGCCCCCCCGCCGGAGACTAAGGCCGAGGAGGACACCTCCGTGGGCTCCCACGGAGAAGCTGGGTACCCTGTCCAGGAGTTCCCCCTGCCCCTCATTGTGCCTGGGGGCTGCCGTTCGAGTAAGAAACATGAAGACAACATCCTAGTGTCCTACCCCGCCAGCCCCATCCCTTTTGGCCCCCTGGGGAAGATGGTTGCCAATGGGGACCTGGCTAAACTGCCCTTTTACCCTGACCCGTATCAGCTTCTGTATGGTCCACAGCTGCTTCCCTACCCTTACAGCTTAGCTGCCCTGCCCATGGCCCTGAACATGATGGCCCCGGGGGACAAGGTGGAGCCATTACCCTTCCTGCCTGCCCTCTTAAACTACGGCGCCAACCCTTATGTGGGCGCAGTGCCGCACCCCCTGGTGGCCAATCCCAGCCACTACGGCAGCAGCAGCGGCAGTGGCAAGAAGAGAGACAGCAGCAACCCCTAGGCCAGGGATGCTCAGAGGAGGAATATTTAAAAAGGCGGGTGGGCTTTCTCGGTGGGGGGTGGGGGGGGGCTTTCTTTTTCCTTTGTGACTGAATATACTTGCTCAGTCCCTGCCTCTCTTTTGTAAAGTAGTGATGAGACCTAGGTAATTTTAGAGGAGGAGTAAAAGAGGCGAGGCTTTGGAGGGGAAGATAAAAGGGGGTGGTTGGAGGGAGGGATAGGATGGAGACCTCTCCCCCCACCCCCAGTTTATCTCGCACTTCCAGTACACCTCTCTCCTTTTATCCTTTCTTTCTGTGGTAGTACTAGTGCTCGATTAACTGTCCTCTCAGACTTGTTATAATATTAATAACTATAATATAACAATAATTACAGCTAACAGGGTGTGTGTTTTGCAAAAATTAGTTCCGTCTGCTTCCCTTTATAGTGACCGCAAAAAGAAAAACAAAAAAAAAATCCAAAAAAAGAAAAACCTCGTTTGAGGCTGGTAAAATTTTGGTAGAGAAAAAGGATGAGAGAGCATCACTGCACACGACGGAGGTCAGAGGGCAACTGTGGCGGCGTGTTCAGTGTGTGTGTGTGTGTGTGTGTGTGTGTGTGTGTGTGTGTGTGTGTGCAGGTGCCCGCATGGGTTTTCTGTGATTGGGCATGGGGTCCCCCCCAACTTCATTCCAAAAAGCTGCAGAAAAGGCAACCCAACAAGGAGGGGCAGAGGGATGTGTCATTTGCAGAGGAGCGACCTGTGCCGTCGGGGGTAGCTGTACCTCTGCTTGGGCAGGGACGCGGTTCGAGCTGAGGGTGAAGCGGTCCTCTGGTTTTACCTGTAAGGAGCTGCAGGTGCCCCACCCCACCCAACTCCCACCTTAACGTTTACTTATAAGCTGTTATATTACAGATTTGTAGCTGCGCTAAGCCCTGACGGCTTCACACGGGAGCAGCCGCTTGGGGTGAGCACACACAGAGCAGGCACTAGGTCACGTACTTCCGACTCTCGTTACCCGTCTCATCTCTTGCTACGATGAAAAGGGAAAAAAAATATGAAAAGAAAAAAGCAGAAGAAAGCGATTTATCCTGATTTAGAGAGCTTTTCTTTCAGTCCCCCGCACCTCCCCGGTGTCACCCCCCCAAAGACACGCTCTATGTGCCGGGTTTGGGAGCATGAGTGTGTGTGCCGTGTGTGTGTTTGAGTCCATGAAGAGGGAGGGAGCGTGTGAGAGAGAGCGAGCGAGAGAGGGAAGAATTCAGTCTGAGCCCTGTGTTACTTCCCAGGGACACATTTAAAGGGGCTGGGGCATTCTGGCTTGAATCAGATTGCCCTAAGTAAGGACAGAATAACTGAAAAAAAATGCGCAATTCATCCCCCAAAATGAGCATAGGAATGGGGGCAGTTTTCCTCAAGTTATGATTTCTGCGTCAGTAACAGCTGGGGGGGCTCGGCAGTGGATGGATACACTTCTCCCATTTCTCCCGAAGTAGTAGAGGGTTTAGTATCATCTGCTGCAGATGCCACCCCCAGTCGGGATGGGGCGGGGCGGGGCGGGGCAGGGAGCACAGCCCATCGCGGTGGACTCCCCCGATCCCTCGTGACCTCTCTTTCATGTGTATCTCCCTGTTTTTTTTTTTTTTTGTTTTAATACACAACCTTCCGTTTGTTTTGCGGTTTTTTTCCTTGTTACCAGACAGAGAGTTCTGTAAAAAAGGGGTTTGCATACACAGAAAAAAAAATGAATGTAATTTAGTCACAAGGTTGATGAAGTACAAAAAAGAAACAAAAAAACAATAACAACTAAAAGTAGATGGATTATGTTTTCTGACTTGAATAATAATATGTTAAAGATCTACAGCCACTCTTGAATGGTCTGGTATATATACAGTAGTCCTGTAGGAACATGTGTTGGGTTCTGTATTTACAAAGCATGAGCAAGACTTGCTTCTTTACAGTATCAACTCTGGTATGTCTTCACTTTCGTTTGTATTAGTTACTACTCTCCCCTCCATCTTTTGATTCTTTTTTGGTCTCAATCTATATTTCACCCCACCCACTCCCATATTTGCAAAATTTGAAACCAAAAACAAAACAAGGCTTCCACATGTTCACGACAACAACAGGAGCTGTCCTTCTAAAACTCCACCTACTTTTTTTCTCCCCCAGCACTTTACTCCCCGCCCCCCCCCCCCCCCCAACACCTTTTACGTTGCTGTGCCTGTACCAGGAGGTGAAGCCATAGCACTCATATGGCTCGGGTGTGGTTACAAGCCTTTTGGTTCGTTAAAGAAAACAAAGGAAACGGTCAAAGGTCAAAGAAATCTCCCCCGATCTGGCGAACTTTTGCACTGGTGTGAAAATTTGCACCTGTTTTTTAAAAATTATTTTTAAAAAAGCAAATTAAAAACCAGGCCCTGTGTCTACAGCACATTACTACTGACTTTTTCTTGCATTTTTTTGTTAACAAATCCTAAAGAAACTCAACTTATATTAATCGCACCTATAGTTATATTTGTATTTATAGTCGTTTATATCCGTGTTTTGAAAATGAAAGCATTAAGAAAACTCTCAGAATGGCTTCATGTTATGGTGACGTGTCTTGTGTGGGCCTGTGGTTATGTCTCCAGACCCGACTAGTCATGCTGTGTGTCCACACATTTCCCAGAACGGCGACCTTCAGGGGTTTTGCACGCACATGCCTGTTTGGCACTCTCTAGGTGATCAGGTGACTCGTGAGGTTGAGTGTTAGAACAGGAGGACCTGATATTCCTGTTTGTAGGCATGAAATTATGTTAAGTTAATTTTACCCTAAATCACGTGGCATTCCATTTCTGTGCTTAAGTATCGATGCTGACTTCTGAGGACTGTAAGAGGTTGATAAGTGAGCTGGAGTTTGACGCGACGTGCAACTTCTCGTCTCACGAGGAAGCTTGGAAGAGTCCAATTAGCCAGGTGAATTTGGGAAATCTGCACCTACGTCGTTCTCTGACACTGGTCCATTGTCGTAGTGGAGGGAGGGAGGTAGAACAGGCCGGTTACCAATATGGGATAAAGTTCAGTTCTGCCACAGGTCTGACAAAGGCTTGTACCCACAAATGACCCTACTGACCCCACCCTCTGTCTCTTCATAATTTTACTTCATTCATTCCTCATTTTTTTCCTGTTTTCTTCCTTCCCGCTACAATCAAACAAATAAAGTATTAACCTGATGACCCAGTCTGTTGTCTGTCGGTTGCTCAGTTATAATGTCCCATTAACTGCTGTTTCTCTCCAAGAGCTGCTTTGCCATAACTTTGCGATCCAATGCTGCAGATAAATCCATATATTAATGGCATTTTCTTATATTTTTGACAGACTGATGGTCACAGCTATAAATTATTGCGACACAAATGAAGGCCCATCATATATGAACTCCACTGATGGATGTTAATTTTAATGTCATGTTCATTTTTTCCACTAGAGGGAGATAGAGATTTAATGTAAACACAGCTTGCTGGTTTAAATAAGGCTGGCTTTGGGGTCTAATGACGGTAGACCTCAGTCACTTTTTTTTCAGCACGTAGGCTTTTGTAGGAGATTCCACAGCTCGTTCTCAGATGACAGGGACAAACATTGGTACTTTTTATTGCACATTACAAAACCAAATTCCAAAGACATCAAAGGAACCCCTGAATGAACCATTTCCAGTCCAGTGTTACAGGACAGCTGCTCGCAGAAGTATCTTATCTACAGAGGGAACCTAATATGAGCTTTCTCTGTACGTGCACAGCCCAGTCCTCCCACTTTCAAACTACCACTCAGCCTCTGCATCAGGCGGCCAAGCACCAATTGGAGAACATATTCTCACTGCAAGCAACTAGTAACTTACAGGCACCTGACTGATTTTGGGAAGCAATGCTTGGATTCCATACGGATCCCTCAGCCATTTTGTCTGTTATTCCGACAAAAAAAACTGAGTGTTTTATTCTGCTAAACTGTATGTAGAAAATACATAATAAATTATAGGTATACAAATATCTATCTATCTATCTATCTATCTATCTATCTATCCATCTATCTATCTATCTATATCTATCTATCTATCTATCTATCTATATCTATCTATCTATCTATCTATCTATCTATATATCTATATCTATCTATCTATGTCTATCTATCTATCTATCTATCTATATACCTATATCTATCTGTCTATCTAT
>JAODUD010000002.1:25334635-25348471 GCA_026784285.1 Stomatorhinus walkeri
CCCCCCCCCCCCCCCCCCCCCCGCTCCCGAGGGCTTTCATCTACAGGTTTTACAGAGCAAGGGAGTTTTAATTAGCCCCTCAGAGAGGCTCATAACACCATTTGCTGATCATCTAAGCAGAGACACGAAACCCCAGACTGAAGCAGGTCTTCTGCTTGCCAAAGATCTAATTTTGTATTTGTGAGTCTGTCTATCCATCAGTCAGGAAGGGGTTGTGAGCAGCCTGGGCACAAGGGAGAGGAAACCCAGGGCACATCCTATTTGCTATAAACAATTTTTATTATGAAAGTTTTTCGCCAAGATGCACACATTTAGTTTGTCCCAGTTGGGGGAGAGAGGGGGCATTTCAACTCACCTTATAATTCCAATAACAGCTGCAACACTTCAGGATAAACTTGCTCAAGGTCACTGAAGGTCATCAAGGTCATTGGTCTTTCATGTTCCGTGTGCTTCTTCACCATTTATAACGTCACAGCTTCTCTTTGTATCCCCCCCTCCCTCCAAGGTGCAACTGCGCAGCGAAGGTCAGTCCGTGGTCCTGGAGGTGAACGGCACTAAGGCACTGGTGGTGGGGCTGCATTCCCAGCATGCCCAGCAGGACACAACGGGACTCATTCGCCTGTCCCTAGGGGGCATCTTGGTCAAAGACCTGGAGCTTTTCAACTCGGTCAGGAGTCGCCCTTTATGAAAGTTTTCAATCAGCCGTCAGCAGGGGGCAGTGCTGAGCCTCAAAGATTAGCTCATTCTGCTTTGCGTGCCATTTTCTGACCCGGATTCTTCCTCGTCGCCTGTCTTCTGTGAGGCAGCTGCGGCTGGAGATGGACGGCTGCGTGAGAACGGGGAACTGGCTGAACCTGAGCCAGCCCTGGGACACAGACCTGGTGGGGGAGCCCCGGGCCTGCTTCACGCATATCCAAAGGGGCAGCTTCTTCCCTGGGACAGGCCTGGCTGTTTTCAACACTTCTGGTGAGGGGTTAAAGCAGTGATTCCCAGTCCGATCCTCGGGGACCCACAGATAGTCCAGGTTTTTGCTGCTTCCCAACTGTGGACTGTCTGGCAGGGAACTCGGAGGGAACAAAAACATGTGGGTCCCCGAGAATCGGATTGGGAAACTCTGGATTAAGGGAGGCACATGGCAGTGAGGAGGGGGGTTTTCTGTTGTTTTGTAGGGAGTCAGACATATTTATCAGTGCTGGTCACCCCATTAGATGACATAGGTGGCTACCTCAAGCACCGTCTTCTGAGGGGGTGCTGACTTCACAAACCAATCTCACTTTGTCCTGAACAGGGGGGCTGGTCAGTCTAGGGTACCAATGGGCTTCGACGGATACTTTGTATCTTATTTGGGTAGGGAAAACTTACCTAAGCCACTTACGTTATTGCTTTATTATAAGGATACAGTGATAGCCCTTAGTGATAACACCCATAATTTCCTTAGACTGCTTTAGGATCATTAATGACCATAGAGTCAGCACGCTGGACCGGTGTTCCATCACAAGGAACAGTCTTCCTGCACTATAAGAGAAGAGTGCCCCCTACTGGACAACTTCTGCTTTAACTTTATGTGACGGGAGAATGTGACATTTGCTTTTGATAGACAGGATAAGGCAGGGCCGGAGCTAGGGCTGTTTTGGAAGGGCTTCAACACCCCCCCACCACTAAATAAATGTAAAGTGATTATTTTAAGTAATAATGTGGGCCATTTCCATCAGATCACCTTAGTAGTGGCTTAGCCCCTTCTGGGAGAATGATAGATAGAGAGTGTTTTTATTGGGCCTCAATGACTCTAGGCTTTAGGGCAAGGTAAGAGAGTAGAAGACCCCCAAATAACAAATACATGTACAGGTCCTCGTCGACTTACGACCTATCCAATTTACGACCAATCGACTTAACGACCATGATCGCAGCTCGTAAGTCTGGCAGCGCAAATGTTGCCCAGCTGGGCGTACGACAGTTTGTGCACCAGTTCCCGGCAGCACTACCATTCCCGCGCACGCTAAGCCGCTAACTGTTATCCCAGATTCGGTACAGCAAGCATCTGCCATTTGTGTCTTTAAGGTATGACTTAAAGATTTTTATAACAATACATTACTGTACAGTAGGCTATACATATGCGACTTACGACCAAATCGTGTTACAACCAGTCAATCGTAACCAATCATGGTCGTAAGTCGACGAGGACCTGTACAAAAAAGTATTATTACGCTTTGATTTGATTAACAAAGAAATATAACTTTACAATGCAATTAAATTTTATAAAACTTAATATGTCTGTAAAGCATTTTCATCTGACCAGTAGAGGGTGCAATTGTGCCCCCTGCATCCCCAATAAGCAAGGGAGGAAGAATGAATGGTATAAGAGCATTTTAGCCTTTGTGTGACAGTTTGTACCCTTTACACCATCACAGACTACCCCACACACCTGGGAACTGGCAGAAGCATCACCATAGGAATAGAAGGGCACATAGGCGACTGGACTGGTACGCTTCTGGCCATACTGAACTCCCAGCACAAAGCCATACTTACCATTGCCGCCCAGAACCAAACGCAGGTACGGGATCCTAGCCAGAATCACATCTTATATGTTTTGCAAAAGCATAGCACAGCTATTGTCACATTCAGGCATCAATGCAAGATCAACATGTTTTCCAGATGTTTTCTGGGATGACGTGGACGTATTGCCTAAGATGGTGATCAGTATTTCATTATATTTGGATGTGTTTATCTTTTCCCTACAGAAGCTGGAAGTGACATTTGGTGAACGGACAGATAGTCTGTCATTGGCTCAAAGTGAGCTCTTGCTAAACCTATCAGAGAATGCGATGCAAATTGCATTGGGTGACAAAATTGTCACAGAGCTCAGAGATGACACGCACGATTGGCTGAACATCTGGGATGATGGCATGCTGCTGGCCTTTGGAGGAGTACCAGGTGAGCAGTTCCTTAAGCCTAAAATTCCACTAGCACAAAGAGGACTATCTAGCACCTTGGCACATTGGTTTGGCCTTTTCTCTCACACCTCTAGGATTCAGTTCAGAGCTTGAGTCTCCTCCCTAGCTTTATGTCTGTGGATTTTGCAGTTCCACACCCGCACAACCATGCATATATGATGCAGGAGCCCTAAATGACAGATTTTGAGATTTGAGTCCATACCCTTAAACCACAGCTGTGACTAAATTGCCTTCTCATTGCTCTTCTCTTCCTCACAGACTACGGTGCAAACACTAGTGACTCTCAATATCTGCATGGCTGCATATGGCGGATCAGAATTCAGGATCGGGAATTAGATCTGGACCATGCCCTCTACAAACACAGCTCTATCTCATCACACAGCTGCCCTGCCTCGCCTGACCTGCTTGAATCCTCACCCTTGCTTACTACTGATCAGTGACCTTTCATGGTTCATCTGACCCTTCAGTGACCTCAGACTTGTCTTCCAGGCCATTGTCCTTGTTTTACTCCCAGTTACTATTTCCATGTTCCTCTGTGTTCCACTTCTGACCCCATAACCTTCACCACGTCATGCTAAGGAAGACATTCTGCATCTGGTCTTCCACATCTTGTCCAGGCCTCCCAACATTACTTCCACTTCCTATAAAGTGGTATTATGCATCATTTGAGATCTACATGGCCTGTTCTTTAAAATATGGACAATTAACTAAGACAGAGATTGAATGAAATTGAACCAAAGGGCCTTCAGAGATAACTTCAATAAAAACTGTACAGATGATCATGCCTGACCGAAGATTTGTGTGGCTAATCTTTGTGCTGCTCTTCCATTTTCTGCTTGCAGGTCTGAAACTGACCCCAGATCTGTTTTTGTGACGTCTTTTCTCCCCCCAGATAGGCTTATCCAGTGTGTACCCGGTTCTTCCTCCCATATGCTTTGGATCAAAGCAGATCCAAGGTTTAGACAAAAAGACATGTTGAAATGTGTTTGCGATACAAACATAGGAATTAGAGCCACAAGAAGTAAGACGGAATAAAATACTTTAATCAGACAATATAACTGTTGGCAGCCCTCACTGCGTATCATACAGTTCCATTTTGCGCTAGGCAGACATTCAGAAGTAAATTTAATAGCGATTTATTCCAACATATTGCACTGTGTTTCATCATGATTTTATATCATGTCTATTAACAAGTGTGTCGAGCCCGTTATCGGAAAGTATGAGGGGTCCTGTCACTTTCGCTCTGGCCCATTGCTGTGGTTTCCTCATTTGCCCCCTTTTACATTGTCAGGCTGCCATGGTTTCTTTTCATCAAGTCTGCCCATTTGTCCGTTTACATTGCGTGTTAATGCTTCTTTGCTGCCCATTTTAAAGCCACAATGGCATCTGCCTTTGAAGCCGTTCCACTCTTCGCTCATGCGCTCGCCTTCTGCTGTCCCTTTTGCACACCGACATATTGCTTGACTGACACTTCACCCCCAAAAGTCCCCAGGTCACATGGTACTTCCCTCATCCTTCCACCAACATGCCTATTTATAGCGGCCCCAGCAACATCGTTTAAACACATATAAGATGTTCTCATTGTGAGGTTTAGATAGAACTACAGATCGGACACCAATCTAGAGACAGGTGTTTAGATTGCAGTGCCCAACACAAAGTAAAGCAATCTTGCACGATCCATAAGCACAAGAAAATGTGGTGATTAAGGGCACTGTCTTATAACCTGAAGGATGAACAAAGCCCCTTGTTGAATTAAAATATGCAACAGTCCAAATGCTGGGTATGACCCGTGTCATCAGAGGTTCTTGGGTTTCTCACAACAGCAGCCAGAAGAGTGACGTCTCACTTACCTCAGATTCATACTCCTTCATTTAGTTTGGCTTCTGTTGGCCCTGAGTCCTAATGCCCCATGAGGATTTGATACTTTGTACACAAACACCAACCTAGTCAAAGCTCTTACTGCAGATCAAACTGAAACAACACCGGAAACATTACTTTTTGAAAAAGAAAGTAGCACAGATGAACAGGGAGATTAAAATGTACCCAAGAGCTTTGTGGTTAGCATCAATAGGCTCACCGAACACCAAACAGAACTATAAAAATGTATGTGCTTCTATTTCTGAATGTGGGAAGAATGTATATTCTTTTTCATCTCTACTGAACTTAGACAATATACTTTTCACAGTCTTTTCTGACAAGAAAGGTCTAGAATCAGTTTAATTTCAGGTGGTTACCAAGCGAAAACCTGATATTTAAAACAAATCTGGTTTTGTCTAAGATGGTCAAGAAGTAATACAGAGGTATCACCCTGTCACTTCTGATCACACTGTCACTCCTGCTGTTTCACTCCTTGTCACAAATTTTTGATGGTGCTCGAAATAAATAAATAAAGTATTATAGTGAAATAAAATATCAGAATTCCCAAATTTCATGTATTTTAATCTGAGAATTTATGAAGGCAATTAATTTTGAAAACTTTGGCAAGACATTTATACTTCAATGAATACGACAGCGAAAACAGAAGCATTTTAACTGTGCAAATGAAACTTGACAGAATTACTTTATCTCACTGTATTCCCACTGCTACCACACAAACTGAAGGATCTGAAGCTTCTGGATCTCTCCTACGTCTCACACAAGGTCGTCACAGTGAGTGACCAGCGTTCATTCAGTCTCTCCATTCCTTTGCAAACTGGGGTGTGTTTATAGGCCTGCATAGAACAGCGTCGGGGCCTACCAGCTTTGGTCCTGAATTGTTTTCATTCCGAGGATCCATTTTCCATAACCAGTGGAAGGTTGCAGCAATCCTGGAACTTAACCAAGCTAGCAGAGGGGACAAAGGGACACTGTGGGCAGGAGGCCAATCCATCACAGGAAACCAACAAAATAAATGCAATTTAGAGACACTGATTCACCTATGGGAATTCAGAGGGCACAGAGGAAAACCCAAAGGAAAATGTGCAAAAATCAGACATACACACAGAACCAGGGCACCAATAAAAACCACAATTTTGAGTGGTGTTGCTACACAGTGGGAGTTTCGGACACAGCGCTGTCTATTTACTATTATTTTCCTGTATCTCACATTCACTACATATTCTGAGTTGTCTGAAACATTTTGCATGATTCTTCTTCTGATAACATAAATGCAAATAAAAGTTTCCCCTTACATACAGTTATCTCCACATTCAGCCGCTACATTTATTTGCAGATTGAATCGAATAGTTAATCTACAGTATAATACATTTGTTTGCATTTCCTGGTCATGATCCATAGCTTTTGATGCAAAAAGAGCCAAAGCACTACACATAGAGGACATGGATCGTTTAATCAACTGGAGAGGGAAAAGACTGTGACTACTGGCAAGTACTAAAAAAAATTAAACACCGTGTCTTGGACTGATGAGTACAGCCATTGTTTTCTTTGAACAGTACCAGGAGACCTGAGGGCATGGAGCTCGGGAGACGGTCTGCATGGGAATGTCTCACTGAGATTTAGCTCTTCCCTGAGTCGACCCTTACAATGCTGCCCCCTGCTGTCGTTGGTGCTGCTCACACCACTTGACACAGTTAACGGTCCACTCCCATCTGACAGTCTATTAGCAACGCCGTTGTCGGAATTTAGCGTGATTTGAAATGGTAGTTGAAGAGCTTAAAATAAGTTTAAAAAATAAGTAAGACAATATGACAGCCATATGTTTCTTACAAAAGCAATTCAGGAATCATTGTATAGCATACGAAAGATGGGTGACATTTCAGAATGAACGCTCCTTTTCAAGCAACAATGATATCTATTATCTGCGGATAACATTCCGAGGTGTGTTTTTTCCATATTCCCATTTGTACAAAAATCATTACACATATGCGAACTACTACTACGGACACTGTAAACAAATTGTAATAACAATATCAAACATTTAAATTTCAATTATTTATTTTAGATAGATGGATATCTAAAATTATTATAGCCTAATCCACGGCACGTTACTGACTAAACACTTTGTGCGATAATTAACATACGCAAGTTATTGTATCACTCAGTAGTATTTAATGCTACGGACAGATCTGCAGAGTCATCATAACAGATTTACCTTGTGTTGGGTATTATTTATGACATGGGGTGGGGCTGTAAGGCAAAATATACTTGGAAGAGGGTAAACTGTCTGTTCAATCACGTTATTAATGTAATTTAAACGGAAACAAACTCACGTTAAATTGTCACAAAATAATATCACCTTTAATGGGGCAGCATAAAATCATATTTCGGACAGAACGCAGTCATATTATCCCTTAGTACAAAATAACAACCAGTGCCACACTGCCGTAAAGCACTGAAACATGTGATTATTCCTGACCTTCTGTCGGCAAACGATCCGTGGGTTTCTAAAAGGTGCCGGCGAAGCGGCACTTTTTTTTACTGTCGTAAAGCATCAAGTGTCGCGAACCGTGCCGCCCAGGGAAGATGGCGGCTGAGCTGCATCCCCGCAGCGGAAAGCTGATCGGCCTGTCGAACTCCAATCGAACCGCCCAGCGCAACCAGCCGGTCCAGGAATTCAATCATGGCTTAGTTTTAAGTCGAGAGCCGCTGCGGGACCGTGATGTCTTCACGGTTCGAATCGACAAAAAGGTAAACAAGCGGACGAAAGGAGTACTGAATCCTCAATGTATGCGAGGCAGTGCTTGGAATGCAGCTAGCTAATGAGCGCGGGTCCGGGGCTAACTGCATGCCTCCCTGGCTGGAAGTTGGCGAGTATTACATGTGTTTCGCTCTTATGCGACGATCGTGCAAGACCAGATGCCCTTGGTGATTTAGTTTCCCCACCTTGTACCTTCAATGTATCTGCAGTTATAAAGCAGTCAGCCTGTAGGTAACAACCGCATAGCTGCTGGTGGGAGAGTCTGATAGCTGATGTCCGTGCACCGTTTTTGAGGGTCTGGCAGGAGCAGGTGCTTCCCTGAACAGCCTGGCCAAGGCACTCATCGCCTCAGGTGAAGAGGATTTCGTGCGTAAGCCCGCCGCGATGCGCTGATACTTGCCCACACACCGCATAAGTAGCCATGCAGAGCTGTCATATGTTTTGTCACGGGAGCATTTGTAGTTGTGAATTTGGAGAGAAATGTGACCGGCTTGCGTGCTCCCCCGTCTTCGAGGATCATGCAGAGCCCTTGCTGATGATCCGTGTTTGAAGCAGGAGCTGCAGAACCCGGCGACCATCGCAGGCATGTGGGTGAGCACTTACCCCACCAGCCGTAAAGACATCAATGACAAATGTATTGAGATGTTACTAGTAAACGGGGTATTCGGGCCTTTTGCGTGACATTGTTGTGTTTCCATATGTAGGGTTGCTTAAGGGCTGCAACTTAAAACAAGGGCCTTATATTTGACAGAAGAAAGGGGCGCTGTTTAGCTCTTGTTTAGGACGCTGTGCCCGTGATCGCAAGGTCGCCGGTTCAAATCAGCAGGTTAAGCCTTTGGGCCCTTGAGAAAGGCCCTTAACCCCAGTCGCTCCAGGTAGTTTGTGATCATGTTTTGTTAGCTGTACATCATTTTGGTTAAAAAAAAACATCTGCCAAATAAATTAATGCAATCGAATGAGGATATTTGACATTTTTACTGATTTGTGCACGTGTGGAAAGGTGATTTGGTCCTAGTTAGTTTTGCTTTCAGCGTGTTTAATTAGGATGTCCCACTCCAGTGCACCGCTATGCTTGTGGCAGCACGTCTTTACAGAGATGCACAGTGCCATGCGTTTTCTATGTTGACCGCCAAAATCTCTCTAGGTGCGGAAACCAAACCACGGCAGGATCCTCTCACACCTGTCTGTTCCCCAGCTCGTGCACCGCTGTGCACCAGTATCGCTGCCAGGGCATCCTAATCTGACTGTGCCCGCAGGATCTGCTTTTCTGCCAAATTTCCATTTTCAATGTATTTTCCAGCTTGGTTTAAATTCACAGAATGTTGCCAATAAACCTTTCCTTTCTTGTCAAAAAAAATATTGATACCATAAAACCCTTATGAGGGACATAAATTGGAAAAGGAGCCATTACTTCATAACCAAGACCCCCTTCCGTTCTCTGAAGGAGTGGTGGTGTGCATTACTGCTGTTCACTAAAGTATAATGATTTAAATTATGTATATTTTTAGTGCAGAAATAATCTGGTTCTGTTGCCTAATGGTGTTTTTTTAGCGTCTGTTAAAGGGCACTAAACAGATGGCAGCAACTCTATGTACAGTGGGCCAGTTGGGTTTGGGGGCTGCTTTTGAACCCCTTTGCTGGGTGGGGGGAGGGATGTTTAGGTTCAGTTTACCATTATGGAGTGATGTCATCAGTGTGGTCCATCTGGCAGCCTCATGGCCTGATCTATGCATGTCTTTGCCAGACTTAAATGAATATTTTTGTGGATGTTTCATGTTATCCTGCCTCTCTGAGAGAGCCGTGTACTTAGCCTGAGGGTGACCCGGCTCCCCGCTTCCCTCTTTGATCCGCCGTGCAGCCGGTGCCGTACACCTGCCGAGCTGCACGATACGCAAATGCTACTTAAATGCTAAAGTAACGTTTAGCTGGCCGGACTATAAAGCCACTCCGTATCTGTTTCTCGCTTCTGGTAACACCTAAGAGGCTGCAGTGTAATTATGCGAAGTGTTTGTGTGTGTGTGTGTGTGTGTGTGTTCCCTTCACGCACCGTTTTTCCAAGCACATGTCATGGGGACCCTCAGCGTCTGGAACGTTCCGAGGTGTGTTTGGGCCTGGGGCGTATGACGGGCTGCAGCGGCCTCAGGTTGGGGCGCAGAAGGGACCAGAACACAGCTTCCATCTTGTGGGAGGATAAATGGGTCCATGAGAGTGGCAGGTGGAGGCAGTCTGGTTGGATGCTGTGGGGGTTAGGGGCTGTGGAGGTGCTTTCTGTCAGAACTGTGCGAGATGGATTTACAGCATGATCCGGCTCCAGCCTGCTGCCTTATCGCTGTGTGTGTGTGTTTGTGCGTGTGTGCGTTGCAGGAGGTCATGCTGTGTTTTATGACCTGTTAGTGATCCCCCCCGTTTATCTTCATTATTTCTTTTATTGCTTTGTTTACTTCTCTGCCTGTGACCTAATCACTGTGGGGGTGGTGTAGCAGAGTGACAGGCTGAGTTGGCGACTGTCAGCTGTACAGTCTCTTACACTCTTCGTTTCCCTCGTCTTTCTCATCCTTAGCCCCTCATTGGCTCCCTCCTGTCTGTCTCCTCCCCTAATCCTCCGATTGTTTATCATGCTCCTTCTGTCCCCTGACCGTCCTTGATCTACCCATCTTGGTCTCGCCTGGCTGCCCCCCCCCCCCCCCACACCAGGTGCCCAGAGGCACATTATTCTCTAAATAAATACTAACATTTACAATTTGGTTTGTTCTGTGGAGTCCAGAAGCGGCGGGTTGCTCCTAAGCATCCTGTCCATTCTGGTCCCGGATCTCCTGTTGGTATGAGGTTGTTACATGTTTGGCAGATGCCTTCATCCAAGGCAGCCAGTAGAGCTCTGATCACATGAGCGCAGGATAGGCTGTAGCTTGATGAATAAGTAATGATGAGATTTAGGTGAACAGTCAGCTTTGGCACTATTACGGTAATATGGCAAGCCACACTGCGAATTTTATTGTGGGGAATCCCCTCCCCCCGCTTGATGACTTTTATTGCCAAGATTTTAATATATTGGAATAGCATTGCTTTTGAAAATACCGTCAAAATACAGTATACCGAAGTCTAATGTCTGAACGATACGACAATATGAGAAATAGATACCGTCCAAGCTGAGTGGACAGGAGATCCAATGGCTGACGAAGTAAACCAAAGTGACGTGCCAAATAGTGCCCGTTGAAGGTTAAGACCTGTGACCTCTGCCAGTCTGTGCCATGACATACGGCCCTTAATTAGCAGGTAGGTGTGGAGGGTTTGACCTTAGAGTTGCTCTGGGAATGGCACAAGGCTTCTGCTGTGACAAGGATGTCCAGTTAGAGTCATTAAAACCAGGAGGCCCATTTGTTAGCTGATGGAGCTGCAGAGGTTAATAAAACAGGAATTTTCCAGACTGCTCCAACTGGGGTCCTGGCAGCTGTCCAAAAGGAAGCCTGTTCTGTGATGAGCGCCTGTGTTTCACTAATTGGTTGACAAAATTTATTTTTGGGGCAAATTATTGAATGAAATGGTCCTGGTTTTCCGACTTGCTCACATTTCTCTGATAGGTGAACTCCTGGAGTGGTTCCATCGAAATCGGCGTGACGGCACTGGACCCAGCAGGTCTCGACTTCCCGAGCAGTGCCACGGGCCTGAAGGGCGGCTCCTGGATCGTATCAGGCTGCTCAGTGCTGATGGACGGCCGCTCCGTGCTGGAGGAGTACGGGCGCGACTTGGACCAGCTGGGTGAGGGCGACCGTGTGGGGATCCAGCGTAACAGCCAGGGGGAGCTGCACCTGTGGGTGAACGGGCAGGACTGTGGCGCAGCCGCCACTGGCTTACCTCCGCGCCTATGGGCCGTGGTTGACCTATACGGGAAGTGCACTCAAGTCACCGTGGTCAGCTGTGAGCCACCACCCCTCTCGGCTGAGCAAGAGGTGGAGCTCTGCAGGAACCATGAGGACCAGGGGGTGGGGACTGTAGTTATCATGAATGGCACAGTGGAAGAAGGTAGGTTTGCTGCCAGTTTTCCATGTTTGTCTGAAATGGCATCTCCATGTCTTGTTTTTCCCTGAAACATCATGCTTCTTATTTCTGCTTGTGGCCCCAGATCCTTGATGTCATACTTGTTTTTGCAAAGCAGTGTTAATCATCCAGTAGAGTTACAGCTTCTTTAGTGATCCTAACACCTGTTTATTTTTACCATTACTTTTCCCACTCAGTTCCTGAGCTCCCGTTGGGTCAGAGTCGACCAGACAAGTTCCCCAACACTTTAGAGCCAGACATGGGTGAGTAGATGCCAAATTAGACCCCAACACTCAGAAATCTAATGCTCCCTAACTGTCACTGTGCTCCCTAACTGTCACTGTGCTCCCTAGACTGCTCCCTGACTCTGACTGTGTATCCTAGATTGTACCCTGTGACTGTACTGTTCCTTTAGATGCAGACTCTGCACCAGTGATGCTTAGACTCTCTCTCCTCTGCCCTCCTGTGTGCAGGGCTGACTGAGCAGCAGCTGTTCGACGTGTTTAACAACGCCATTGTGTCCCTGTACCGCTCTGAAGACGAGGGGGACGTAGGGGGCACGGTTTCGGAGCTGTCGACAACCACTAGGGGAGCTGGCGTCGGGGCAGGTGGCGTCAGCAGCAGTAGTGGAGTGCTGGCAGGGAGCAGCGACAGTGGCGGGGGGAACGGAGGTGTCGGGGGCAGCTCTGGCAGCAGCCCAGCTGGAGGTGGTGGCGGAGCTGGGGGAGGGGGTGGGGCTATACTCGCACTCGCACCCACCCCCGGGGGTGTGACCACCAACGACGCACTGCTGTTTCATGAGAAGTGCGGCACACTCATCAAGCTGAGTAACAACAACAAGACTGCGGAGCGACGTAGACCTCTCGACGAGTTCAACAACGGCGTGGTCATGACCAACCGGCCTCTCCGGCACAACGAGATGTTTGAGGTGAGAACGAGGGGCTCTGTGCACCACGACTGCCTCATACCTCTGTCCCTGCGTTGGCTACACTAACAGCCAGACCTCCACCAAATCCAGATGTTTCTCCTTCCTTGGAGTGCAGCTCCCAGCATCTTTGGTGACCTTTTCGGCACCACGGATGCATCACAGCTTTCATAGCGACAGCTGCCCTGCTCTCTGGTTGGTCAGTTCTGATTCCCGCTATATGCATCACAGCTATATTTATATGTTTTTCCCCAGAGCAGAGGTTTTTATTCTGCGGTCCATACAGCAGAAAGATAACTATTAAAGCATTCAGCAATTTTTAGTTACTTATGTGATTCCGCATTTATGGTGGATTGAAAATACGTGATCCAGATGAGCAAAAGGTACGTTCTTACTGAACCTCTTCAGATACCGTGTTCATGGATACTGCACCCCCACAGTCTGCTAGTATTTGAACCAGCAACCTTCAGCTTCTTAGACGTGTGTGTGTAAGCTGTACTCTACCCACCGCCTCTGTTATGTACATCATGTTAAGTTTGTAGAGATGCTGGCTGAAGGGACATTGCTGCCTCTAAGTGCCCCCCCCCCCCCCCACCCCCAGGTCAGTGATGATCGAGGCCCCCATAGAGTGAGGACTGACGCAAGCTATAGATCTGTTACAGATCAGGTGTAGATGGAAGGAATAAATCTCACGACACAGAGAGGAAACGTGGTCCAAATTTTACTGCTCACTCCAAACAGCCAGATCGCCTGGTTATTCTGTTCTTGTGAAATTTATGCGAATGCACAAATAAATAATCAGAATGTCAATTGTCTAATGCCGCTGCAGATTCTGGCCCTGGCTTGTGTTCATCAGCCGGTGCCATTGTGCAGTGTCTGTCTGTCTGTTGTTGTTTTTTTGACTGGCAACTGTTCTCGTTTGTCCTGTTTGGGGACTGTGTCCTATTGTGGGAGAATGGAGGCTGCTAGACCCTTCATTATGAGGTTGTTTGGATACGGTGCTCTGGGCTGTGTGATGCTGGTGCTTCCTGTTGCCCGACGCCTTCTGTGTGCTCACTGCTGCCTGCTGCTTCTCCCCTGCTGCCTCAGGAGTTTTTTTTCCCCTTATTAGGCGTCAGGCGTAAAAGCAGGCGAGGACCCAGGTATGCGGGTTGAGGATCGGGATTTATTGTACGGGGCAAGCAGGTGTGAGAGCGGGTCAGGAAGGGGGGGAGAGCTGGGAAGCAACAGGCGGTGGTGAGGGTTTCTCTCTCCGTGGGGGGGGGGGGGGGAGTGTAGGTGGAATTACA
>JAODUD010000002.1:25351891-25366806 GCA_026784285.1 Stomatorhinus walkeri
CCCCCCCCCCCCCCACACACACAAATATATGCAAGTGAGAGTGAAACCTGAGGACTGGACACAGGGTCAATCCTTTGTCTTGAATCCCTATAACATTTTGAGGGGTTGGGGGTCTTGCTCAAGTGCGTAACAGAGATGTGACTATTCTGCAAAGGACAGGATTCAAACCGACAGCCTTCTGTTTCGTTTGGTGCCCAAGAGGTTGGCAGACACCATGCCACCCTTGTGGTGCATGTTGGTGCCCACGTTGGCCTGGCTTTAGTCTGACTTTGGTTCTGATGTTTCCTTGGTGACCCCCCCCCCCCCCGGCCTATGATTGCATCCATGTTCCCGCAGGAGTGGCAGCTGCCCAGACGCCAACGGTGGTCTATGGGGTAGTAGATCTCTACGGCATGGCGGTGAAGGTCACCATTGTCCATAATCATAACCACAGCGACCGTCTGCGACGGAACAACGCCATCATGAGGGCGCTGTCCCCCGACGTGGGCCGCCCGCGCCCCACCCTCTCCCTGACACCTGAGCCCGATGTGCCTGATCGCCTCCTCTTCCACCCCAACTGTGGGCAGAAGGCGGCCATCATTAGTGATGGCAGGACTGCGCTTCGCCCCCAGTGAGTGACAGGCCTCTGATGTCTGCATTCTGTGACTAAGAATAAATGATACTTAAAGGCAAAAACTAGATCTGAAAATGTAATATGGTAAACCAAAAAATACTTTTTACAGCATCATCCCGTGAGCAGATGGTCTCATTCTGAGAAATTAGCTAGTGAAGTCGCCTGTAGCAGGGCCATCCCGATCCACTTTCACGGTACCATCTGATCCATTCAGAATTTGAAGTGCTGATCCCGGTCTTGATTTTAAATGTCCAGTGCTACCTCCTCTGTTACGGATGGCATGGCAAATATTGCAAGTTTGGCTACTTTTGAGTTTCCAATTTAAAGAATTTACACGCGGCTGACATCTGGCTAGTTTGCAGTTTCAAGCTATGTGCCTCAGGCGTATTGTAGCATGAGACGGAAGCTCGCAATCAGCTGAACTACCATAAATCAAGCGGATGCAAGAAATGGAATCGATCCAGCTTTGGGTCGGGCTGTGGTATCCGATACCGATCAATTGAAAAATTCCTGAATCGGCGTCGATTCCGATCTTTGGTGTCGGCTTGGGACATCGCAGGCCTGTAGTAATAATATCACCGTTCATAGACCATTGTACATAGTTGTAACTTATTACTAGCCTGACGGCGTGTCCTCGGTCTTGCGCCAGTGCGACAGACGACTTCAACCATGGCGTGGTGCTGAGCAACCGGCCACTGCGCTCCAACGAGGTGTTTCAGGTGCGTATCGACAAGATGGTGGACAAGTGGGCAGGCTCCATCGAGATCGGCGTCACGACGCACAACCCCGCCTACCTGCAGCTGCCCTCCACCATGACCAACCTGCGCTCAGGTAACTGGGATTAAACACGGTAAACGCATATGCTTCTGTGAAGATCCTGATTCATTTCTTCTTTCCATCATATGTCCATTATATGTTATTCAGATTGAACTATTAAACCTGAGGTTTTCAAGGCAGGCAGATAGAGGTTTAATGAAAAGGTCTAGCTGCTCGTCTTCCTCTAACACCTTCCAAAGAACTCGGGGACCCCAGACAGTCCACATTTTTGCTTCCTGTTAGCTCACAGCAGATATGAACCATGTATTCTGTGCTCTTGATTGGCTGGGAGCTAGGAGGGTGCAAAAATGTGGACTGTCTGGGGGTCCCAGGGAAACACTGTACTATAGCCTCTCCAAGAGAAATTAAATGATCCTTTATTTTCCAAATGCTTTGGGATGCTTCTTTTCTCACATCTCATCTTCTCTCCTTTGAAACACACACACACACAGACACACGGTTAAGAACGAAGCTTGGGGTCTGAGCGCAAGATCATGCCATGTAACCAGTGCCTGTGCTCGAACCCGGGACTTTCCAATCATAGGCACCGAGGCTTAACCCACTGACTCACATACCTCCCCAGGTGTGACACACTTTGGTATTCACACCCCCCACCTCCTTCTCAGGCACCTGGATGATGACGGGGAATGGGGTCATGCACAACGGGACGACGATCCTGGACGAGTATGGCCACAACCTGGACCGGCTGAAGGTGCGAGTCCCTCCCCCTGTCTGTGAGGACGCCGGTGTCCCCTCCCACTTCTCTTCTCTGCTGGCCTCTCACCCATTTCTCCTGAACCAGCAGTGTACTGCTGATCCTGATTTTTTTTAAATGTTGACTCGCTGTCACCCCCTTCAGGCTGGAGACACAGTGGGCGTGGTCCGCAAGGAGGACGGCAGCTTGCACTTCTTCGTGAACGGAGTGGCGCAGGGACCTGCAGCCTGGAACGTTCCGCCCAGCATCTACGCTGTGGTGGATCTGTACGGCCAGGCGGCCCAGGCCACCATCATGGACGACATGGGTGAGACGCGAGGCAATTTGGCCAGTAGCATCCATCACAAACAACGGATGTTCAGGGTCCCATTATAGTAACTATGACTCAGGCTTAATTCTTCCCCAGTACTTAGTAGCAGTGACGGCAGTATTAATCCCAGTGCTATGGTACCAGTTAACGTCACGTCGACTGGGAGTCACACATCGAAGACGTCCTTCACAAGTCAATCCTTCATAAAAGGCAGAGATTTAACCTTCATCAGTTAACTGAAATGCTCTTTAAGGGGGAACTTTTACAATTGTGATTGGTGATGTTACTGGAAAAAAAACAGGATCCTTAAAGCGGTTGCAACCTTCAGGCTTCTGTTGAAGCATGCAGGAGGAATTAAACTGAGCCTGTAGCCAAAAAGACGCCAACTGCTGCATGTTCTCATGGTGATGCTGTTTGCTGCTGTAGCTCCTCTGATGGGTTTATGTCTTGTGACAGCAGAGTAAAACACCTGCTCAGAAAGTGCGCCCCCCCCCCCACCTCATTACTACACAGTTGGTTGGATTTTGGTAATCAGTGGTCATTGTCGACACACCACAGCACACAAAGACGTAATGTGTCCTCTGCATTCAACCCATATGTGACATCGTGACATAGCAGGAGGCAGCTAATTCAGCGCCCGGGGAGCAGAGATTGGGGGCAGTACCTTGCTCAGGGTACCTCAGCGGCGCCATGCTGGTTGGGGATTCGAACCTGCAATCTTTCAATTACAAGTGCGCTTCCCTAACCACCACTGCCCACAGACACCACTTGTGGTGGGTTGCTGTTAGGATCATCACATCTTTTTATTTGTCATGCGCAAAAAAAAAGATGAGGTGTTGTGGCGCAGAGGGGGACATGAATAAACTTAAGTTTAAATGTCGTGAAAACAACAATACACAGAACAATAAATAGAAAAAAAATAGATTTAAAGAAAGAAATTTTTAAAAATGTACTTTTAATAAATTAACAAATAAACATTAAGGACGACTTCCTACTCTGCCCTGAGCTTCAAGTGTCTAACCCGAGTTATTAAAAAGGAATGATTCTGATTTAATAATCATCGGGCCCATATTTCTTTACAGCGTTCGGTGAAATAAGGTTTTATTAAATAAGGTCTTTTATTATTATTTCAGCATATTAAGTGGAAATTGGTGTAAATTAGCTTTTCATATTTTCTCCTCCACTTATTCTTTCTGTGTGAGAGATTAGGAGTCCTCCTGAGTCAACTAGCAGAAATTTTAATATCATTTCAAACATTTATTGAATAGAGCAATGTGCTATTATCCACTGGTTATTTTAATAAGGTTATGGATGTGCAGAAACTGCCAGACAGAGTTATGTCACATGAAGGGCGTGCTGAGTCAGCGCAGTGACATGTAGGGTCATAGTTCTGGATATTTTCTGACATTGGTATCCTGCTCCCTCATCACCCGGACCCTCCTCCCCCCAGCGGACCTGCCCCCCCTCCCCGACGACAGCTCAGAGGGGCCCACGGCCATGTCCCCAGGCAGCCCATGCTCGGTGGGCGGAGCCAACGGAGCTAATGACCTGCGCTTCCACCAGCTCCACGGCACCAACGCAGTCATCACTAACGGGGGCCGCACCGCCCTACGGCAGAACTGCCGCAGCGAGTTCAACGACGCCATCGTCATCTCCAACAGGTGGGGGGTTGGGAGGGATGGGGAGGGGGCAGAGGTTAGCACAGTGAGGGGCAGAAGATCACAACTCGGCTCTGCGAGTGAAGTTTGAGTGGGTCTGACGGGAGCGTGTGTCTGTGTCTGACTGTCTGTGTCTGACTGACTGTGTCTGACTGTGTCTGTGTCTGACTGTGTCTGTGTCTGACTGTGTCTGTGTCTGACTGTGTCTGTGTCTGACTGTGTCTGTGTCCACTGCTTTTTAGGTGCCTTCACGATGGCGAGTTGTTTGAGATCATTATTCAGAAGATGGTGGATCGTTGGTCAGGCTCCATCGAAGCAGGTGAGTCCCAGTGCAGACTGTGCTGCCCTCAACCAGGTCAGACCCTAATTTAACCTGACCCGGAGAGACCCCCAAGCCCTAGCAACATTGTGATGCTGCTATGACAGCATTCATTGTTGTCCACAATGTTTATGGACAGACAGTCACGGTCATGGGGTCTGACAGACAGCTGTGTTTATGGTCAGATGGTCATGGTCTTGGGATCTTGTCTCTTAGGTGTGACTGCAATCCGCCCAGAGGAACTGGAGTTCCCCAACACCATGACAGACATAGACTACGACACTTGGATGCTCAGGTAGAGACCGGCCACCTGCCTGGCACTTCCTCTGGTTCCCAGTGGCCCTTTCTGATTTGTCACCTGGTCTTTCCCCGCCTCCTCCCGCAGCGGCACAGCCATCATGCAGGATGGGAACACCATGCGGAATAACTATGGCTGCGACCTGGACTCTCTGGGCACTGGCTCCCGTATCGGCATGATGCGCACTGCCACAGGCGACCTGCACTACTATATCAACGGGGTGGACCAGGGCGTGGCCTGCACTGGGCTCCCCCCAGGTATCGGCCAATGAGAGCCCTTGGCTCAGCCATCTGAGGGGCAAGGAGGTCATTTGTGCTCAAGTGTAGACACTGTTTGAACACCTGGCGCTGTAGCACCATGGATAAGGATACTGTAGGGTTTTGGCTTGAGTCAGTGGCACTGTGTTTAATTAAGCCAAGATAAGCCAGAGCTTTACTGATCCCAGGGAGGGGAAGTTTTTTTTGCCCTGAATGTGAAATAAATAGAATAAAGAATAACATAAGTAAAAGTAGATAATAAATATGCAGAAAAACTAAATATAAAGGTAAGTTCTGTGCAAATGGCGTCCTGCTGTGGTAAATATAGTGCAAGATGTCACATAAATCTGCAAATGTTCATAATGCAAGTGCATTTAGAGGAGTCGGCATTGTAGAGTCACTTGGCGTGGGAATAAACGAACGTCTGTGGTGCACAGAACGCTCAAGAATACAAAAATGCACTCGACTTGCAGATAGCTGAGCCCCACCCAGAGTGGAAAGTCCAGTAACCCCCCTCCCCCCTCCGTGTTGCAGAGGTTTACGCCGTGATCGATCTTTACGGCCAGTGCGTCCAGGTGTCCATCACCAGCTCTTCAGGACCGCTGGATAACAGCCTGTGCACCAGTAACATTACGGAGAAAAGCTTTCCGATCCAGTCCCCAGGTACTGCGTGAGTGTGTCAGCCTCTGCCCCACATGCAGGATGTTTGGCCCTTCCCTCCGTGCCTGGTTCTGCACTAGCTGACACTTCTGTGCAGAATACTCGGCCACTGTGGAATAAACTCTCCGTACAAATTCTGTGAAAGCAGTTTGTTCTTGGAGGGAAAAATGAGTTTGAAACGTAATGTAGTGCTGGATGTCTGTACTGGTGCGGTACGTAGTACAGTGGGTTGGGGGATCTGTGCTTTTGCCCGGAAGGTTGTGGGTTTGAATCCAGTGGCCAGCAGAATAATTATGTCACTGCTGAGTAAGGCCCTTAACTGCTCCAGCCCATGCTTTCTTCATCTGTACGTCGCTTTAGATAAATGTCTTCTACATTACTGTAAATAAAATAATTTAAGTGTACTAATAAGTAAGATCATAGCGATGCTGCAGTGTGTTCATTAACATTGTGGGATATTCCACAGTTTGTTTTCAATTGCGGGTCACCTTGTCCTTAGGAATGAGGTCACTGTGGCTGGTGTGAGCCCCCTCCTATGTGTTGCTGTCTAACACTCCCCTCCTCTCTGTCTCCCTCTAGTGGCTGGGGTGGCTCACCGCCTGCACAGTAAGCATGGGAAGAATATTGTGCTGCTTGGGGAGGGCTGCCAGGCAGTGAGAATGGGGGGTTATGCACACGGAATAGTCTTCAGTGCCAAAGAGCTCAAGACCGACGAGCTCTTTGAGGTACGCCTCTGTCAGATCGAGCGCCTTGCATCCCAGAGGGACAGCGTTGCGTAGACTTGTCATAACGATGGGAATGCTGCCCCCCCGCAGGTGAAGATCGACGAGGTGGATGAGCAGTGGTCTGGCTCCCTGCACATTGGCCTGACCACTCTGCAGCCCCAGGACCTCCCCTCCTGCCCTCTGAGCGGCCTGGCCGTCTCGCTGCCCCAGCTGCGGGCCAGGGTCACATGGCTGCTGGCTGGGTCCGAGGTGCGCCGCAATGGGGTGCTTCAGCGTCAGAACTATGGCTGCTCTCTGGACCGGCTCACGGTGAGGATGATGGGAAGGCTTGGCTGGGGGTGTGGAGGAGCAGATGGGTTGAATCCAGATTAAGAAGTTTTTATAACCTGTTATCCAGCTACTAATTAGTGTCCTGTAACACACCTGTTTAACGTACTGCTAATGCCTTCCAAAACACATTTTTAATTACTGCTAACACCTTCTAGCACATCTGTTAGCCTGCCACTAACTACTACTAACACCCCTGTTCATTAGTCTGCTGCTAACACCTTCAAACTGTTTGTTAGCCCACCGCTAACACCTTCTAACACCTGTTTGATAGCCCACCGCTAACACCTTCTAACATCTGTCTGTTAGCCTGCCGCTAATGCCTTCTAACATGCTGCTGATTTATCTAGGCCGATTTCAATGGCTAGCGCTGAGAGGGTCAGCTAAAGCGTGAGCTAAGGCTGGTGTTACCCCACTGTGTATGGGTGCGTGTATGTGTGGCCCATTTGGATGCGTAAGCTCCTGCAGAGGCATATTAACAGGGACCAGAGAGAGAATAACGTGTTGATGCGTCTCAGGTGGGGAACCGCGTAGGGGTCAAGCGTTGTTCTGACGACACCATGCACATCCTCATCGATGGAGAGGACATGGGCCCTGCAGCTACCGCCGTAGCCAAGGTAACAGGCCGGTGCCCCACATCTCCGCCTCGCTGCGTCAAACGCGTGCGTGACCCCTAACGCATTTCCCACCGTCTCCTCCCGCAGAACGTGTTCGCTGTGCTGGACCTGTACGGGCGGGTTACCGCAATCTCCATCGTCAGCTCCACCGTGCTAGAGGACATGGATTGCGCCAAGGCCCCCTCACTGTCCTCGGACAGCTGTAGCGAGGGCGAGGACGACAGCTCTCCGGTGAGGGAGGGGCATTAAACTCGTTACCATGACACCGATTGAGATTTTAATAATGATCATCAAAGCTGACCTTGATTTCAGTTGTTAGTGTTAGGAGTGTTGGAACATTTCGGACCCCTCTTATCTATTTGGGTTTGCTAAGATCCAAACTCCCTAGAAAACATGTAATGTAAGGACCATGGTGGAATGAGCATCAGAAAACTCTCTCTCACCCTCTCTCACTTCCATATACACACACACACAAACACACACACAAGTTGGTCTTGCTATCTAAATGGGGACCCTCCATTCATTTCTATGGGGAAAAGCATAATCCCAATCACGACACCCTCAACCTAACCTTAACCATAAATAAACAACCCAAATACAAGATGTTTGGCATTTTTACTTTTTTGATTGCATTGACAGATTTTTATAATACTGAGGTTATCCAAATGGGGACCTCAAAAGACGTCCTCAAAAGTAGGGAAATTTCAGGTTTTACTACACTTTGAGGACAATTTGGTCCTCAAATGTGATCCATGCAAACCCACACACACAAACAAAAATATAGTCACCTGCCAATAGAATATGGGAGACATGAACCATAAACATGAGGCCAGGGTTAGTCACAAACCTACAACCCCCCCACTCTCCTTTTGTTAGTTTCCTGTAGGCCCTGGGCAGTGTGTGTGCATGCTGATAAATCTGGTCAGACGGCTTGACGCGCGTTCATATCACTGCTCTCCAAACCTACCCACCCACAGTGTGAAAACGAGGCCCCCTTGGCGCCGCCCACCACCATGCACTTCCTGGAGAACCACGGCAAGAACATTCAGCTATCCAATCAGAACCTGACAGCCACGCGGGTCTCCAGTTACAACCAGGGGCTCCTGGTCTCTGCACAGCCTCTCCCCCGGCAACAGCTGTTCCAGGTGGGGGGTGGCGTGACCAGCGTGCGTGTGCCTGTGCACGCACATGTTTGTTGGTGTGTCTGTGTGAGTGTGACAAATACTGCAATACAACAGCAAGGGAAGTGGCACAGGTGTGAAAATAAACCTTTTTTTTATACTGCAGGGTAATTGCATTGTGGAATTTAATTCATTTACATGCTAGACATTTAAGGAACACATAAAATAGAACATTATTAACGTACTTTATTCAAAATCTTGATTAGGAGCAGAAATTTAGAGGATACCGAGGTCCAAGACCACATCAGTGACCAGCTTTCTCCAAGCGTGCTGACCTCTGTGGTGCACTTCAGTATTTCTGTGCCTGTGATGTGTTTACTGGTGCGGCTGGTGGGCTTTCCAGTTCCAGATCGACCGTCTGAACGTGTCGTGGACCTCATCTCTATCGCTGGGGGTGATTGGCCACTCCCCCGACCGGCTGAACTTCCCGTCGACGGCGTGCTGTCTGAAGCGCTCGGCATGGCTGCTGCAGCGCGACTCCGTCTTCCACAACTCTCTCAAGGTAGGTCGCCGGGGGCCACTCGCTTTTCTCAGAGTGCTTTTCCCGGCCTGGTGTTTAATAGCTAGAAGGTCCTTGGTAGATCTTGAGATATGTTTTGTTTTAGTTGTTAAGTGCAGCCCACCTGCCACTTGTCACTTCCTTTTGGCTGGTTTCTCAAACCCTAATCCTCGACACCCTGGACAGATTTGTGAAAACTATGGACCCAACCTCGACACGTGTCCTGAAGGTACAGTCCTGGGCCTCCTGGTGGATGCTGCCGGCTGCCTCCACCTCTACGTCAATGGCATGGACCAGGGCGTGGCTGCTCAAGACATCCCCACCCCCTGCTACCCCCTCATCGACCTGTATGGCCAGTGCGAGCAGGTTAGCAGCCCCACCCGCTGGCCATTTGTGATACTGCAGTTGATGTTTTCGTTGCATAAGGGACACTTTATGGCGTACATCTGTGAATAAATAATTCATAAAAATTTATATGAATTTATATTCCACACATTTTCTGTCTATTTATTTGCCTTTTAACCCTGTAACGAATCAGCTGGGCCTCTGGCCCTGGGCCCTTTGCAGGTCTGTGGGTTAAGGTCACCTTTTTGTGCGGTCAAGCCTGTCTGAGCTGGACATTGCTTGTTGTGTCACCATGGCAGGTTACCATAGTGACAAATGACGTGCCGGCGGTGGGAAGAGAACGCGGAGAGTCCTGTTGTCAGGGGGACATGGAGAAAGCTGACATGGTTGACGGTAAGATGTTTCATTTGAAATAAAAGGATTGGTTACATTTAATTAGCTGATAATCCATTGTAATATATGAAGAAATAAACATCTTGACCCTTTTGCTTATAAATACTGAAATATCTTAGCTGTGAAATGTTCTGTTTATAAAATGCATTTAGCAAGAAGCAGGAAGCGTAACAAAGCTGTCATCAGGATGAATGCTGGTCCTTTAAGTTCACATCCGTGCAGCTTAAGATGTTGTCTCATGTGGCTTCTGTGATTATTTATTTAAATGAGTCACCAAATAAAATGGCAGCCAGAGACAGAGCCGTCCCAGCCGCTGCCTTCCGGAGGCCGTCCCACACAGGGCAGGAAGGTCACGCTGGAAGAATTGTAGTGTGTGATTCATTAAGTCTGACAGATCACACACTGAATCTCTGTCTCTCTGCCTCAGGGGCCCATTTTAGCCAGTCTGATATATAATCTCATTTCCCTTTTAGACCCTGTTTGTTGTGTGGCAGTTTTTCAAAGCTGACTCAATGCATGTAAGAATTATTGGAGAGCTCTCCTTCGTCAGCCAGTCGATTAGTGCAGCAAAGCTGTCATTGGTCAGTGCTTTGAAGCCCTGCCCCCTTTGCCGACCACCACCACTCACATGTGCTGCACCGTCTGCCTCCTCCCCCTCACTGCTCTGCGTCCCGCCCCCTCCGGCCATGCAACAGGAATCAAAGAGAGCGTGTGCTGGACGCCCCCGCCTGAGGTGAACATCAGCAAGATCTGCGAGTACCAGGCCTTGTGCTCCCGCTTTAAGGACCTGCTGACCCTGCCTGGTGAGTCACCCCAAGGCACTCTGCCCTTGCTCGCACTCCCTGGGACCCGCACACTCCCTCTAGGGGCAGTTCTAGCATTGGATTGGAGGGTGGAGGGCATAAGAGGGGCCTGTAATTTGCACAGAGGGGCCATCCTTATCATAAGCCAATGATATGTTCTGGATGTGTAAGTGACAGGGGAGGGCACATTCTTTCAGCTGGGGCCAGTGCCCCCGTGGCCCCCGCTCCAGGATGTGCCCATCGGAGGGTGTGAGATATGTGAGAGGTGCTGTCGACCAATGGGACTCCCTCAGCTCGCCGAGGCTCCGTCTCCCCCTACGCCCCCTAACTGCTACACACCGCCTCCTCGTCACTCCATCTCTTGCTCCATCCTTTCCTCTGTCTCCTCACGGCTTCACATCCTCTATCCTCTCTCCTGCCACCTCAGATGGTTACTTCAGTGAAGATGCCAAGTACAACCTGTGTTACTGCGAGTCCTGTCACAAGCTGCGGGGGGACGAAGCATATTACAAGCGGGGGGAACCCCCCCGAGACTATGGCCTGCCCTTTGGCTGGTGCCGCTTTGCTCTCAGGTCAGTCTCCCACCCCCCGGTTTATACCAGACCACGGGCGCCATATATAAACCCCCACACCACCACTCAGCACGCCCTACTTAAGCTACCAGTTGTATGCTGCTCCTTAAATACATCGGCAGTTTGCTAATTGATTCTTAATTGATTCTTATTGAGACAGCATGTTACACCATCAGCTTTTGATGTGTTGGTGCATTACACTGCTTGATCCCTTATTGACATATTAGCTCCTGCTGCTATAATAGGGCTCCATACTGTTGTGCTGTGTAAGGCAGCTGACTCTGTGTGGTCGGTCGTTCTCGGGTTGGCTCGTTCCTAGGATCAAGCCCCACTGTGAGGTGTCCAACGCTCTGAAGAAGTGGCACATCGCCTACCATGGTACCAGTGTGGGTGCATTGAGGCGCACCCTGGACCACAGCCAGCTACTGTCAGGTGAGCACGGTCGTCCTCAAGTGAAGGGCTCATGATATGACACCAAGAAAATAAGGGGAAGAGCAGAGGTTTTCCTTTTCTGGTCTTGGGGGGGTGGGGCAGGTTGGTCTCTGTAAACCAGGAGTGGGCAGTCTTATCCTCAGAGGGCCGGTGTGTATGCAGGTGTTGGGGATAACCTTTAGGTCAGCTGTTCAAACGCAGGTGTGAGGACTCTTCAGCCAATCAGTCCTCTAATTAGTAATCTAATTATGGCGTTACAGCAAAAACCCACATACACAGCAGCCCTTTCTGGATAAGACTGCCCACCCCTGTTCTAAACACAAGGTGACCTCAGAATTTTGATAAAAGGCATTCAGTGCTTTGAGGACCAGGAAGGAAGACATCCTGCTGCCCAGTACTACTCATCAAGCCAAGAAGTCTAGATGTTTCTCAGAGAAGCTGCCATTCTGAACCGGAATGAAGTGCAGACTAAGGAGCTAAAAGATAGATGGATCCAAAGAGGCACAAGAAGGCTGAGCTGCTGAGGAGGGGTCGGGACGGGCTGTACGGACTCTGTTGGGTTCCACTGCTGTTCTGTTGTGTGTGTGTGTGTGTGTGTGTGGGGGGGGGGGGGGGGGCAGTGGAAATGGAGATGAAAAGAAGGCGAGAAAAAAGATGTACAGCCCCCATTCCCCCTTGCTGAGGATCGTCATGCTGCCACCTTTTCCAGGGACCTCGTCTATATTCTCGGTAGCGCAGACAAAAGCGGAGGGCCAGAGTGGTTACAGCGAGCCGGAGGAGAACAGCGCCCCCGAGAGGGAGGTGCCGAGGGTGCAGCTCTCTCCCACGATGCGGTACTCTGGCCTGGAGACCTTTGCTCCAAAAGTGCAGTGAGTATCTAGAATTGAGGGGCTGATGCTCGTAAATATAATTGGAAGGTAGGAAATGGAGAGAGCATGGAAGGTGTGTACAGAGGGGCGGGGCCACAGGGGTTCTTGTCCCAGGTAAAAGCTGATTGGCCCACTTCCCTGTCACTGACTGATTCAAAATATATCATTGGCTAATGATAAGGTTGGCCCTTATGTATCAATGACAGCCCCACCTTAAAAAAATCCTAGAGTTAACCTCTATAACAATATGCAGGAGAAAGAGGCTAATGCCAACTGTGAGGAAAGGGTGGGAAATGGGAGCAATGCACTGGAGTGAGAAATGTATGCTAATGCTAATCCATGGAGAGCACAAGGCCAAGTTGATCTAGATGCATACTTCTGGTGGGCTGTGGTGGAGTGTTTCAGGCACTGATTCGTTTTCCTCCTCTGAGTTCTCGCTCTTTTCACCCCTTCGCTCCACTCCCCCATGCCCCACCTCATCTCCAACACCAGATTCCGAGATCCCCGTTCGCAGCGGCACCACCAGGCTCAGGTGGCCTTCCAGGTGTGCGTGAGGCCGGGATCCTACAAGGTGGGCCCCCAGACTGCAGGACTGAGCGAGCCGCTGGACCCCCGCTTCAGCAACACGGAGATCGAGTGGATCACCAAGGAGACGGGCGGCACCCTGCTGTACAGCCTCCTCATCCGCGTGGAGTGAGGCGGCTGGGAGGGGGCAGGTGGGGGATCTGAGTACTGTTGGTCACCTCAGATGGCAACTACGTTCCAGCCCTCCTCTCACGGCACCCCAGTCACAGAGGACTTATTGGAATTTTGTTTATTTTCTTCGTTGGGGGGGGTTGGTTTCATAGAAGAGACACTGCCTGCACTTTATGTTTTGGACACAAGTAGGCGATTTTTAAACTTTCCATGGATCTAACACTACTCTGTCCCGCCTCACCTCTCGTTTTCCCCTCTCTAACCTGCTTCCTTCCTACCCGGAAACTCCACTCGTTCATTTTCATTTTCTGTACCACTTCCTCTGTTTATGGCTGCTCGTTTCCATTAGATGTACATCTTTTTTCCCCCCTTAAATCTTTTCCACTCAGCTGTTCAAAAAAAAAAAAAAAACTCAAGAGACTTGGCTCAAGTTTTTTTTTTTTTTTAACTAATCAGGAACAGAAGCACTTGGATGATTTAAGGCTTTGAAGAGCACAACCACAGGGAGGAAATGTGGTTGAAAAATGAGCGAAGAGAAGCAGATTGAGGAGTTCCAGAACTGTGGACCAGCGTCAACGGTCATGATGGCACAGCCACGGTACACAGACGGGGTGTCTACACACTATCCCCTGCCCGCTTTGAACAGATTGCTGCACTTCCACTCACCTTTTCATTTGATTGCTGGTTCCCCTGCCGCCTTGGTCCGCACCGCTGGCCACACACTCGCACAAACCCTCAAACGGCTAGATCAGTCTGTTGGTTGGGGCGGGAGGAGGACTTTGAGCATTCTGAAACTGGACTCCTTGAACCCGGTGCCGGCTGGCCCCAACCCGGAGGTGTGGCACCGTTTGACGGTTCAGTTTTCCCATGATCCCCCTCACCACCTTCCCAGCTTCAGGGATGGAGCAGGGCTTGCCAAGCCGTCTCTTTCACTCAGATTTTAATGCTACAATCACAGCAGGACTGCGATTCAGACTCCACAGCATCACCCCTCCCATCTCCATGGACGCCTTGCTGGCTTGTGTGGCATTTAATTAATGAGCACAAGTACCTGGTTGGAGAGATGGGCGTTTTGGACCTCAGACGGCCTGCAGGAGGTGGCGGAGAGCCATATCTGGCAGTTGTCACAGATATGTTGCTTAGACTGTTCCCCAGGTGAGCATTCTGAGGCTTCTGGTCAGCTTGGACATCGATCTTCCTTAAAACGGCCCTCGCATACTAGGAAGTGAAAAGTAAGGTCATGAAGCTTACAGTTACCAAATGCCTTTTTCCCCAAACTGGCATTAAGGATGGAAAGAACATTGTACAGCTTTAGGGGTGTTAGAGGGCAAAATGATTAATCAAAATATATTTTCTGGTTACATCTCCTACCCACTTGTTCCCTTCTGCCCCTAGTGGTGGATATGTGCCTGGTCCTGCTCCCTACTTTCAAAGGTTGCATCGGAATGATTCATATCTGATCAAACAAACCTGTCAAGGCACTGCCTAACAGGGAATGTCAGGCCACTTATAAAATATGATGTTAATTTGAGTTAAACTCTGTAAACTCCCTTTGCTTAAATTTTACTTGACAAATGCCGATGTAAAGATATTTCCATTTCAGAAAGTTTGATTCTATCTGAAATCGACAGCCTTGGCCTCCAAAGCAGATACTAGGGGTAAAGCGACTGACCCCCCCCACCCCTTTTTTTTTTTTGCCAAATTGATGAACACGAGTATATATTTATTTTTCACACACAAAAACCCACGCTCTTGCCAAGAAGTTATGCGAGTGACGTTGGTCCGTCCCCCTGAGGAGGAAGTGGGCCCC
>JAODUD010000002.1:25366906-25386721 GCA_026784285.1 Stomatorhinus walkeri
AATTTACTGCACGAGGGTAAACGAATAAAAAGGAAGTACTCGTAATGTCTAATGGAATATGTGAAGACATGGGGTCACTTCAGCCACACGCTGCTTTTTAAATCATTGTATTTTCGTTTTTGTTTACGTTTTATTGTACAGAATGTAACATAACATGAATCATATCTTCCTGATTTGTAAAGAACAAAGAGAACAGATACACATTGTATGTATTTCAGTGCTGAATTTTTTTTTTTTTTTTGAAGTCGTCTGTCCTTGTTTGTTGCTTTTGTCCAACCTGCATCTCACATAAAGAATCCAGTTTTCATATTTAAACAAAAGAGAAAAAGAAAATGGTGTAAGTATACAACATGGAAAAGCGTGTGGGCTGTGGTGTGTTTTGTGCACAGTCTGTGTATATACTTGTTCCTCCTCGTCCTGCCTATGAGGTGGAGTGAGAGGCACTGACAGAACAAGATCCAGGACAAAATTTCCAGAAACATCTTTCCCCCCAATACTTTATTTGGAATAGGAAAAGAAATCCATTCACTGACTTTATTGCAGTGTTGCATATTTACTCACACATCTTCCCAAAGTATTTAATAACAATATATATATATATGTATATAATTTTTTTTTTAAGGCCAATAGTATCCCAGCGCCTTTCCTTCATCCATCAACAGCTGTCACTGTCTACAGCCATGAGCAGCACTACCTCATGTAGATCCAACTCTGCTCCTATATTATTTAGGGCATAGAGAGTACTTTAAAGCATTAAAATTTTGATTCTGAAGATCTGATTCTGTCAAAATAATGTAAAAGAAACAGGATTTATTGTGCGTTTTTATTCATCCATAGAAACACAGAGCCACGTGCACACGCATACCAAATGAAAGTATTTCCCACCTGTGTTGTGGTTGCATATTCTGTTGTAGGGTTACACCTTCAGCTTATTGGGGGGGGGGGGTCCCAATACAAAATGTAAAATACATCAGGAAAAGAGAAAAGGACTTTCGGAATGACTGACATCCGACTTGTATCACATCACAGTGAGAAGGGGAATAAACCCACAATGAATGCAGCTGAAAGGGCAGGAACAGGCAGGGACTGGTTGTGGTGTGAGACCCGTCATACCTCAGCTTATTAGACCGCAGCAGACCCCCCACACACAAATACACACCTAATGGTTGGGACAGCTTATCTGTGTCAAAGCTACGTTTCTGATTACCTGGTAAAGGTAAGTGAGCACCACCATGGGTTTTGCAGTCCCCGACACTGAACACCCAGAATTACGCACATTTCTTTGTTGGCCCACTATGAGTTTAAGTATGCAAAGAGGTCATTACGATAGCCATAGAATATGGCTTTTTTTTTGCTCCACTTCCTTGCAAATGTTTGACGGTAGCCGTCACATGGAGTAACGTTCCTTACCGATCAAGACGTACGACTGTCGAGAGAGACTTAATATTGTGTCCAGTCTGCAAAACATTCCGCTTTGCTGCATGCCTCTGTGTGCATGACAACCGAAGACAAAGGCTTCCTTCCTCTTATACACATACACAGACTGGTAGACAACTTATGATATAACATAAGCTAACAGACTCACGGATTTACACAACAGTCATTATTTTATTCCTTTGAATTTTTTTCCTCCCTTTGTTCATTCATTACTAACAAAATTCTCCTTGACGGATTAAAATCTTTACTGGCCTGAAAGTGACATGGATTAACAGATTTATGATGCTACGACACTTAACTACTGTCGCTGCCCATGCGTTGAAGCAGAGGATAGCAGTATTTATGAACATGACCAAGATGTGTGTTTGGGGAACATCTAAGCTCAATGTTTCATCTTGCACTTCAGAGCCTGTAGACACTACTTTTGCGTATAGGTTGGAGCACGTATCTCCTGTGTCTACAAAGCTACTCCTCCTTACCACTTGAGAAGTACAGGTAAGGAGCGTCAGTTTCTGTGGATGCTATACTAACATGGGCCTATGATGGGCCGTTGGACAGACTCCTCACCCCAAGAACCATGCAACCAAAGCTTTATATCTCTGGTTGCTCGTGGTCTGCCCTGATGCAACATCCACCCAACAGAAGCAGAGGATCGAGAAATCAGACACAAACGCTAAGAGCAAGATGTAACATCTCCCAGTATCCATCTGAGAAACTCGGAAACGGTAGCATGTGGGAAAGTGGCCACGGAAAGGGCCGTTAACTCGACCTTTTACCGAATGTAATGACACTTCCCCCATGTTTCTTTCCCCTGTGCACCATGATATTGGCACATAGCCCAGATGATTTTAATCAAAGCCTGTGATTTCATTGAGAATTCTGGGTCACAACTCAGCTTTAACTAGCAAAATGGCTTCCCGTGAAATGAAATGAGCTGAAAGACAGGGCAGGAGAGAAAATGAATGGACTGAAACGACGAAAGGGACCAGGGCCAAATATAATGCCAAGATCACCCTCACACATGCACACACTCGGGGCTGAAATTCAAGTCCTTCATGTGAGCAAAAGTACAGCATTAAAAAAAGCAACAAAAAACAAGGTTTCATATGCCAAGGTACCAGATCACATTTTTTTTTTGAATAAAAATTCAGTTTCACAAAAAAATAAATAAAACAGTGCAATCCCATGACCTCTCAGCAGTGACATACCTATGGATTCCCAGATAGCTTAAGACTTGACCAAAAACCTTGCACACAGTAGGCGATGCGACTCTATGAATTTAAATAAATAAAAGACTATGTGTACACTTCTCCAGCAGAGAATAAAACTTTTTTTTGGAAATATTAAGAAACGCTAGCTTTCAAAATACCGCTGTTGGCTCCCTTGCCTCCAAATAACCTATCTTCTTGGAACAGGACCATAACCGTTATCTGTTCTCATTGATTTTTTTTTTTATTAAAAAACATCTACAGAAGCTAAATGAGAGTGGATGGTCTGGTTCTGACTGGCTTGCTTGCAGATTTCTGAACGACTGACGTTTCCAGCAAGAGTGAGACAGAGAGGGATGAGGGGAAACAGCTGTGGAAGGGATGGTGGTTCCTCTGGAGGGAAACTCTGTGCTAACGGGGGGGGGGGGGGGAGGGAGATACAGGGAAGAAAAATATTCTCTGTTCCTCTTGCCTCCTGAGTGACAAGGGGTGAATGTGATCCACCCAAGATAGAGAAGAGAGAGAGAAAGAGACAGAGAGATGGACCTGGAGAGGAGGAAGAGCAGGCGTGCTAAGAGCAGCTGGGTACAGTCCATCTCCTCTGCCTTCAGAATTTCTTGGGGCCCCACGCTGAGGTCTGCTTTGGGGCCACACCAGCTCCGAAGGTGGGGAAGTCTTCAGCGCTGCTCATGTCGGGAGCCTGGGGAAGGACAGGGGAGCACCGGTGACTCACAGCAGGGAGACACAGCCAGACCAGAAGCTTCACTGCATTTTTCTCCTTCACCACTTGTGTGCTGTCAAACAGTCCCACCTTATTCCCAGGGGCATTCCATGGGGCATCCCGGACCACAAAGCCCTTGGCCGGCACTCTGCCGTCATCATCCCCACCTCCCCCCCGGGATGGGGGCTTCATGTATGCGGCCATAGTCTCGGTCTCTGTCACGTTCATCATCTATGAAGACATAGAGCACATCAACTAACATTCACACGCCGAGCCATTTTGACTGGTCCTCAAATTCCATCAGACAACACAGGGAGAGAGCGCCACCTGGCCTTGAACACTCACATATTCCTCTTCCAGGTTGAGCAGGTGGTCAATGGCATTGTCTACATTTTCAGGAAGTCCTGTTACAGTGACCCGGTCCGGATCATCAGAGCCAGGCTGCGGAAATCTGATATCCACCTGGAAGGGAATGTGGATGAACGATTCCATGTCAGGGTACTCACATCTGGCAGGGCGGGAAAGGTCAATATGATTTCAAACAGGAGGAACATGAGGGATAGTCTCACTTTGGCTCATGACTTACACCTGAGTCACACATTAAGAAAGATTCAGTCACTTCTTGTACCCTTTATCTACCAACCTATATGTCACCTCATTTTCTCCCAGGACATGGAGTACTATAACAGTTTCTTTGACATACATTTGACAATCACCTGAAAACAATACCCAACAATGATACCCCACCATTAGCAAGAAACACTTATAATTATATAAAATAAGCCATTATAAAACAGTCCCCAGTTTTCTATCACTTAGTTGTTCCCAATCACTGCACCTTGAACTCCTCCATGAGCTTGCGGATGGCTTTGCCACGGGCACCGATGATGCGAGCATGGACACGGTGGTCCAGCCTCACATCTTCGCTGACCATCTCCTCCAGCGCAGACACCAGCTTCTCGATGGCTGCGCGGGCCTCCTCCACGTTCCACTCGTAGCCCGAGATCGTGATCAGGTCCTGGGGAAGGAGGAAGGATCGCAGAGCAGTGGAACACAGAGAGATGGAGAATCAACAGTAGAAAACAGAGCAGAGATACACGGAGACAGGAGAACCAATGCCTGGTTGTGGAAAAAAGTTCTTAACTTCTCACTTCATAGCTATGTGAGGGTTTGAGTGAATTTGATAACACAGTCTATATGTGCTTTGAACACTTGGCAAGTTATGTCTGCGTACTTGACAAGAAATCTGAGATATCTGAAGTTGGCCTCCATCAAAAGTGCTTCTTTTTTCCACTTCAGTTTGTGTTTTTTTAGGACAGGACATCAACGCAACGTCGTGGCTGGAATCCAGTATGGAGGGCTAGAGGTGGCATCCCTGCTATCTGAGGATGTTGTTCTTCTGGTATCATCCAACCAGGACCTCCAGCACACACCTGCGCAGTTTGAGGATGTTGTTCTTCTGGTATCATCCAACCAGGACTTCCAGCACACACTTGAGCAGTTTGAGGATGATTGCAAAGCACCTGGGGTGAGAATCAGGACCTCCAAATCTGAGCTGATGGTACTCTCTCAGAATAGAGCAGATTGTTCCTTTCAGGTAGGAGAGTCCACCCTTGGTGAAGGAGTTTAACTGCCTCTGGATTTTGTTCACAAGTGATGGTAATAGCGAATGTGAGATCAACAGGCGGCCTGGTCCAGTGACTATGACAGTTTTGCGGCCACTGAGGAGGTCTGTGACAGTAAAGCAGGGACTTAGTCATAAGAATGAGACATAACAGTTTAGTAGTGATTCTACAACTCTATCCCCATCTTTGGTCATGGGCTTGGGTAATAACCAAAGAACCGGGTCCGAGTATAATGAAGTTATCATGATATAATAACGAGGAGCTAGAAAATCCAGAAGGCTCTCAAAATACAACTGCTGCTCCTTCACACCAAGAGGAGTCAGACTGAATGCTCTGGAAATCTTATAAGGATGCAACCTGGTTTTTGGAGACATGTCCTCCTAGGCAATGACCTAGGAGAAGCTGGCCTGGGAACATCTGGGGATCTCCCAGAACAAGCTAGAGCCAGTGGCCTTGGAAAGAGCGGTCTAACCTGACCTTCTCACCAGGCTGCCATGTGACCCTCACTTGTATAAGCAGTGGGAAAATGATGACGACAGTGACGACAATGACACACACAATGTCAGACCTGCTGCTCGTCACCCTTGTCAGGGAACTGCACGTTGACGTCGTGGTCCTTGCGGATCTGGGAAATGACAGCTCCCTTGCGGCCAATGATCTTGGGGTGGTATTTAGGGTGAACGGACAGGGTCAGCTTGAAGCTACGCAGCGCCTGGGCAGAGGAACAGAATTAATTTCATATGTTTGTTATAAGTTGAGATAAACCGTGAATACATAAAACACAATTTTGTCTGATAATCCACCCCAATCCCCTGCATCGATACTGCGTGGTTTGAAACTCCACCTCTGCCCCGTCTATACAGTAGGGTTGTAACAGTACACTTATTCGTCATGTGCAGTTCAGTTGTCAACATTTTCAGTTTGGTACACAAAATGAAATGAATATAGTAGATCTTCAAAACATTCCAAACAAAACAAACCAGCTATTTGTGACTGCGAGTTGGTTACAGCTAGTACTGGTCTGGGAACATTTTGGTTTCCCAAAAAAATACACCAGCAGTGGAGGGAGAGTAGCTGAAAAAGACCAAGACTCTTGGTGAAACTCTACAGCTGTACTATACCAAGTTGGGATATGTTGCTGGAAAAACATCCAACATGCTAACTCATTTAAAACAACATTATTTAAGTGTGGGTATGACCACAGCAAGGCAGAAACAGCCTCTGCTTACAGCACTACTTACAGCGCGGTTCCAACTCGCTTCAGTTTTCCACTGCAGAAGGGTTAGCTTGGTAAAAGCATCGCCGAGTTTGGAGAGTGAAAGTGACGGAAAACTAAAGAGATGCTTATTTACTGTTCACACCGCGTACATCATGATTTACTATGTGCAATTTTTTATATATTTTTTATACCGTGTGCTAATTTCCGCTATCATGTATGTGCAGCCAGTCATGTTATGCAAATATCAAACGTTAGAAGAATTAGCATTTGCTTGCATTACAATTCCACTCTGTTCAACTGTTGAATAGTATGTTTTTAGGTACAAAGTTGAACATTTTCAAATTCAAATTTTTGGGAATGATGTGCAATACTATTAATAATGAATAATCATTATCAATAATTTAATAATTTAGTTCAATCAGATGTTGTTGACGCAACCAGCTCGGTTTAGTCACACTTTCGGCCCAAGTAAACAATACCATGTCATCGCAGTCACGGCTCTGGTACGGCTCGCATACTTTGTAAAACAGGTATGCAACCATACTCAGCAGTAGAGGTAGTATTACAATTGTTATGATTAGGTCTTGTTATTCAAACATGTCAATAGACGCATTGCCTCTGGCTTAAAACTGTTCCTAATTGTGTTTGCATTTGCAGTCTCAATAATAAATAATTTCAAAATGAACTCTGTGTTCCCCACTGCACCCAAATTGCACCAAATCGTGAGCTCCTGTTTGTGCCGAACCGAGTATTCTGTGCACTGTTACAACCCTACTATACTGTGAGGTCTTTACTGCTCCTGCTGCCCCGTACCCCAGAGGTCCAGAAGTGCTCATTACCCTGTCCTCCTGCTCGGCCTGCAGCTCTCGGACCCTGTCCAACAGCCCCAGGCGAGCACGCTCCGCATTGGCCACTTGGCCTGTGATCTTAATCACGTCTGACTGCTGCTCTGGCTGGGGCACCCAGATATTCACCTGCAGGGCACCAAGCACATGTACACACACATGCTGTTCACAGACAGGCTCCATTTGGCCAGATGTAATCGCACAATTACTGTCTTTAGAAAATGTAAAACATGTTCAGAAACACAATAAACCAATGTTGTATAAGTAGTGTATGGACTTGGACATACTGCAGAACCAACCATAAGCTCACACACCTCATACTCCTCCATCATCTTGCGGATCCCACTGCCCTTCTGCCCAATGATATAGCGATGGAGGTCGTAGGAGACTTCCACGTCCACGGTGACAGGGACCAAAGCCTGGGGAGCAGCGGAAGGAAATGAAAGGAAAACGGGGAATGAGTGAAGAGAGGAATATAAAAGGCAGAGAAGACGGTGAACAGCAGTGAAGGAGCAAAGGGAAAGGAGAGAAAAATGAAATGACGCAGAGAAAAGGAGGATTGGAGGTTGCAGAGATGATGAGAGATGTAACATAAAGAGAACAAAGATTAAGAAAATTAAAAGCAAGGGGGCACAGGAAGAAAGAAAGCCCGGGAAAGACTGAAGGAACAGCACTGACAGATAGGGGTGAGCATACCAGCAGGGCTGCCCGTGCCATCTCACACTTCTCTGATCGTCCACAGATGGTAATGATGTCACCCTTACGTGGGACAAACTCTGCCTCTGGGCTGGCGTCTCCATTCTCCTGTGCCGAGGGGTCCACCCCTGGGCACGTAACCAAGGCAACAACAGAGTAGTCAGCTTTTTAAACTCAAATAAAGGGGACCACGTCACTGCGGTGGTGACCAAGGACACCGAGGGGACAGATGGACGCACCTGCTGTCTCGTCCCTCTCCGGAAACTTGATCTGCACTTCGTGCTCGCGGGTGATCTGCTGGATCCGTGAGCCCTTGGGGCCCATGATGGCTCGATGGTACCGCTGGGGAATAGCACACTCCACTGTCACCTGTGCCTCCTGGTGGTGGGAGGGGAGAGGTGACATGTTCACTGACACACTGAAAGAGATTTATTTTCATAACATACCCTTGTCAACATGGCTGGCCCCCCAACATGAGTTTCTAACCCATAATTTCCCTTACACATAGACACACACACAGACAGAGGGGCATACCAGGTCTTCAATAATCTCCTGGATGCGTCTCTTGGCCGCCTCTACACAGTCCTTGGCCCCCTTGAGCGTGACGCGGTCGCTGTGGGCGCCCGTGCGCGGGAAGCTGACGGCCACGCCCCCATACTCTTCTGCCATCTCGCGTAGCACCTGGCCGCGCCGGCACACAAAGTGGCGGTGGTGCCGCGGGTCCACCACCATGCCGTCCTCGATCACGTCGTCCTGAAACGCCCAACAGGGCCAAAGACAGCATCGTTGTGTGATTGGAGAATTTGGTGCCGTGGCGACAAATCTCTATAAACAACAGCCAATTCAGTAGCGAACTGCACTGACCAATAGCCAGATGATTCACCACATCAACGCTCATCCACATTCATGCCTTGTAACACAACACATATTCGCACACCCTTACCTGTACAAAGGAACAAACATAAAAATATAAAGAGATCGTAAACTAGGGCTGCACAATACTGAAAAAATTGAATTGCTCTTAAATTGCAAAGGAAAACATGACATTAGTAAATGAGGTAAAAAAATAATAATAATAATAATAGATGCATGGACAAATGACAAAGGAATTGGCTGTGATCTGGTCGGAAGAACCAGAGATCAGGATAGCATAAAAAAAACTAAGTAATTTGTGTAATATTGGGTTATTTATAAAGCAAAAAAAAGAGTGCAGCATCAATTTCTCAAAAACCCATCTAGTGATTTAACCTCCTGAGACCCCACCCATTCATTTATGTCCATTGTAGTGGACATGTTATTTTTGCATCTATCTTTTCACTGATGTAAGGAAACGTATTTATTCCTGTTGTACACTAAAGAGGACATGCTGTGAAATAATAAAAAAAAAAAGTAGTAGTTCTTGTTTTGATCCGGCTGATGTGTTATTTAGAAATGAGATCACGTTTTTTTTTTGCCAATTAATTGTGCAGACCTATCATATACAGATCCAGTATCAGCTAAAAGATAAAACTACAAAATACAGTACTAGCCATCTGCCTGAAAAGATGTTATCTAAATCTTAAACAAAATACAGCTGTTTATTAACTGAAGCCTGCCATCTGGACTAATGCATGGGTTCCCAACTCACTCAATCAAAATTTGAAATATTTGGGTCCAACCTGTGTGCATTTGTAAGACTGAAAGCATGACAGCATGAATTCTGCATGTGTCAAGGTCTGATGCAGCTTTGCTGGAAACAGGTGGTGATATTTATCAAATCCATCATAATCTCAACCTGCATGCCTATCACAGCTTCCTTCTATTATTTCAAGGATTACAGCTGATGGGCAGTACATCTGTCTTCAGTAAGATAACCACCAGAAACACACCTCCAGATTGTGTGGGAAGAAAAGTGAAGGACCACTCAAGACTCAGCTGTCTTGTCACCAGACCTCAAACTCACAGACGTTTGGGATAATTTGGACAACCCACAGGTTCCCTATGTCTCTGAATGATTGGTGAGAAACTGGCAAGGCACGTTGGGAGATTTCCTGTAATAACTTAACCAAATTAGTTGTGTTTGTGAAGCAAATGGTGGGTATTTGTGGAATCCAAGATTTAAAGACAACTTTCTGGATATAAAATATGAAAATATGCAAATTGCCAGCAAATGTACTTTTGACTGATACTGTATATACATAAAGCTATGACAGTGCTATGGCTAATAAACAGAGGGGGAGATTTCAGGTCCAGAGAGTACAAATCCAGACCAGGATTTTGTTGAGTATAGAGTCAGTCACAGAGTACTTACTAGGTTGGTTGAAACAAAAACTTGGTCTGGATTTGTACTCTCTAGACCAGAATAAAGAACACTTTAGAACACAAGTTTTCATATTGCTCCACATGCCTTTACAGTGCTAACACGCTAAATGAGATGTTCAGACAGCTCGGCCCACAAGGCCCCTCTCCATACCAGGCTCTTGACGAGGGCCTCCAGCTCCTTCTGGGCTAGCCGCACGGCTTCCTCGCGGCCCACGATGGTGATGAGCTCCTGCTCAGGGTCATCTGGTGAGGGGAAGATGATGCGGGCCCCCGTGCGGTCCCTCACGCGCCGGATGTTGGTCCCACCGCGGCCGATCAAAAACTTGTGGTACTCAGGCTTGGCCGACAGCTCCACTGTGAAGTTGTTGATTTGCTGGATAGAGTCGTGGCACGTCAAGGGTTAAAAAGAGCAGCAGGTGTGACGGGAGCCTGCACCGCAGTCATAATTTACAGCATGCGGCAAATTTGGCGCATCCCTCTCTCCCCTTTCCCTCCCTCCCTGGACTCTCGCTCACCTTCTCCTCAGCCAGCTGCAGCAGCTGCTTCCTGGCTCGTTCCACCTCACCAGCGGGCCCCCGGATGGTGACCCGATCGGACCCAGAGCCCTCAGAGGGGAAGTGTATATGCACGCCCCCGCACTCCTCCATGACCGAGCGCACCAGGCAGCCCTTGGATCCGATCAGCGAGTTGTGCAGCTTGGCAGGGATGGTTACCTCGGTCTCTTGGATGTTTGCCTGTCAGCCATCACACAGAAGGGGAGCGTGGGTGACAGAAACCAGGCTACAGGCTGTCTAAGTAAAGAGGTGGCACAAGCCAAAACAAAACCTTAAACATGAAATAGCAGAGAAACATTTTAAAACATTGTAGTTAAAAAAGAGGGCATCTTACTCATGTTCCCGTACGTGATAAATTTAAAATATCTATTTCCAAAATTTGGACAAGAGTGTTTAAACAAAGCTAAGATTCTATGGGAATTTTGCCTCTTCTGCAGGAACTGTTGAGAAATACAAATTTTATAATCTGGTTGTGAAAGTTTCTAGTTTTTTTTTCCCTATTTCAGCTTTTTTAACACAAAATTAACCCAATACGGCTGAATATTACTACCCTTGTTTAATCCATTAATTCATCCGTTCCCTGTTTTTAGAAGTATATTCTTGCTTGGAATTATGGGTAATGTGCATAACATGCTCTCTTGAGTGGGTCCTCACACAGCCTTGCTACAGTTCTACATCTTACCAGTTCCCTCTGGATGGCCAGGATACGCTCACGGGCGGCTTCGCAGTTGGCCCTCCGTCCCGTGATGACAATCATCTCAGAGTCACTGTTCTCGGTGGGCAGGTCAATCTTGGTGTTGGTCTCCTCACGGATCTGCATGGCAGGACGACAAGATGATGCAGCTGAGATCTCTTCAAATCTGTATGTGACCGTGTTTGCATGCTTTTCCCAGCCACACTCACCTTCTTAATGTTGGCACCCCCTTTCCCAATGATGTTTTTATGGAACTGCTTAAATATGGGGACGGATATGGAGAAGCTGTTTTCAATCTGCACAAAGAGGAGAGAGCAATGAGAGCGGCTCTCTGTATGCTGGCCAATGGGAGAGTTGAGTTCTGCATACCACACGGCATTCTGGGACGGCGGCGCCTGGCTTGTACCAGATCAGCTATGAGCTTGTGTAAGAACTTTGAGCACTTCTCCACTTCGTTCTTGGGCCCACGCAGCTGTACAATGTCACTCTTTTGGGATGGATCGGGGAAATTGATGATAACCTAGGACAGGGAAGACATCAGTACAATGCCCACCTTCCTGATCCAAGTAAGACTTCGGGAAAGATGAAGGGTTGGGGGCTGGCATTTGGGCCAGATACCTCAGGAAATTTGTCCCGCACTTCTTTGATCTTCTCTCCCTTCTGCCCGATGATGGTGCGATGGAACTTCTGATCCACGATCAGGTCCTTGGTGCGCTCATTCTCCTGCAGGAGCAGGACCATCAAAAGGAAGGAGTAGTAGAATCTGATCCTACTGCCTACATCCACTATTTTGGGCCCTTCTGCTAGCTGTCATTCTACCCCAATGTCTGACGCCCATCATATTCTTACCATTTGCTGGGCCATGTCCCCCCTCCCCCACCATGTCCTGGGCAACATCCTCCTCTCACAGCCCAATCTTCCCATCGACTGGCCCATGTCAATGCCCCATTTGCCCTCGATCCCTGCCCTCCCCAACCGCACCGATCCATTGCGCCATATCAGTGATGCCCCCCTCACCATGCGCTGGGCCATGTCGATGAGCTCTCGCCGTGCCAGCTGTACGCCTTGGGGGTCCCCTTCGATGCGCACCAGCCCGCTGCGCTCCGTGTCTTGAGGGATCCTCACAGAAACTTTGTACTGCTCCTTGATCCGGTTAACTGCAGTTTGAAGGTAACACTATCTGCTGAGCCATTCTGTGTAAGTGTAGTGACACACACATAACTTCAGACACCGAGGGAGCTCCGTGCACACACTGTCCTGTGTGTGTGTGTGTGTGTGTGTGTGCGTGCGTGCGTGTGTGTGCGTATGCGTGGTGCATGTGTGCGTGCTGGTACTCACTGTTCGCCCCATTCTTGCCAATGAGATGCCGGTGGAAGCGCTGGTCGATGTTGACCTCAGTGTAGTCCATCTTTACTAGCTGTGAGCAGCATGAGAAGCATCTTACTCACGGTGACAGAAGTGTGACGACTCCATTTAATGAGAATTACTGAAGCGTTTGGCAGGTTACAAACTGCCTGTAGCTTCCTGTACCACAAAACACAGCACTGGTTCCCCTCACCAAGTCGTTGATGATTTCCTGGATCTGAGCCTGTGCCTGTTCCACCTCCTCCGTGGGGCCCTCTAGGCTAATCCTCTCCTCCCCATCCGTGAACTCGATGTGCACCTGTGTACAGGTCAGAGGTTGAGGTTCAGAGGTCACGGCCCCCCACCGTCACCGCCACTCCACCACTGCACATCCTCACCTTGGGCAGCTGCTGCGTGATGCGGCTGATATTCTGACCTTTCTTCCCGATGATAAAGCGGTGCAGCCAGGCGGGGGCCATTACCTCCACCACCATCACACTCTTTGCCTGGAATGGATACAAAAGAGAAGCATTGACTTCCCACCGAGTGTTGGCCACCTCCAGCCCATGCCCAGACAGAGATGCCTCCAATCCAACATCCCATGTCATACCAATAAAAAAAATCTATGGTAGTAAACAAAAAAAATAATTTGAACAAAACTACAACAAACATTAATAAAATATGTCACCTTTGATACTTCACGTGTGACTCACAGTTGATACTCAGTTTCATGGTGTTTAGTGACCATGGCAGAATTATGTAAACCAAACTTTAACCATGCCAAAGTATCAAGTATTCATAGGAAAGACACCTACCTAAATGATGTTTTTAAAAGCCAACAACACCAATACACAGAAGATAACAAAAAACCAAGTGCTGATATTGCAGAACTGTCTCCACAGACTTTCAATAAAACAGAAGCAGAAATGTCCTTTTCAGAACAAAAGATTCACAGCAGTCTATTTTCCTTTGGGTATGAAAGACATCGGTCACATGATGAATAAAGCTAACAAACCATTTCTTGTGCAGTTCAATTTTAATTAGAAGAAAAATGGTATTCATGGGCAAGGAGAAGAAAATAGTGGTTGTGCTGTTTGATAATATTATTGGTAATCAACGACAACAAACCAAATATTAATACCTGACAGTGACAAATTACACAGCCAATTTACACCTTTGTCAGGGCTACACACAAAGCAAGATAAAAATTTCTTACTTTTAGTTCAGCCTAGGTTTCTGATTTTTTTTTTTTAACATAGCTATTACCTTTTAACAGAACAGAATATTTTGTGCTAAGTTACTGTTAAATTAATTTATTTCACTTACTCCACAGAGATGAAAAGAACTATCAGCATTGTGCAAAAAATATCAGCATAAGGTCTGCTTAGTGCCAGGTGAATGCATGCTTGTGTGTGTGTGTGTGTGTGTGGGGCAGGGGTGACAGGTGTTGGACGACTCAATATTATCATTTATCACAATTTTCTTAAATTAAAATATCGCATATTTTTTGTAGACATTTCCCAGCCAGAGTATGGGTGCATACTCCGTACATACTGTAAATGTGGCTCTCATATTTGTCACCTTTGCATACACCTGCGTCAGGGCAGGCCCCAGCTTGTCAGGCTCCCCGCGCAGGATGATGGTCTCCGAGTCAGAATCCAGTGGCGGCATCTCCACAGATACGCCTGTGCTCTCCATGATCTCTTGCAGTGTGTTCCCCTTGGGACCTACGATGTACTTGTGCTGAGACTTCTTCACTTCCACAGAGATTGTTGTCGTCTTGCGCTTCTGCGGAAAAAAATGAGAGAGTGTGTATGAGGGTGTGAATCTGTCTCTTTGCATTAATATGTATGTGCTGGTCTGATGCCGTTTGCACCAGCTCTGCATCAGCATTAAAAACGATGAAGATAGCCTGTTGGGAGTTAATGAGGATCAGTCAGTTCCAGGAATAGCAGCAGGAGACTAAAGTTGAGAAGCTCAGTGTGCTGTGGGTTCATCAGTCAGTACCCAGACACCCCAATCCATGGTGATCTATGCTATGCTGCAACCTCCATGTCAGGTGATGGATGTTTATTATATTACTATCCCTGAATGCACATCCTGCTGCCTGATGCAGCTCCTAGTATCTCCATTCTACTTCTGAATGTTATGGTGCTGATTGGACGACCCCTTTGCCTTGACTAGGAATTACAACTATTCTATACTACAATAAGGACAAAGCACTAGGTCCCCTGCCCTCATTCTGTCATTCCTCACTTCAAATCTCATTCAGTAACTGACCAGTTCCATTTTCCATACACGTGCGGCTCTTCCTTCACCTTCTCCTCGTAGATGGCGCGGATGCGTGCGAGGGCCAGGGCCACCGCCTCCTTCTCGCCCGTAATGATGATCTCGTCCTTGGGCAGGCTGGGTGGGGGGATGCTGATGCGAGCCCCGGTCTCCAGGCTCAACTCCTGTACCAGCCGATTGTAGGCACCTGCGATAAATGGGTGGAAGGCCTTCTCCAGCGAGATGCGCTCCACTGCCCGTTTGTCCTGGGGTTTGGTGGGGTTGAGCAGGAGGATGTTGGGGAGAAAAGAAACATAAGGGATTGGTTGAAGTTGGAAAAAAAAGATTTAAATTAAATTAAATTAAAACAGATTAACAAACCTATAAAATATTTTGTGGAACAACGGATGGAAATAATGCTACGCATATGCGGGTAACACAAAAAGTGTTGAGGGTAGTAAGGTAAACTTGGCTGTGTTTATATACTGTACATTTCATATACGGTTCATCAGATTTTCTTTTTTTTTTTCTTTTTTTGGAATGTCCAGAAGATATTTCAAACTGAATATTTTTAGAGGTGAGAGACAAAATACTCCAAACAGAATTGTATGCCTGTGTACAGCGTTTTCAAAATGTAATGACAGTTTAAGTTTCCTCTGTTTGACAATTCAATCAGAGCTAAGAAAGCAGTGTCATTTGGACCAGCATCTCTCAAACTATGGGCCGCGGACCGGTGCCGGTCCGTGAGAGGGTTCCTGCCAGTCCGCGAAGCCTCGCTTCTGCACTAATCAAAATTCAGTCCCGCCCCTTGTTTCAGCATCCTAGAATGTAAAGTGTTCTCACCCTCATTCACTCCAAACTTTTCACAGACACACATGCGTTACGAGAGCTGTCAATAAATCACAGCGAGTCTGGATTCTTTCTTTCGGAAGCGTCCATCAAATGATGCCGACTTGCAGGACGAAAGCATCGCCCATCTACTCGAAATTACGACATTTCATACATTAAATTCAATTTTATTTCTAGCGATAGCTCCCCCCGAAACCAATCTGTGTCATCTGCCAAGCTATGCTAAGTAACAAAGCTATAAAACCATCGAAATTACGCCGGCATTGGAAACAAAACATGCACATCAAAAAGATAAATCAGATGACCTCTTCAAAAGAAAAAGCGATAATAATAACGATAATAATAACAATAACAAGAATTCCATGTTCCGCCCATACGAGCCTCCTGTGTGCCACGCCCCCCTCGTTACCTCGTGTCCCACCTGTTGTCTATTTGTGCCTGATTGTGCTCACCTGATGTTTACCAGTTCTTGCCTGTCCTGTGTATTTAGTCCGCATCCCCAGAATAGTCATTGTAGTGTTACGCGTAGTGTCATGTGCTATGTCTCCTGGATGTCCGTAATAATCCCCGTTTTCACCCCGAATTCCTGCCTGCTCGTGGTTCTGCCTGCCTCTCGCCGTCAGCACCCGCACCGGACGTGACAATAATAATAATAATAATAACGATAATAATAACAACAACAGCTTAATTACTATATATCCGTATATTCACTTGGCAATAATATAGTTCTTTGGCAATAATCTTAAATTTAGCCAAAGCACTCCTGTTAGGTCATGTTTAATAATGTTCTTACATAGGCATAAGGCCTACTAATACTAATAGTAATAATAACAGTAGTGGTAGTGGTGTAATAATAATAACAATTATAATAATAGTAATACTATCTATCTATGCAGATACGCATCCACGGGGTTGTTTATGCAGGGCCCTGCAGCCCCAAAACCTGACATGACTGGTCCCCAGGACAAATAAGTTTGAGAAACGCTGATATGGAAAAAATACAATGAAATTCTTGCTTAAATGTATTCTCTGCACAATACAGACAATTACCAAGGCAGAGCAATGCTACAAAACAAAAAATACTAAGCAGAGCTGGGCGTTGTTATCGACATTACAAATTATGCATATGCAATTCTAATACTGCAAGGATAGCAATAGTCAGCTAGGTTTCTTCAGGTTATTGTGTACGCTCAAACTGAATGGATATTATTCTGCGGTATAAGGTATTTTCATAATGCTATTTTACAATACTGTTCTGGTATGTAGAAATCTTCATAAAAAATTCATTTATGTTGTACAATTTACATTTCACAGAAATATTTATATTCTGTCATAGGAAACAAAACTTAGCAGGCTTTGCAATTTCAATGATACTTTTCAAAATTATCTAGTATATGTTTAAAAATTTTAAATTTACCTTCACTTCTTTTGCACGAGCTCTGCATGCACACTCTACAAGGCAATCTTTTTCATCCTTGCAGTTTAAATCACTCATAGACATTTAAGAAATTTATGTTGAACTCCTTTTTTGATTTACTTAGAAATTTTCCAATACCTGTCCTAGTATAATATACAAAACACATTTCTTTTATGCTATCCTGATCTCTGGTTTTTCTGACCAGCTTGGGTCGTGTAAGTTTACACATCGTGAACACCACGTATAAACCAGCCCTAAGAATACCATCTCCTATCTGTTTGCCTATCCCGATATTTGGCCTTTGAACCCTGACCTGTTCTGCAGAGATGAGCAGGATCTCATGGCGTGCCTTCTCAATGCCCTCCTTTGTGCCCGTGATACGGATGTTGGCGCAGGGGTCATCAGGGCGTGGGATGGCGATCTTGGTGGCCGTCTTCAGCTCCAGCTCCTGCAGCTTCTCCCCATTCTTTCCAATGACAAAGCGGTGATGCTCCTTTGGGATAGCAACTGTAGCTGAGGCCTGAGGGCCAACAAGGAAAAGCGTCATGACACACAAAGCTCTGACACTGCTGTTGGGGCATGTAGGGACTCCAGTAAGTGCAGATGCAGCTGCAAATCCAAAACACAAAACTCATCAGAGTTGGCTTGAACCCCTGAGAGTTTACACTGAGCATTTCTCATACTGTTTCGGAAGTTTTGGTCCTGATGAAGAAATGGCAGCACTCCTTTGTGACTCCAATGATGTGACAGGAAAGGGGGTCACAGGAAGTACAAAGGCCATCTGAGACAGTTGTTCTGAGACATTTACTGGAAGATGAGGTGACACACTAAAAGATGCTCCCCCTGCAACATGCTCTGATGGTGCACATGAGGAGCAGACACTCCTTGAAGACGCCTTGAGATGCACATTAAACATCAACAGCAGTATATGTGGGCTACTCTTGGAGTTGGGTCTTCAAAGCTCCTAAATATGCTCCCCACCAGCACCACCATACTGGTCCTCCAGACATACCTGAGTCTGCAAACGCGCTACAATTTCCTTGCGAGCCTTCATGACGGACTCCAATTTGCCAGTGACCATGATGGAGAGGCCCTGGTCCTTAGCCAGAGACAGTTCTATGTGGGCCCCCGTCTTCTGCATGATATCCAGGCACACCTTGGCCTCTTCGCCCTCACCAAACTGACTGTTGTCCTTGTAGCGCCGCTCTTCCAGAGGAACATGAAACACCTGACGAAGCAAGAAACACATGGACAGGGAGGGAATGGCACAAAACACTGGCAGGCAACCGAGTAGGGGTTGGCTTCCATTTCTGGGCCTCACTTGCGTGATGACGGAGGCCTTAATAGGCCGGATTCGATTCCAGGCCCCTGTGAGCTCGCCAGACTTCTCCCCAGGGGTGCCCTTCTCTGGGAGAGGAGGGAAAGCCTCCAGGTAGGTGGGGATATAGGCCTCATCTTCTGGAGCACCCCCTGCAGGGAGGCAATGTGTATAGCTCCAAGTTGTTGCCTTTCCTCAATTCTGCTGTCACTGGTATTTTACCCTAAAGGCTACAATCTGAAATCTGAGGCCCTGATCCAGGTACAACCAAGGGGTGTAAGAAGAGATAGCCTGAGCAAGTGCAAATCAAACCCTAATAAATGGACTGTTCTGTCGAACCCTACAGGAGCCAGTGTTAGGAAAAGAACACACGCTGCTAGCCCAGCACTTCCCAAACATCGCTGTGCTTGCTAAAACAACATACACAGACTGACCTTCCCAGCTATTAAGTTCAAATTAGCACATTTCCTCCTATCAGCTGGACTGTCGCCATGGACACCAGCTCTACTACCATTACCTGTAATTTCCTCGTCCCTGAGTCCACTGCGATGTTCAGCGAAGCTCTCCTGGGTCAACACGGCCACTGAGCTCATTGTTTAAACGTGTCCGCTATGAGGGAGAGGGGTGGGGGGAGGTTACAACTCTGGGCAGAAATCCCCTCCCCACAGAGAGCAGATGCACACAGCATGAGTGAGGGGCTGGGGACTTGTAACAAACATCACCGCTCAGAGATGAGGGATGGATCCTGGGGACCAAACCAACCCTGTCGGGTGTGGTTCTCACATTACCAAAACAAACATGTTTTTAATGACTTTTCACGCAAATAATGAGTAAAATAAAGGTTAAACAGCTATGCCTATCTCCCATTAGCATTCCTCAGAACTCTGGATGACGTCAAAATTCAATGCAGTTTTTATGTAACACTTTCATCAATTATATAGTATCTTTACTGCTCTAAAGCAAAAAGTGTATAATGCAAAGCTTTGTTCTAGATCTATCAGAACTCATGTCCAGTGTCGTAACTGGTACCCAACAACCACTGAGAACTCTTGTGTTTCCCAACGCTGCTTAAAAACACCCACCTGCAAAAGGGTCAGTTGCCAGAAAGGTCCGTCCTGAAGGAGGCTACCGAAGGAGCTTCAGTGTCTGTCCTTGTGTGTGTGTGCACACTGTCAGAAGAGTCATTACAATAACTCAAAGGGCACACCACACATACTATTGCAATTTTAAACAAACACAAGCTCATGAAGGACCCTGACAGTTGGGGACAGTGTTTGCTAACATAGCTATCATTCAAGTCATCCTATTTTTATGGAAGC
>JAODUD010000002.1:25393850-25416988 GCA_026784285.1 Stomatorhinus walkeri
ACTGTCGTCCTGCCATCGTGCTGTTTCAGCCACCCGAGCTTCTAAGTTTATATTGCAAAGCCATGTTATTATTATTAATAATAATAATAATAATAATAATAAATATCATCCAGTACACGGTCGCGGTATGCTTGCAGCATACTCCAGGAAGCTCAGAGGTCGAGACCATGGATGATAGCAATCACACACCAGTAACCTACCTCCAACATACATAAACCACATTTTTTAGGACCCGGGGGTGAACAAGAAGAGAACACAAAGAGAACTACGGAGGTGTGTGTCCACCATGCCATCCATGCTTAGTCACGCAGTGTTGTGTGAAATATGACAAGTAACTTTGTGGACTGCAACACCAATGAACTCAGGGGCATGGGGTACCCGAAAACTAGCGGCCGATTGAAGGTAGAATTTTAAATCAAAACTTAAATTTAGGGTTATACCATAATATGATCATTTAAATGATAGCTACATGTGTGTGATTTGTATTTTAGTGATACTTGCTCCCCCAACACAGCTGTAATGGTGTATTCCTACTTTTAGCGCTACCCAGCTTACTTTTACCACTAGACGTGCTATACGAGTTACTACTAAGCGAACTGCCACAAGTATGAAATACTGACATTACATCTCTATTGTTCGCTACTCTCTCTCTCTCTCTCTCTCTCTCTCTCTAGAGTCGGAGACTAATTGTGTTCTCTCCGCGTCTTTTCACAAGTTAACGAACGTATGCAAATAAATCAAGAGTAACCTGAACAAAAGAGGGAACAGATACACTTCTTAAATCGACCGATCGATATTCCGGAGCGATACCCGCCTCCCCCCACCTTCAGCAAATTTTACCGGCAGCGTTCCTGCCCCTACCCCGATCGGTAAGTTTTGCCGCTGGCGCCCCGCGCTTTGAATGGCATATTATTGATTGTTTATAATTACCCCCTTCTCTTTCGGCTTCAAAAATATCTCCAATGACCCATTTAAGGGCCCCCTAACCATGTCAGCCTAGTTCGCCCCCCAGAGAAACGAGTACCCCCATAGTACGCCCCTGCTCTAATGTACTCGAATGTAGAGTAAAAGTAAAACTGAGTAAAGTATGGGTGTGTATTTGTGCTGCGTACATCAGGGACAGATGAACAGTCGGAGAAGCTGAGATGTACCAGAGAAACAGCTCTTCATAAAGGCACTGTGAGAAAAAATGTCGAAAGCTGATCAGGTTCTTTTAATTTGTTAAATTGATGTCTAGTTGGCAGTTTTTAATTATTATTATTATTATATACTCGTATTATAAGGAAACGTTAATAGAGTAATTTATCACAGATTTGTGCATAAAATAAACTATGAAACAAAGTTTATTTGCCATTTAAGCATGTTTTAAGCCTGCGTCCTCATAGCTAGCCCAGTGTCAGGTTTGTGGATGTGGAGCTACCAGTCATTAATATTTAATATCTCATAAATATTAAACTCCCCTGATTGGCAGCACAACCCAAACTGTCGAACATCTTTTAAAACCCACCATAGATGGGAGAAAGGAGGATCTCCTACTGCAGTGGGCAATGGCTGTTGAAAAGGTTTCCCACCTTCTAACAGCAACACTGACAAAATATTGGTGATCAGGTGTCTCAAACGATGGTGGAGTTATCGTTCATATGCAACAGATATGATGCGGTGGCCTTGCAGTTGGTGCTGGGGTCTCACACCTCGACAGCTGGGGTTTCTTTCAGGTCCCTGATCCTGTGTGTGTGGAGCTTGCATGTTCCTTCGCTGTTTCTGTGCATTTCCTCCCATAGTTGTGCAATCAGTGTGTCCGATTGCTTGTGTGTGTGTGTGCTCTGTGATGCACTCGCATTCTGCCCAAGGGTATCTGCCATTGCATACCCAGGGCTGTATAAATTTGAGCAAACTGTGAATTCTGACTGGTGTCTGCGTTTTTCAGTATCAGTTCTAAGTATGCATATTATTATTAAGGAGAAAAATCAGCCTGACTAATGCTTCTAATGATGCGGGTTAAAGAATTTTGTTCACCTTGAGAATGCAGTATTTTATCAAAAGATTAAAATCAAAATAAATGCAATGGTATCCAAATAATTATAGGATGTTATAGGATAATCCCTGTCTGGTTAATAAAATATGCTTTGATAATAACTATTCAATATTCAGGAAGTGTATAAATATTATACAATCAGTTGTCCTGAGGTGTGATTCCTCTTTGTATTTGTGAGAGCCAAAGCAAATGATTTCTATTTGGTAGGCCTGCTTTATATTTAAAACTCTAATGATTAATGATAAATACGTATGGCTGCACAATGACATGTATTATCAGACAAGTAAAGTAATGTGAGTTGGTTAGCTAGCCCATTTTGATATTTTGCCCACATGCTGGTTTTTTCTTGTCATATAGAACAGTTATTTAGGCAGTTAATAATTTTACTGGGTGTAAACAGACACCGGTCACAACCTGTCTCTGAAACCTGCAGGAAATAAATTCCCGGGGATAGAGGAGTACGACTGCTTGTATGGTCATTCCAGGAAATCCGTCTGGCAGTCATAACCTGACCTGCAGGAAAGTAGTGAATCACACCGCAGCATTTTTGATGCACTTCTCTGACAAAAGGTGATAAATAGCATTTTTCCTTGTTGTAGCTAGATATTTTACTGGAGGATTTTTAGAAAATTTGTGGAAGAACACATGACCTCCTAGGATCTAAGCCAAAAGCCTTCAGATTACTGTCTCCTCACCCATCTCGCTACCTGCAGCAACTGCAGTGTTTTAGAGTTAAGCAGCTTTTAACATGAATTACCTTGGATGATACGTGCAGGAGGAACATGGTTTGTTTGGTGAAGCGGAGATCTAATTCACTTGTGTGGTATTCAAACACACACACTCAGATCTACCACGTGCTCCAGTACTGTTATATTTGTTTGTTTTATTTATTTAGCAAGACGTTTTCGTTTATTTAGTGACATACATTTTTCCGAAAACAGGCTTGAACAATTCCTGGAGCATTTTAACGTTAAGGTCTTTTGATCAATGACCCAGGTTCACACAAAGTCACTCTTCTGGCTCCAGGGTTTGGGCTGGTAACTTTCCTATTACCGGCACAGCTTCCTAACCATGTTGACCCATACACCGGCCCCACCCATAAGCTTTGAATTGTAAATATGGAGATGGACTAAGGGGTACTAACCTGGCTGTGAGCTGGGCATGGAGGTATACAGCTCTGGAAAAAATTAAGAGACCACTCCATATTTTTAAGAATCTGCATTTTTTTTGGTGATTTAACATTTTTTTATTAGAAGACACAAGAAATTTTACACTTGTAACGTATCATAAACCACACAGTACAGTACGACACGAAGATTACAAAAGAAGCAGACAGTGACCATAATCGATTGCAGGGAGCTGTTAGATTGAGATTACGAAAACATGCAAAACCTTCCCCTCGTTACATCGAATTAAATAAGAAAGAGTGCCTCATACCAGGCCTCTAAATTTAACCATGGATCTTTTGTTTTCCAATGACTGGAATGGACCACGTCATCCAAGACCAAGCCTGGATGGTTTTGGGTTTGGCCTTGTTAAGGCATGCAGTTGTACACTCATGATGTACTGAAAAGCAGTTAACTAATATTGTGTTAGAGGTACATTAGGGTTGAACCAAATTCTTCATATAGCTGTTTTTGCTGCAGTGAGTCCTGTAAGGAACAGCCTACGCAGAGTGAGAGATAGCTGTGAATTGTCATTGAGAAGACAGAGGCAGGGGCTGGGTTGTATGTTCTTAGTAAGTAGTGAGGATATTATAGAAAATATCTCATGCCAGAAGCGTCTGATTGTAATGCACTCCCAGAACATTGTTGTACCAAGTGTCCGATCTTGGCAGTGAGTGCAAATGGGGCTTGAGAGTAGTTTCATCTTAAAACATTTTAGGGGAGTTGTGTATGCTCTGTGTATTAACTTATAGTGTTAGATTTTAGGAAGCACTATTTAGATGTTCTCCCATAAAGACTTTACACCAAGTGTGTTCAAATCCCTTTCCCACACCCTTTCTATAGCTATGTCTTTGGAATGATGGTGAATTAAAGTTTTATAAACTGTTACAGTCCCTGAGCACCATTTGGGTTCAGTCCACTTCTCCATGGGGTGCGCTGGAATCGGCCGACTCCAAGACACCCCATATGCTTTCATTGCGGACCTCAGTCTTAGGTAGAGGAAGTATGAAGTATCAGACAGATTGAAATCAGCCTTTATGTCTCAAAACGACAACGACAATTGAGGATATTGTCTTTACGCGTCCCTCGACATGCACTTTGTAGAGTAAGCTGTCCGTGAAGGGCAGCGACCTTTTGGGGCACCCAGGGAGCTGGGGGTTAAGGGCCTTGGGGTGCCCAGGGAGCTGGGGGTTAAGGGCCTTGCTCAAGGATCCGCAGATGTGCTAAGGCTGGGTTTGATCCAGCGAAACAAGTGCATGGCAGTATTATCGAATAAGTCGCCACCAACATATACTCATTTATGGACCCATGCAGAGAATTACCACCTGACTGAAGGTAAGTGTTTCATAATGGAGATGTTTTATGAAATATTATTGTTACACCCAGTAATTTTCCAGACATTAAGAGAGTTAACTATGATATTCCCATAACAGCTGAATGGTTTTACGACATATGTCTGTATAGGGCAGGTCCTTTGACCGGTGTGGTTTTTCAGGTTTAAATTTGAGGCTGCCAGGTCTTCCAAGACCTTGCTTCTTTGTAAAGTTGCGAGTTTAATTCTGGGACGTTTTTCTCCCCAAATGAATTGTGAAATGATGGAATGCATTTCAGATATGTATTTTGTAGGGGGAGCAAGGGGAATCATAAAGAACGAAAAATGTGTTTGAGGCAAAATGTACATTTTAATAGTTGAGATTCTGCCTTGCATACTGACTTTAAGAGAGTCCTGTCTCTTTCGGTCATGTACTTTTTTTCTTTTCTACCCCATAAAAGTTTTTACCGTCTATTCTATGGAGATTATGATAAATTTCTATGCCAAGGTATGTAAAAGATGTACAGACAGGGATACCAGCTGGTAGATGGGCCTTTTTAGCAGCTAAATTTAGAGGGAGAAGAGCAGATTTAGACCAGTTTACTTTATATCCTGCCGTATTATGAAAATTGTTAAATAAGGTTTAGAGGTGTGGCAGAGAGTCCCGATTATTAGAAAGAAAAAGAAGACGGTAGGCTGCATACAACCTGAGGTAGTGTCTACAGTGGTCAGTAGCAATAGGTGTTATCACATCACTTTCCCTGATAGCTTGTGCCAGAGGTTCGAAAGGCAAAGCAAATAGCAGAGGTGAACAGGGACAGCCTTGTCTTGTACCTCTATGTAAATTAAAGGCTGGTGAATGCAAAGTACCAGTGAGTACACAAATCTGTATTTTTAAACCCTGGTTTAATCGTTGTTCTGCTGGCAGAAGGCTACTCTGCAAGGCAGAGGCTGCTTCTAGGCTCCAAGTTTCTAAGACGGCAGGACACAAGAACAAGGGAAGTAGGAGATACTAACAATGACCAAAAACCAGCCAGGCAGATGGGAAACATTAAGTGTAGGTAGGAAGTGCTTTGTAGGTGAAACAGCCTAACAACCACACCGTATGAGAGTTACCTGGCTTTACAACGAGTTGGAGAACTGCTTTGATTTATTCCTGTTTTGTGTGACACTTCTCCTTTAATTGCAATAAACAAGTGCTACCTGTTTGTCCTCCTTCACATTTTATCAACATGTCTTTCTGGCACCTGTACAAAAGTACAAAGGTATATTTCCTGGACTAAGGTTGTGATCTAATGTTTGCAGTAATACTTTCATTGAGATTAAGTAAATTATCTGATCAAAATATGAATGATTATGTCTATATATAACTAACCAGTCATCAGTTGCATATGCAGTGAGTATATGAGTACCCCTATATGTTTGAGAAGATCTTGTATTCTTATAAGGATCAGATGGCAGTTTTTGTTAGTCAGTGCTTGAGGCTGTTTGGTTGATATTGTAGTAGTGGCACCAAACCCAGGGTCTATACTAGCAGGGGGGATAGATTTCTTGAGAGTCTGGCTGCTGCAGCATGTCCCAACCAGCTCACTGGGAAAACTCGTTTGACAGGTCACCTGTTTATAGCCGCTTGAAGGAAGATCAGTGTCCATAAAACCGGTGGCAAGAGTAATATTTAACTAAATGACTGCCAGGTTTCTAATGATATTGAAAATGAAAGCAAGTTTTCAAAGGTGCATTTGTGATATCTAGAAGTGATTTCTTTAGTGCATTTTTTAAAATTAAAAGTGGCTGCTTTAGAAAATTCTGTCTTTAGCATGCTAAGAGTGACTCCACAGACAAGTTGAAAAGAGATTTGAATATTAATAATTTTACATAGCAGGTGGGAGTATCTGCACCTATAGGCAACTTGGGTGCTCTGAGTCTGAACCTTGAGAAACGATCAGAGACCATAAAGCTGTGATCTCAACACCAAGAATTTTGATGGAACATATACTGTAAATGGAGTATATGCTCCCCCCCAAATCTGTTAAGGATGGCCAAACAGCACAAGATCAGGCAGGTTTTCATTTGTGAACTGCTGTCATCGCTGAAAATATGAAAGATTAGAAGTTTACCAATTGTCTTCTGCTAATATAGTGACGGCTAATTGAGCCAAATTGAAAATCCTCCAATGAATTGACATCACTTTAATCCACTCGGCTGATGAAACCTCAAACTGTCATCTACCCAACATATGCTGTGATTACATGTTTGTAATATGAAACTTTTTTGGTACCCCTTTCTCTCCAGAACGTGCACAGGGTTATACCATTGGGATAGCTTCTTAAATGTGGAGAGGCTGTTGTTTGACCCAACACGTTTTCCGAAACCCTGTCGGATGACAGCTGTATGCAGTCTTTTTAAATGGGTGGAGCAGAGGGTCAAACATCAGACTATTTAGCTTTCTCCTTGGCTTACGTTCACCAGATACCAATCTTGTGTTATTGTTTTATTAATATTAAAACCCATATTCCATCACATGGACATTACTATATAAACAAAAGAGTGCCTTTCCCTGTGGTAGACACCTGTCAGCCATTAAAAACCATCATAATGGATCTAAAATGGTTTACATATATAACAAAAAATTTTGCGTGAAGTCAAATATTTATGGTTTGTCCTGTCGTTGGACCTGGTCACAGGAAATTGGCAGTAATTTGGTTGTTGGACAGCTGTTCTTACTGAACTGTATTTCACTGTTTTCTTGTACAGGAAAATATGGATGGTCCTTTGTGACACATCTCTCTACCCCCTAACCGGTGTGGCTGGGAGGTGGGAGGGACAAAAACAATGTCAGTCCCTGAGCCCCCTATCCAGTCTCAGGACTCTGTCTGTCAGATACCGGACCGCAAGCCGCGGCCCAGCATCCCGAAAAAACCCAACTCCGAGAGCTTGCCGCCAGCCCAGCCGCCTCAAGAGGTCTCCAAGGTCGCGTCCTCCGGGAATGTCAAGAACATTGTGAGCAAGTTCAACCGACAGCGCACCTTCAGAAATGAGCAGCCTACAGAGGGTGGGATGGACCCTCCGTGTAAGCCCAAGAGGGCCCCAACCGTCAGGCCTAAGCCCAGAGAGCAGGGCCGGTCCGCGCGTACGAGCCAGATGCCCGCACTGCCTGCCAGGAGGAGTCGCATCATTCAGACGAGCTCCTCAGAGGCTCACGTGAAAAATCATGTGACAGTGCCCCCTCCCAAACAGGATGAAGGCCGGCCAGGTAGGTCTCTGACATGCCCTTCAAGTTTAACTTTGGCCACATTAGTCATGGCTTTCAGCTCCGGCAGACGGATTTTGTTCTGTTCACCTGAGCCAGTTAATCGAGTTTGAAGGAGAAGGCATTACTAGCATTATTGGAATCTTTATCCAGCAGCGTTACTCTGCATGGTAAAGATCACATCCTCTGAACTGTGTTTACAAATGCTGCAGTAAAAAAAAAACCCACCCATTGATAAAAGAATTGTGGGGTAGCTATCTCAGACAACGCAATACTGCCTCTGTTAACACGTTTTTTGGACCTTTGAGCTTGCGGAATTACTCCTGGCCTATTTATGTGGCAGTATGCACACGGCACAGTTGATAGGCTCACGCCAAACCCTTTCCTTGGCCGTGAGTTCAAGGAGTGGTATGTAAACACTTCAGTTTTCAGGTGATATATTACTACCAAGCAGGAACCAGTGCTGTCAGCCCACTTTTGATAAAAACTGCACAACGTTGTTATCGAGGTAATGGAGAGTCTCACTCTAAATGATGTTTTGGCGGGACGTTAATCGGCAAGAGGCTCGTAATAGTCTGAGGAAAAGGCCCAGCTGTTGTACCTTTGAGTGAAGACCTTGAGATGAGGTTCTCTGGTAAAACATACAGCAACTTAAATGGGTAAAACTGTAAGTGAAAGGAACATGTTATAATTAGAGCTGTGTTTATCCATCACTGGTCCGTGGCCTTGTAGCAGGGAAATGCAGTTTGGTCCATACCCGGTGTGAACCCAATCGCCACCTGGCCAAATCCCCCAGTGAACAAACTTTACTGAGGGGATAGGGCTGGGTGATGTAAACGATAAAACGACATATCGTCAGAGGAAGCGTTAAGCATGGGTGATTAAAGTGACAGCTCAGCAACTACATCATCTTTCAAAAAGTAGATATTGTGTATAAACAATATTATGAAGAGATGCCATTGGTACTTCTTGCACTTTTTATTTCGACACACAATAGACTGGTGATGTGTATTGGGAAATACTGTGAGTTTTTCACCCCTTGAAGCATTGCCATCCAGTAGAACATACAGAATGCAAGTGCTTGCAGTCACAGACACCAGCAATTAGAGTTTCTGCCTGCAGTCTAAAGAAATACGAAGACAAGTCATCATACAGTAATATCCCGATATAGTGGACTCGCTTATAGCGGAATATCATAGAAATACGAAGACAAGTCGTCATACAGTAATATCCCGATATAGTGGACTCGCTTATAGCGGAATATCATCTATAACGGACGAGGTCCGCTGGTCCTGGCCGTGTGCCTTTTACAAACATACAGAAAACGCATAGGATATAGTGGATTCGCATATAACGGAATCTCGCTCTAATGGACAAACAATTTGTTCCCCAGAGCCGCTTTTAGCTGTAGTTTTGTTTGGCTATAATGTAGAGCTGGGCGATAAATTGATTTTATCGATGAATTCAAATTTACAGTTCAGGACAATGTGTATTATTTTGTTACTCATTTTACACACGAGCGCCAAAAGCGGAACTAATGCGATGCACCAGTCTTCATGGGTACATTAGCGCGGCGCACTCAAACACTGTAGCGGATTCAGAAACTGAATTAGTTTAAACTTGTTTTCAACCATTTGTTTGTCATCTGTAGTTTGATTTTGAGTAGGGGAGGGGAAAATTGATTAAAATTGAAAATCAGATTTATTGTGAAAAAAATTGGAGATTTTATTTTTAGGACATATCGCCCAGCTCTACTATAACGGACATGCAGAAAACTCGCAAATAGCAGAATTTCGTTTATAATGGACAGTTTGGTCCCCAGAATCACTTTTAGCTGTAGTTGTGTTCAGCTATAACAGACATGCAGGCTCCGCCTACAAGGTGCCTAGCGTGCCAGTGATATCCAGCGCAGATACGTAGTCGGGATTATTAATAGTCACGCATCTGGTGAGGTAAAGTCGGATTACTACATGTACAATATAATAATCTATACCACAAGTGTGTCTGCTGGGATGTGGCATGAGTAAATGGTGTCCTGTAGTTGTGTTCTGGGCAAACAGCAACTCTGGATATAATGGCCTTTGGATATAATGGACTGTTTTACCAGGTCCCTTAAAGTCCGTTATAACGAGATTTTACTGTATTGGTTAAAATGGGACACAGCATTTTATTTTTCATTTACTGGACAGGTGACAACTCTATCAGCAACGTCAAACCCAATCCCTCTAATGAACAATGAGGCCAGCGGAGAAAAAAAATCCAGCAACAAACCATACTGTCGGCATTCTCTAGTCTCAAACCATACAACAAAATTTTTTTAGTATAATTCTTAAAATTAGATTTAATAAAATTTCACAACTTATTTTCTGTGTTCTGAATCTGTCTGAGAGCAATTCCGAGGGAAATGGAGCCTTGATGTGAATGGGAGGGGGGATCCCTCTGGATCGGCATTATTTGGTGAGGGGGGGGACCCATCCCGCTGTCCCCCCATCACCCACATGATAAATGCCGCATGGTTAGAAAGGTTGAGAAATCCTCTTGTAGAGCAAAGAGCATTCTAACCTGGATCCTTGAATGGCATCTTTATACGAAATACGGCTGTAGGCAGGTACTTTTCATTGGTATTACGTTGTCTCCAAATATTTCCATGTGAGGTATTTGCTTACTTGAAGATATGTAGACAGCCATAAAAGTTTAAAAACACAGAAGGAGTGATTCTCAGCCTGGTCCTCAGGAACCACCCGGACTGTCCATGATTTTGCTCCCTCTGAACTACCTGCCAGACCCCAGCTCCCTAATAGATTCTGGGATTCACTGAGGACCAGTTTGAAAAACACTGATCTGAACAACTACAAAACACTAAGTCGACTGTTCAGTTTCAGTGAGTCAGGCTTTTAACCAGAAGACACAGAATGTGTGGATGATTCTGCTGTATGACTGGAAGCTATGAAATACTAATGGGCTTCTTTAAAAAGTCAGACTCAAGGATGGTGTCTTCAGGATGAAATTGAGGTGGGGTGTTAATGGGGTGAAAAGCACAGAAGGATGCGAATAAAGCAAAGATGATAAATTGCTATCAGAAAGAGTTACATCCCCGGGTAATCGGGCGTGGGCCACACGGAAAGGTCACGCCTTTAACAGTGCTTTCCTCTGGGAGAAGAAGATGACGGGTTGATTCCAAACAGGATGACAGACTGCTGCATTTATACCCTGCCGAAATGCACGACCTCTGCCAAGGCCTTGCACAAACAGGGTTCAAAATATCTGAAAAGTATGTTTTGTTGGACAGATACGAGAGTTGTTGTAACATGATACAGCTCCTAGAAGCATCTTCACTGAATCTTGGGATAGAGTCTAGAGAATAAAAAGTAAAACCATCCATCATGTCAATTAGCAGATGCTTTTGTTCAAAGCAACATTTGTTTGAGAGAGCAGGGTGGTTTTAATGCAGAATATTACAGGTATTATTACAGTGGTGCCTTGACTTACGAGTGTAATTCGATCCGTGACGGAGCTCATAACTCAAATTACTTGTATGTCAAATCAGTTTTTGAAATAAATTGAAATGCCATCAATCAGTTCCGGACCCCCTGATTTATTTATTTAAATAGCTTGTGCCTTCTCGCAGATTATAGCCTCTGTCACGTATCTTCTGTGAGCTGCTTCTCCGTCAACTACACCATCGGCAGCTTCTCCATATTTTTATGGATAGATGATCGCTGTTTAGAAAATATTTTAGCACCCTTTGCTGGCGTTATTAGTTTAGGTATTTAGTTATTAGTTAGGTTTTTAGTTGGGACACTTGTAAGTCAAGGTACCACTATACAAGTTTTTGATTTGAGCCAAGTACGACATTGCTCATCTTTTGAAAACACGTACGTAAATCATCAACAAATTCCATTGATAACAAAAGTCCAATCCTAAGGCAGTAAACTACCTTACGCCGCTGCCCCCCTCCCACTTCATGATGAGATCTGCTGAGTAAGCTATAATTATATACCACGTTACTGTAATGTAACTTTTAAATCCACCAAGCCAGGTTCTTAGCAATGAGGAAGATTTTAGTGAAGCTTGATGGTGAAGCTGGATGGCTGTTGCTCACTGTTAGCAGAGGATGTTGTTCTTCAGCTCAGGGGTGTAAACCTTCCCTTAGAAAAACTCACACAGACGCATTTTTGGGTTATGATGGTTTGTGTTTTATATATTGTTTCAAGTCCTTGGTGGGGGGCATCTATTTCTAGAGCTTGCAGTTCCTAGTTTACCTGTTTATACAGATTCTTACCAAAGCAGATGAGGAAATATTTTTTACTTTTTATTTATTTATTTACTACTCTCAGCCCCCGAAGGCAAGGAGGTGGAGTCTCCAGTGGCTGGTACAGTGACGGAGGAGGTGGAGCCAAGTCTGGAGATGCCCAGTAGTCCAGTTTGTAGTAAGGACTGCAGCTGCATTTGCCACCTAAAACGGCCCGGCATGAGGCTGGTATGGAGGAAACTGGAGGAGGATGAGGAGGAGGGTGATGAGGAGGATGATGAGGAGGATGATGAAGAGGACATGGAAAGGGAGGAAGTTGAGGAGGTGGAAAGTGAGCATGAGGAGATCATTCATGAAAAGGGAGATTCTGAAGGAAAGGAGGAGGAACATGGAGAAGATGGAGCTGAGTATGGGGACACAGCATCTGACGCGGAGGAGAGGACGTGTGGGTCACAGTCTCTAGACAAAGCAAGCAAGCAGAGGTTCTGTCATTCCTTGGACTATGTGATTAAGAAGAAGAGCATTTCAGGTACCTCTGAACCAGGGGTCCAGGAGCCTTTATGTGTTAGTATCCCAAGCCTTACTGTGCCTGAGGAAGACAACATATACGAGGATGTTCTGGAGCCTTTCCATGTGCAACCAAAAGTAAACCATCCAGGAGCCCATTGTCAGAGTCTTCAAAACCCCAAGTCCCACCCAGAACCTCTGGAGGCAGAGAACAGCCCCATGCCACCCATTCCTCCACGCGTTCCCCTCGTCCATGACAAGGGCAGCAGCCACCGCCCTGTGCCTGGTGGCATCTTACTGCCACAGCTGTTCCCAGACGACCGTCGGAATTTGCGTCCAGTATCTCCCGTGGCCCGGAGCCATAGTAGCAGCCAGGCCCTCCGGCCACAAGCCCAGACCAGCCCCCTCTTGCCCCCCCGAAGGTTTAAGGAACCAGCACCTCAATCCAGCCCAGATGGCAGCAGCTCTAACTCTCTGTCTGCCCAGTCTGTCACACAGCTTGACAGTGAGTATAGTCTGTTGAATCAGTCTTGAATATCTTTTCTTCCCTCAACATGGCTGTGCATTCTTCAACTTCGTACTGTTCTTTCTTGAATATTGATGGATTTCTGTGTCTGCATCTTTCTCTTCCTCAGATAAAGAGAAGAGATCAGAGGAAGATGAAGTGGACAGTAAACAGGAATGGTAAGCTCATCTTCGCTTCCCCACTTTCCTTCTTCTAAAGCTACGTTTCTAGCACATTCCATTTCATCGATCACTTATTTTTCCACATCTCCCCTTAAATTTTTATACAGACTGTTCAGTGCTTACACACAAAAGTTAGTGTTTTTCTTTTCTAAAGCTGCATCTCTTTTTTAAACAGAGTAATTATCTTACAATTACCTGTGATACAAAGTATGCTAGACTATGCTCCAAACACAGTCCAATGAACCAAGTCATTACTTAGGGCACAGAGTGGAAAGACCTTTTTCAGAGCACATATTGTCACATACTAAAAGAGAGTGACTTGTCAGTTCACTAGAATCATTGATGGGCTAATGGGCTTACAGAGAAACAGTGCACCTCTTCTCTGCTCTTCTCTTTTCTTCTCTTTTCTCTCAGAAACACAATCTCACTCCCCTTTTAAACTCAAGATATTTTTGGTACAGAGAAGGTGCTTTGAATTTCCTCATCATGTTTAATTGCCCTCATAACTGCTTCTCTCCCAGTACAAAGTTGGCTCTTTCTCGCAAGATGTCTGAAGACTGGAATTCGCAGTTACGAGATGGTAAGGAGAGAGTGACACAGTAACTAGCACGATCTTTAAAACGGGCCACAACCCCAAAACAGGGTGGGCATAGAACACAATGGATTGCAACGAGAGGGAAATTTGATGAAGTGGGTTCAAAAATTGGTAACAGTTCTAAGATGTCTAATAAATTCCTGCTTTATATAATGTTTTGAAGAGATTCAAGAAACCCGACCATGAAACTAAATATCACATTTTTGTTGTTTGAGATCACGTTTATGGTGATTTTGGCATTGTACTGTGATTCGTGATTAAGAGTTATTCTCTTGTTTTGAGGTTTGCAAATCATTGAAAGAGCTTTTTTTTGCAGAAACAGTGTAATCAGAGGTCTACAGGTTAGGGTTAGCCTTCTTATTGCTGCTGAGACTATGTGAGCGCTGTTGATCTTGTAGCCCATTAGCTTTGAAAACTCATCGCCTCCCTTACTGTCTGTCCTCAGAACCCCTGTACCAAACGTACCGTGCCACCGTCATCACCAAGGAGATCCGTCGGCAGACCGTCTGTCGCAACATCAGTAAGACGAGTGCGGATTACGTCATGGAATGGGGAGTCCACAACCATGAATCCAAGGCTGCCGGAGGAGGTACTGGCCAGAACACCTTGTGGCAAAACCTGCCAAGTGTGAAGTCGAGTGGCGTCCTGAAGACACTCAGCACGGCAGAATGCAAGTATCAGGAGGTGAGTGACTATATCCTGAGGGAGAACTCAAGGTGTGAGGGGGCAAAGAGAAGGTGGCTTTGCAAAAGCCCACAGAACAGAACCACGTGACTCGGGGATGGGAAAGAAGGATTAAAGACTTTGATTAGGGGAAGGAAGATTGCTTTAACACAGCAGTGAAAAGGATTGAACCAAAAGACAGCCGGCTCAGTTTCAGCACAAGAAAAACACAAGCAGAGTATCAAATTGAGCACTGCATCTTGGGAAATGCTACAGCAAGAGCACTGTATGTATTCTGGGTGGGGTGGGACAAGAGAAAGAGCCAAGAAAAATGTGAAAAAAAGAACTGAAGCGAAGTGACTGTCTATATCATCTTACAGGAAGTTACGCTCATTTAAATACAGGATGATGAAATGACTCTATCTGTGCTGGAGCCTGACTGATGGGAATCTTGTCTTGTATACACCTGTAGATAGCAAAGAGATATATGTGGCTTGGAAACCCGTGTGATTACAATGTGCTGTCAGCCACTGCCTAGTGGGAACTTAAAAAACCACAGGGAAGTTCATTAAACCAAGCGTGATTGACAGTGCCCAGTAATCTCTCTCGTTTTGGGTTTTGAAGCCTCACTACTTGTAGCACAAATGCTCAGCCAGACTCTCCTGCCTCTCAGAGCATGTTTGAGGTGCTGACGTCAGAGGCCTCGTATCTGCGATCCCTGCAAGTGCTCACCGACCACTTCCTGGAGTCGCGTGACCTGGATGAGACACTCATCGTCCACGACAAGAAAACCCTCTTCTCCAATATCCTGCGTGTGAGAGAGGTCAGCGAAAGGTGAGGAAATTGAAGGCGAAGTAGGAGATGGAGGTGAGAATTTGAGAGAAATTAAGCTGGCAGGAAGGTTCATGGTAATAAGTCTTTCAGGCATCTTCACATCTTTGGATACTTTTTTCCGGTTTTATCTGGTTTGCAGGGTACTTACCCAGTTGGAGATGGTTCCTTTTTATTTCCTGGAGATCAAGACACTCAAGACAGTGGTTTTCAATGCCGTTCCTGGTGTCCCCCCTGCCAGAATCAGGCTTATATGGTCCTTAATAGGATAATAGTGAATGTGGCAGGTTGAAAGCAGCGTGTGCTGGAATGAAAACATTCTGCCAGAGGGAACAGGAACAGGACGGAGAGCTAATGACTTAAGACAAAAATCATCACTATGAATAAAACGCCTCCAAGACAATTACGACTTCTTTGTATGCTAGCTAGTTGTTTACATTGAACCTCAAAATGTCACTTCCCTCCTCAGTAGTTTTCGATTTAATGTGCACAGATTTCTGAAGGACCTGGAAGATCGGATGAATGAGTCTCTGGTGATCGAAGACATCTGTGACATCATACACTATCATGCTCAGCACAACTTCCCTGCCTACGTTGACTACGTCCGAAACCAGATCTACCAAGAAAAAACCTACAGCAATCTTATGTGAGAATGCATGCGATGATGCTTTAATCCAGTGTGATTTACAGTAGAGGGCATGGTTATAATTTATGTGCACATGTGGGATTTGAACCAACGGCCTTTGCATTGTTAGCATGAAGCGCTACTTGTTGAGCTATACTTGGGCGATAATAAACAGGCCTTGGTTACTCCATCATTGTGAAAGTGAACATATGACATAAAGCAGTTTCCAAAACACAGTTTAGCTGTGCTTGATGTAAATGAGTAATTCTGAAAACTCTGATTCCATCTGACTAATACATGACATCTACTGCTAGGGATAACTAAAGTCTATTATTTTTCCACGATTCTTGATAGAGTAATTGAGTTAAAACATTTAAAATCAACTGCTAGCCATATTCTCCATCAAAACAGAAAAAGAAATTTGAATAGTTTAAAGTTGACTGGACATACACTTGAACTGTCAAGCACTGGGTAAACGCTCAGTGCACTAATGGCTCTTTGTTGGTTCAGGCAGACGAATGCGCAGTTTGCAGCTGTAGTCACTCGGCTGCAGGAGCTGCCCCAGTGCCAGCGGCTTCCACTTATGTCCTTTCTGCTACTGCCCTTCCAGCGCATCACCAGACTAAAGATGCTTATTGAGGTGAGGCCATGTGACATGACTGATTACCATTCAGCCTGTGACATTGCTGTACCTCCAGTCAGGTATGCAATGTGTCATGATCCGCCCGTCAGAGCCTCCTGTGTGCCACGCCCCCTCGTTACCTAGTGTCTGCTCCCCATGGAATCCGGCTGTTGTTAACTAACGTCTGATTGTCCTGTGCTTTTAACCTTTGTCTCACCCAGTCCGCGTCAGATCGTTCATTTTGTTAGTTTGATGGCTAGTTTTGTCTGCTTCTCTGTTCGTTTAGTCCTGCCGAATTTTTACTTTCGTTTTGTTCACGCTGGTCTCCGTGCTCCGTCTTCACGGAGAATAAAAGCCCCCTTTACGACTACGCTGCCTCCAGCCTGCTTCCCTGCTCGCCCGACCGGCAGCGGTCGTGACACAATGCTTGCTTCATGTTTGATATTACTGAGTTTTGTGTCATCAGAATATTCTGAAGAGGACCAAAGAGGGAACAAAAGAAGAATTATCAGCTTCCAAAGCTCTCAACTCGGTATCTAAGGTGAGTCTTCTTTTTCCCCCCATTGTCGTCAGTACTCTACAAAGCCGAAATTGCCTTCTAAACCATTGTACATCAGAGGATTTCCTGCTCTGTTGATTCAAGAAAGGAAACTTGTGTAGAGAAGAATGGGGACTGAATTCCTGACATGCTAGGACAGAGGACAATGCAGTTATTTCCTTAGTGAAAGCTTGATAAACAACTCAGGCCTAGTTTTTTAAGCATCCATTAAGTTTTTTTTTGTATTTCAAAAGGTGGTGAACTTGGCTGAGCAACAACATGAAAGCTGTATGATACTTAGGTCCTAACATTTTAGAATAAGCAAGGAATTAGATGGAGCTGTCAGTAATTTGGATTGTGAAGCACATCCATCGATGCCATTCTTACTGTCATCAATAACACAATGGACAACTGACCCCCACCCCCCCATTTCATCCACCATAGATCATAGAAACTTGTAATACTGAGGTGGGGAAAATGAAGCAGGTGGAGGAACTCATCCATTTTTCTAAAATATTGGAATTTGAAAAAATCAAGGTAAGAATGTTTCCAATCAATCTAGTGTGTTCGGAGGGAAAATATTTAATGTCTAGCACAGGACAAGTCCTGGATAAACACAACTTTGTGTAATTATGTTTATGCTGAAGGCTATACCCATCATCTCACAAAATCGATTCCTGGAAAAGAATGGAGAGCTTCAGGAGATAGCCAAAGGAAGCACCCTGTTTAGTCTCCGACCCAAATTCACCCCCACCTCCCTCTTTCTCTTCAATGATCTCCTCATCATTGCCATTAAAAAGAGGTGAATCCGTGATAAATCCATTAGCCCGCTGGTATCCTGTATGGACATGGTCGCGCAAGAAGATGATATAAAAAATATTCCGTTCTGACCCCCCAGCTCAGAACGTCATGTTGTGATAGACCATGCCCACCGATCACTGGTCCAGGTGCAGCCCGAAACTGAGTCCTCTGCTGGCCTCGTGTTGGAGAACTGCTTTTCCCTGACCCTCCTAGAGAACCACCAGGGTCGCATGTATGAGCGTTTATTTAAAGCGCCCTCGCAGTAAGTGTTTCCTGCAGAGCACCCACCCGTGCATCCTTAACCACTTCATAGCACTGTCTTTCCAACATCATTGATGCGTATGCGTGTACTGCATTGACATGTTATCGCATGCTGGAAACTGGTGGTGGTTCTTGTGTGGTGACGCATTCACTTCACATGCACAGGTCTGACATGCACAGGTGGCTTGCTGCCTTCCCTGACCCTGAGAACATGGAGCGAGAGACAAATGAGGTGGTCTATAAGGACTGGGGTGAGTTATTTGCCCCAACCACTACACTTCCATGCAGTCTGCCGGATCTAAGCACGCCGGACTCGTCAAAAAGCACTTTTTCGTGGCAGGCTGTTCCATTGGTAACACACTCTTCCCTTGTCACTTTTCTTGCACATTTGTGTTTGGATTATCAGACTGTCCACAAGTACACTGTATAGAGCAGTATGTTGCCCAGCAATCAGATGAACTCAACTTGGAGCCTACTGACATCATTAATGTTCTTCGCAAAACCAATGAAGGTAAGATACCACATTTGAATAGTTATTACAAACAACTTTGTGAGAATTTCAGGATGTGCAGGAAATCTGTTTCCTTAATTGTAGTTCCATTAAAAACCCCCCCTTAATTATTCTTCCACCCTATTCACCCACAATCCTTTTTGACTTCATTGCCTCCCTACTTCCTGTCCTTCCGCTCCAGGCTGGTATCAGGGCATCAGGCTGTCAGATGGACAGAAAGGATGGTTCCCTGTGAGTTGTGTGCAGGAGATCACCAACGAACATGTCCGAAGACGAAACCTCCGGGAGCGGTTTCGCCTTATCCAGGCTGCAGATGCTATGACAAGAGCACGGACTGGGCCTTAGCAACACCGAACTGGGCCTTAGCAACAATGGACTGCAACAATGGGCTAACCGGAATGGATCCTACATGCCTCAGTCCAGATTTGGATTCTATGAAAGGAAATATCATTTTAAGCTTCTGTAGTACTAAACAAGTATGGTCAAATCCACCCCAAGTGGTCAACTGGGAAGTGGAATTAACTAAGGCTCAACTTCCTGCTGAATAGTTCCAGTTATTATAAACAAACACAATACAGATACTTTGCCTCATTCCACCAATGGCTTGGATTCCAGAGACCAGTAACAGGTTCTTGGTAAAGACCAATAAGCACAGTCGAAAACGGGTGTCAGTCTCACAAGGCCAAAGCAGAACTATTAAGGTGCTACTGTTGAAATACCAAAAATACAACATAGCGAACATTCCAGGAGAATCTTCAGATGTGAGGCATCTAAACTAACCAGGCAAGCAGGTAAACCATTTTGACTGCTGTGACAGCAGTGCTGATGAACAAATCAGGACTAGTAGTTTCTGAATGAACAGATTTTAATGTCAGTGTTTAACTGCAGTGGCAATTAGAATTACCACATAATTAAACTGGCTTATTTCAACAAAAACGTTAAACTTTTTTTTTTTTTTATGAGAAGGGATGAAAAACTTTGCACATTTTGGTCAATAATCTATGAACAGTAAACCATGTCTTAAAAGTACGCATATTTTAAAAATAAAACGATCAACTTTAAATAAAAAATAAGTCTAAAACAGAACCAGTGAAAATACGAGTAACTGTGTCTTATTATAGAACATTTTAAATGACACGTACACTGAAAAAATAGCATGCAGAACTTTACTCTTCTACTTCAAACACTTCTAGGTGGGTGGAAGGCCTTGTGGTTGTTGGGAAAGATGGAGCAGGGCAGACACAACGGCCCCCTCAGTCTCATCTTGCTGCCCCGTTCTCAGCCCTAACTGCTCCTCTTCCTGCTGCTTTTGAAGCAACTTACTAGATTCTTCCAACCACTGAGACAGTGCAAATCATTCTGTGGGTCCACTATCCCCAAATTCTCAGATTCTTCTTCGCCCCCACAAGCAGCCCTGAATCTTCAGATCTCAGAATCTTCCACCTTGTATGCTGAATTGACATCACTGTTGATGTGAGGTGACCTTAAGGAGGTGGGTCCCAGGCCACTGGAGATGAACAAGCGCTGATCCACAGTGTCTGCACTTTGGCTTTCACTGTCCCCTTGAGCTAGACTATGAGTCTCCTTTTTTCCTACTTCCCAGTCATCCAGACTAAGGAGAATATCAGCAGCCTCTAGTTCTGTGTCTGACCACTGTCTGGAATGCCCTTTCGATGTCATTGTCATCTGAGGTATCCGATCAATGTTGGCACCATCTTCCTGATTGGCTAGCATGCATCTGGCAGGGCTACATCTCAGCTGGCAAGGCGTCTCATGATTTGGCTCGCTGATGGAATCGTGATGGAGCTTCAGGAGGCTAGTGATGGCTTGGTCCTCCTCAGCAGACAGCTGAATGACCTCCTTCCTCGGTCTCAGGGTGGGACCAAGTGTAGAAGTTTGGGGAGCACAGAGGTGGTCCCAGGCCCGTACCTGGGAACCCAGGTCTCTGATTAGGTGGGGTTCTGTTCTAAAGGGATCCGGTCTGAGAGGTGGGGTGATGCTGGCTGACATGATTGGTGTAGGGGTATTCAGTTGACAGCATTCAAAAACCTACAACATGAAATTCAAGTAAATTATACAAATACTGCTTACATCCGAGATCCATTATACAAATACTCCTAATCTTTGTACCAATAAGTACAGTCAAGTAAATGGTGATTCTACAACAAATCAACATACAGTTCTCCCACAAATATATTCCAATTGGTCAGACCTGACGTTATACATTTATTCCTGTACTTTACGTGAAGTCTGACTATATGGGAGCATTTCAGGTTAATCTGTCTGTTCTCACAATCTGACTACCAATTCTTGATTATTACATCAAATCCTGGAGCTATTTGGTGTACAGGGAGGTGAGATTTCTAGGGACCCATCAGGCATGGCAAACAGCATTTGGATGGGAAAGAAACAACTTAGACATGTGGGGGGGCCTTGGTAGATTTCACCAACTGGGTCCCCAATGTCATATTTCGGGGCCCTGACAAAATGCTCTCTCCTGAGACAGTTATGCTCCTTCAAACACTCATAAAATTCCTCTTGATATTATAATCTTAGATGATATTTCATTTCACAAATCAATATGCATATTTACTTCAACAAATTACAGACAAACTTAAAATCTTTACCCAATTCATGGTGTGAAGATCTACTCACCTCAAGCTGGGCCACATTGTTGGGGATTCGATGTCCTGGTGCCTGCATTGGATCATTGTAGAAAAAGTCTGAGGGAATCATGGCTGGAGCTGAGGGGATCAGAAATGAGACAAGGGTGCAAGAAAAAAAGGCTGGATTGACAGGATTTGAAAAGTTTTTCCATGGAAAAATAAAGGATAAGATCTGACAGTCGCAATAAATGTACTTGTATCAAAATGACATTCTTTATACATATAGCCTGTTACTTAATCACTGATTTTTACTAACGAAGTTAATCGTACTGCTGCCACCTCCATGATTACCACCCGGATATCTACACCAGCTAATCCCGTGGGTCTAATTTACCTGAACTTACCTGGGAAGCTCCGGCTGCGAGCTCGCCAGCCGCACTGCATGGACCCGACAGCCATATAGAAGGAGAGGAAAGACGGGTGCTGCAGGGTCCGCGAAGAGGCGTCAGGGAAGACGAGTGGCCGGGATCCCTGCGAGAAGGATGGAGATACTGAAAGGCTGCTGCTCAACGCAATCTCATTTTTAGAATATGCAATCAATTACTACTAAACACGTTAAATCAGTCGTAATCCAAATACTCTTTACTGTAGTTTAAACTACTTTTCCCCTTTAATTGCATACCGTCTGCTCTGCCATTTGCCGGCTGTGGCTGGGCGCTTTGGCCTTGGCGGCAGTAAAGCCCTTCGGTAACCCTGCAAGCGAAGGCCACGGAAAAACGCTAGAGATGAGTTAATTCGCGGAATGCTTTATGTACATCTTTTACAAACCACAAATCGAAGACGTACTTAAACTGTTTACTGTAAGCGAAAATGTGGAGCTGGCTTTTTGCGGAGGTGCTGTTGGTTAAACTTGAAAGGCAATTAGACTGGGACGGACAGGGGAATTGTGGTAGAAATAAAATCTGTAATGGGAGAGAATTCGTTTTAAAAGACGTTTACATTTTAAAAAATATAAAATCGTATATTCAACTTGTTGAACCGATTTGAAAAATGCCATTTTTGCCTTACCCGTCAGTAAAACTTTTATGACTGTTCCAAAATCTTAAGCGCCCATTAATTTGTACTTAAAACCTGATTCAATAGACAATTTTTAGGAAATCTCAAAAACTTGGTAATATTTATATTGGGTTTTGGAAAGAAAAGCCCCGCAAGCAGCAGTTGAACAAACTGATTAAAGTAAAACGTTAACGGAATTTGCTGCTATCCAGTAACTAACTAGCAAGCAGACTCCAGCTGTTATAGGTTGGTTATAATCATGCAGTTTCACTCCCAATTATGCACAATCGATTGAGGGACTCAAAGCGCAAGTACAGTCATACCAGTGTTTTTATCCTTTCATTACCAACACTTGGTGGGAAAATCTTTAAACTATGCAAATTGTTTTGAGCTTTATGATAATGACTTATAGACAGTCTGATTTTGACTTATAGACAGTCTGATTTTCAACTTTGATTTGACGTGTTATGGCGATTTCATTGCCATGATATAATTTGGTCGCGAGTGTCAGGGAGCTGCGGTCAATTCGCAGGAGAGATGGGACGTCTGTCATGTTCCTGATCTGGTCTGCAGATTTTAAGAAAAGCCATTACCTTGCCCTGCATTTTACAGCCTTTGAGCATGACCAGGAGTGTAATTGTTACGACACTTCCAAGAAGTGAGATTTTAACACTGACTGGAAAAGCCTAGAAATCATATGACTAACAATAGATATCGCTAATTGCTCTGCAGCTCAGAGTGACTGTTAACATGTGAATGTAAATGTATGCTCTCAATTGTATACGGTTTGTCATAACTTGATTGTACGGTAGGGGGCATT
>JAODUD010000002.1:25419247-25429296 GCA_026784285.1 Stomatorhinus walkeri
ATGACCATATTTCCCACATGACGGGCAAAGTAAGATGCCGTTTCAGGTGTAATCCACGTAAGTGTAGCCACATGAATCATTGCTGCTATCCAACTTATGTAATCCGTCATCTAAAAATGGCATTTTTACAAAGTGTGATACAGGACTAACACACTTTAAGTGTAGAATCAAGGGAACGAGAACCGAAAGAATCGCTGCAGATGCACCAATAATTTCAACTCAGGGACTATCTAAATCGGGCTGGTTGATTGCTATCAGGAAGAACCGGTCCTTACATGCCGCCACAACTTCACCTGAAAGCAGCGACATTAACTGAGGTTAGGCCTATTTCTGCAGAGTGGTTCACTGCCACGCGCTTCTTGCGGTAGGTTTTCCCCCGCAAACAGCAGCCTAATTAATTACAAACATGGTGGCAACTCTGCAACAGAAAATTTCAAAAAGTTATTTTATTAGACGCCATCCTAGGTATGTTTTCACTTATATTCGCTATCAGTTCTACGTGGCTAACTTTATAAATCTGCTCCAATATAATGAAAATCCAAGTAGCCTACCAAAAATACACAGTAAATTGCATTGAAGTTTCTCTATACAAGCATCCGATAGAATAACTTTGTATGTGTGTTTTTTTTTAACTAAGCCGAAGTACACCCCTCCAAACGACTTAAAAGGAAAATTAAATGGCAATAGAAAGAACACCCGCGTACCGTTCCCGTTCACCTGAATTTGTTAATTATGGAAATTAAGGAAACAGCATATTTTTGCACCTCACGATTATATTGGCCGCAGTTCGTAGGGATGGCCTATATTTGATTGTACGACTGACTGACAGTCAGAACATAAATTTATAATGAAGAGGAGGCCATTCGGCTCATCAAGCTCGTTTGGGAAGAACTTCTCATATATATATATAGGCTATATATATGAGATGAGGACAAGCAGGTATAGGAGATACTTTTAGATACTTTTTTAGTTTAGAAACATTTAACATGAAGTATTATTGTAGTTTCCAGTTTTGATTGTCAGTTTAGTCTTAAGTGATTAACACAATTAGCTTTTTTAAAGGCATGTTTCTTTTTGTGTTTTAGTTCTGTAATTTAACTGTTAGAACAAAACCAAGTCCTTCGAACCTGGTTGCATTTTCAAATTTGAAGGTTTCGTCATTCAGTGCCACAAGCCTTGCAATGTGAATCATGAAAGACAATATCAGATGTAGGGCCACTTTGTGCCTTCAGAAAAGCTTCCATCCGTCTTGGTATGCTGTCATACAAGTCCTGCACTGGGAGAGTAACGTTAGGGACCGTTCTAAAGGATGAAGGAAGCCACTTGACACTGCTCACCAGAATGTCCCGCAAAGGTTCAGAGACGTTTAGATCTGGTGATTGGGAAGGTCACAGAAGTCATACGGTTTCATCCTGCTGTCCATGAAACCACGTTGAATTTGTTTAACCGTGTATCATTTTGTGCACAAACTATTTGGCATGTTTAGAACTTTGCTACAATGTGTCAGGCAGGATTTTAGCTTACGACCATCCATCATAAATAGGTTAAAAAAGCGCTGATAATTCCAATGGTACACAAAGTGACAAAAACACATTTATTCTAACATGTCCAAAAATGAGACACCTCTGCTGCACAGTTATTAGATTTATTGGCATCACTCAGGAGTTGAAAAGACAAGAGGCCTTAAGCCAAAGGATCGTCGCCAGGATCCCCATGAAGATGGACACCGTCCCCAATGTCGGTGCCATGAGCCGGGACATCTTGACTGGAAAAAAAAGATTCCCCAGAGTTGTACATATACTAAACATTTGAACATTTTTCTGTCAAAACCATGTATGGATAAGCGAGGTGGATCCATCTTAGGCCTCAGCATTGACCTTTAACAAGTGAACATTTCTGCAGGACAGATCATACCAAATAATGTAGCGAATCTTCATTTCAGGGAGCTGTGGATTTGGCTGACCATTTCAAATGCTTTTTGAACACTTGCAATAAGCCATTTTAAATGCACCATATCCATGGTAAAACCCCAGAACCACCTTGGTCTAATCCACAAAAGCAAACTTAACCTGGTCTGTCTGCCATCCTTTGTTGTAAAACACTTCTTTGAGCTGCAAGAGAAGACAGAGATAATGTCATCAGCATCATCCACTTACACACCCCCACTCCCTCCAGCATACCTCTGCCAGAAGGGGGCTTTTTGCTCCAGAGATACCCTGGGCTCCCGTGTGTGGGGTTGCTGGTTGAGGATGGGAAGACAGTGGGCAGGCGGTGGATCGTGATGCTGTTGTTGACCAGGTAACGACACTGCAGAATGAGTCTGTAGGCAGAAAAACTGGCCGATGACAAAATGACAGATCAAAGGATCTCAGTCTACAGGCCCAGATAAAACTAAGAACCCCAATGAGTGCTGTTCTGGCATTTCCTTCTATAATATGGACAGTCTCACCTAAAGTGGGTGTCCCGGTGGATAAGTGGGAGGGGCCTGGCAATTCTCTCCATGTACACCACTTCGTTCTGATAGACCAGGTGATTCCCCTCCATCTGGTGCAGGTGGAGCAGAGATTCTCATGTAATGGATGGTTTGGCAAAATACAAAATAACGGAAGAACTACATAATGGACTAACTTTGTTGTAAGTAAATCTCAATTACAAAATGCAGCTACAAAAGGAGTCACGATAGGTCGAACACCGAAAGAGTCATGTCTGAACAACAGGAACATCACAACCTTAAAATTATTTAATGTGTTAAGGAGAAAGTCTTAAATCATAAGAGTATATCTCACACAGTTGAACTATACTGACAAACAGAAATCAGAGGGATAGAGACAATTAATTTATCGTGTTACCAGTTATTGTCTAAAAGAACTAACCCAGTCACAATGAGAAGTACAAGACTGTTTTAAGAGCGTTTTCAAATAAGCTAAATAGCAGTTCATTTAAATGGAAAGCAAGCCAAATGGGGTATATGCACAGCTTTAGCTATGCTGTGAAAATGAGGGGGTTCATTATATTAAAGCCGTGTTTCCCAATCTGGTCCTTGGGGACCCAGAGACAGTCCAAATGTGGACAACCTGGCAGGGAGCAAAAACTGGGACCATCTGCAGGTCCCCTAGGACTGGGTCGGGAAACACTGTACTAAAGCATTTAAACACGCGATATCAAACCTCAAGTGCAAAGATTGGCAGGTCCCAGTACTCACTGACATCTTAGTGCCACACGAATCCAGGGAGAAGTTAAAAAGGGCTCGGGTGCCGTCTGCTGCAGAAGGCCTGCAGCTCAGGTCCAGTAGGGCAGTGCGCTTTGGTTTGACGGGGGGTATGGTGCGGGACGTGTCCACAATTGCCACTGCCCTGCCTTCTGGGAGGCACACTGCAAGGAAATGTGTCTGTCAGCACTGGGCAGCCGAGGAGCAGCCGACTGAAAGGGGAGGATGCAGAGTCACCCAGGTTTACTTGTGGTTTGATGGTACTTTGCACCCTCTGTTGGTGGAAGTTAAAGAAATAAATACTGTATTTCATGCAGGCCTATGATCAAATTTTCCAATAAAATTAAATTGGCTTCCAGAACGAGAAAATCAGTGAAATACAAATGGATCCGTGGCAGGGTAAGAGCTGTATGGGCCATGTGGATTTGGAATATCCAATTAATTGTTCACAGTAATATTTACGCAGAAACTCCCGGACTGGGAAGGTGCACCGCTGGACCAAGGTGTACTCCACGAGCTCTGTATCCACATTCACGAGACTCACTTCCACCCTGATCTTCAAAGCCTGCAGGCTGATGTTCTGCGTCGGGAGTAGAGAGAGATCAATCCCCACAAACACCAAAGAGAAAGATCTGGAACATGGGGTGCCCGGACCCAGGTTCTTGTGAACTGGAGCCCCATCTTCAGAAGTCTTTGGGTTTACACTAGAGTCTAACTGACGTCTTGAAACACCATTTTAAAATTCATGACTTTAATAAAGCAATTTATTATGAGGTTGCACATAAACAAGCTAACCGAGACCTGGTTTGGCTACTGCCACAAACAACAAATTCATTGAGTACCTGATTGTCTTCATTGTTATTAAATCTTGTTGCCTCACCTCATAAACCACACCCAGGCTGTGCATGGACAGCTCCACGCTGAAGTACTCCTCCTCCTCCAAATTCACCACGTATCCCCCCAGCTTCGCCACCTCCCAGTCCATCCTGCGACCTCCGATGTACATCTCCCACTCGGAGCCCAAGTTCCCATAATGCAACAGCACCAGCACTCCGTTGTCAGTGCACTTGCCCTCAAGCTGGGGCAGAACTGAGATGGGGGGGTGGAGGGGTGGGAACGGCTAAGGCAGGGGCTAGATTAAGCTTGGGATGGGGGAGTATAGTGCTATGAGAAGGCCTACCTGCATCCTGCGAGTCACACACGACAGTGGCATGATGGAAAAAGGCCGCGTTGCTGGGGAGAACGTCAAGGGAAAAAGCCATTTCCAGGATGTGCCTTCTGTAACCCCCACCGATATACTAAGGAGAGTACAGTTAGAAATTCTGGTTTTTCCATGTAAACAGTACAGCAGCAGGGGCATTGTGCAAAGCAAATTTAAAGGAAGGCACCATATCCAAACCACACACAAGACTAACTCTGTCCTGTCTGATCCGTTTCCTGTCCAGCCATTTTTGAAAAAAAAAAGCCTATTGCCAAGTGTGCTCAATTATGGAAATAATACAATAGAAATAAAAATTGTAATCGCTGACATGATGGTGGTCATACATTCAGCAGTAGCAACAAATAGATGGCTAGTCTGATTCTGTATGTATGTGTCCTGTGTAAGGTGACTACACAGGCTAGGTTACCATCAAGACACAAAGAACACAGAACAATCACATGCACAAAAAAAAAAAACTCCTGGTTTGTAAATTAATTGTAGTCCCATGCAAGTACAACTATTTATGGTTGGCATAGTGCGATCAGATGGAGGAAGCTCGCTCATTGGCTACATTACCCTGACTGCAAGTTTAACGACATATTATTCACAGTCGATGTAGCCACATTATTCATTGCCTGAATAATTCATTTATACATTTTTTACTATATTGGGTAAGCACTGGCCTACCTATATTGATTGGCACAACACCACTGGTTAACAGTTTCACTAATAAATAATCAGCCACATTTTAGCACTTGTGGATCGATAGTTATGTTAATCTGTAACAAGTCAAGCAGTCTAATAACTGTTAAGGTGCCAAAAGCAGGTGAAGAGTCAAGTGGGCCTCACCTCCAGGATCACATGGGGGTGCGTGAAGGGCACCTGCAGCTGGTAAGCATGGCTGCCATTGGCAAAGGGCAGAAGGGAAACCTGGATGCCCGACTTGCGGGCTTGGCCCCAGCTGAGAGGCGCTTCACCCCCCACAGCTACACTGCGTAGGGACACCTCAGGAGAGAACGCTCCGAAGGTCACCGAAAACATTCCCTGTCCCGGAATGGTGTCTGAACGGGAGACAAAAGAGAAAGAAAATCAGTATTAATCTACAAAGTTACCAAAAGATTTAAGCATTGAATCATTTGAGCTCTTTGACATTCCATCCACGGTGTACCCCAACCTTTTACCCTATAATTTCTTGAGAGCCTGCCCCCCTCCTAAAACACGACCTTGACTGGCAATCTGTAGATGGGTGGATCGTTTAAAGAATGACTGTAATGCAAAAATTAATCTATCATCTAAACCAGTTTCTCCCCATCTGGTCCTCAGGAAGAGAGCTGGGAGTGAACAAAAACATGGACCCTTCGGGGTTCGAAGAACTGGGTTGAGAAACATTGATATAAACCTAAACTTTGATCTAAACATGACAACTTTTTAGCATCTACAGTCCATAGTAAAACTCTGTACGACCAGCAGGCATGTGCGACACCCTCCGAATCACTCTGAAGCTTGAAAATATTTAAGTGTGCAGAGCTCTGACCTCAAACCCGACGTTGAACTACAAACTGAACGATCAAGGACACGACGAAGATGTCCTTCATTAATGTTTTCAAGGAGGAGAGGAGCACAATATTGGCAGCTTCTTACCAGAAATGATTGTGGTCTTCCAACAACAGTCAAGAGCAACAAATGGGAAAGACTTGAGGAACAGAATTTTTAAAGTGGGTGGGATTAGGGACCTTTAAATATAAATGAAATATTTAATGATGGGGTAGAGTTTATAAGGGGGGGGGGGGTACAAAGACTCACTGTTGATGAGAATGAGCCTTCCTGGAATGTATGTGGTGTTCAAGGATCTGAAGGAGCGATGTTGGGTCACCCCCCAGTGGCCTTCCTCCCACTGGTGAATGAAGTACAAGTCCACAGAGAAGGACTGAGAGTAGCTCTGGTCAACAACGTTGCTCTGGAGAAGAAGGTCACCATCATTGGGAACCCTTGGCTGGTCAGTTTCCTTGGGCACCCTTACAACTCCGGCTTCACACAAAAGACCCATGCAGGTTTTAACAAGGATTTGGGGTTCAGGTGCATCAGTTTTCATCAACAAACCTTAACGAATCCACCTTCTGCTCCAAAAGGAATCCGGATCTCCACAAGATGTTGCCGCAACCCGATTTCATAGCCACGCTCTAGGATCTGACACTCACTGAGGAGACTCGCGTCCACCCCCATCCTCACGCCCTTGTCCCTGAACCAACCCTGCACCAGAGGGCTCAGGATTTGGGGGAATGTCCAGGATAGATGCTCTCCATCCACCATTGCTCTGCCTTGGCAGAGGAAGATGACGAGGAGAGTGTGACCTCTCATTCATAGACATTGTATTTCAGAAGCAAAAATAATCCACACAAAAGCCATTACAGAGCAGGCCTACTCAGAGGGCAGGCCACGGAGAGGTTGGCTAGAAGGGGGATTTTGTGATGCTGGTAGAAGACCGTAGCACTAACAGCCTCCACCTCAATCCCATGGTCCTGGAGTTAAGGCACATAGGATTGGATCACATGCACAGGAGAAGGGAACTCCTTCTCCTTTTTAGAGAAGAGAGACAAATCAACACTATTTAATTAGTCATTTTACACTAATGCAGTATTTCTCAACCAAGTTCTCACAGTTACACTGTATCAAGTATTTGGCATTCTTCATTGCTTTTGGTTCAGGTGTGCTGGGAGCAAAACTGGACTATCTGGGTGTCCCCGAGGACTGGGTTGAAAAATACTGCACTAATGCATTTTCAAATGCTTGATTCTCATTGAACGTGATTTTTTTAAAATTGAACTAAGTGCTAATTAGTTTAGGCAGTATGCAAGTCATGAAAATGGAAGATGGAGACACTTTTGGGGACCTGGAGCACATAGGACAGTGGGGAGGAGTAGAGACAGCGCATCACAAGGCGGTCACCCATGGCATTGATGTGGTAGCCCTGGAGATGGGCCTCCTTCACAGGCATACCTTCTACCAAAGTCTGGTGTGGGACATGGAATGCCACCTGCCCGTGGCTAAGCCCGTCCTCCTGAAAAGATGACATGATGGGGGGGGTGGGGGGGGGGAGAGAAGGAGGTGGTCAGGAAGGGGGCACTACTATGCCTCAGGGACTGACAGCTCGTGATGGCTAAATGAAGCATCATGAACCGCTTGCTGTTTTTTTCTGACCCCACTAGATGGTGCTGTATCTTCAGAAAAAGGACTCAATGCATGCCCCAAAGCACCACAAGTCCTTTTAACGGTTTTTCCTCTAAGAAGAGCTTTCATCACCAGCCTTATTTGCATTGTCATTGTTACCATACTTGTTACTGTACAGAAGATCCATACCTCAGGAGATCTGACATCCTTCTCCCTATTCAAGTGATTGTTATGAGGGAGCCACCTTGTTACAGAAACCTGGACAAACAGGAAGAGCCAGATTTTATTCATACAGCACAGTCAGAGCAATAACCACCAGAAAGTACACTGTTACAGGCAAAGATGTGATCTTATCAACATACCTCCATGTAACCCTCTTCACAGACCACCTCGCGGGGACTCCAAGGCTGGAAGAGAGGGCAGGAAAGGAGAAGGGGGTAGACTACCTCCCTGCCGTCAGCATCTTCATTCATAACATGGACACGCAGCCAGAATTCTGCACCCTTCTAGAACAAGAAAGCATGATATTTACACTCTCCTAAGGTGAAAGTGTCGTTTAGCTATGGTCACATCTTCACTCTTCAGCACCACAACTGCCAAACCTCCATAAATCGAGCCTCTTTCAAAACCTTCTCTGTCAGAGTGTTACCAAAAATCCTCAGTTTAATTACTTAGTGCCTTACTTGAAGGCTGCAGTTAGTTTTCTGTGTATGGAGGCAATGATTAAATGTATTGCATTGGGGGGGGCACTGTTGCATCGCACCTCTGGAGACTATCCCAGCTCCAGGCATGTGAATGTTGCATGTTCTCCCCATGTCATTGTGGGGTTTGCTCTGCATTCTTTCTCCCCACAGTCCAAAAACAAGGTGGAGTTGCCAAATCATCCATTTTATATATGCCCCATCCTGGGTCATTCCGTGCCTTGTGCCCATTCTTCCGGAACAGAGCAAGTGGATATAGGAGATGGATGGACAGCCATACCTGGCCCAGTTTACTGTTCACATGGCAGGCCAGGAAGGAGACTCGCACGACCAGGTCTCCAGCGGCGCTGAACACGATGCTGTACCCGCACTCAGCGGCTCGCTTGATAGACAGATAGTGAACGCCACTGCTGTCTGGAACAGAGATGCATTACAGGCGTGCATATGCATATTGGGCACATTATCAAAAAAAAAAAAAAAAAAAAAAACTCAAGGGTGAGAATGACCTTGAATGAGTTTTGTTTTTCTGATACATACACCAAAAAAAGAGGAATTACAGGATGACAGCAATCTTTTAGCATATGGAAGCTGCTAATAAGTCACCAGAGAACTAGAATACAAAAATTGTAAGTATTTCCATCCAGATAATAAATGATCATTTGTGTCATTATAGCATACCGAGCACTGACTTGGGAAGTTGCATAAACCAACCTTCAAAGCCTAAGCGAGTCGTTTGGCCAAGAAACTGCGACTGAACATTAAGCCAGAAGTGGCGGTCGTGACACTCCATCTTGAACATTCCTTGACGGAAAAAAAGGACAAATAAAATGAGAACCAGTGAAATATGTGCAGCTATTCTGCATTTGATTGATGAAAATCAGAACTTACCAGGTGGAATGATTGTGGAAACGGACATTTGTGAGATGCAAAGCAACATCACGCTGGAGGACACAAATCCACGTTTAAAACATTAGACTAGCAACTGAGTCCAAGACAAATGTGATGAATTTCCTAAGAGCCTTGGTCTCACCCTAATGAGGCTGTTAGATGTACTTTAAAAATCAAACTGTGCAACACTAACAACACGTCAATAAAAGCTCAATTTTAAAAAGTTTAGTTTAAACGTTAATTTGACTTTAGTTTTAATCTACACAGTAGTAACCCAGTGCAGTACGTTACCCACCGCTAAAATTTTCATTAAAAATTGAGACGATTTAGAATGAATAATTCGCTAATAATAACAGTTCTAAATAAGCTTACCATATTCGCTTTTTAGGAGGTATTTTAATAATACGGGGTATGGTATTGGCCAATGAATGTCTCATCTGAGAAACCATTCAAAGTTTACTTTTAGGATTTCTCTTTAATTTGCCAAAAACAAAGTGGGACGGATTTCATTCCCGACGCCATTTTTGTGGCTAAACAGACCGAAACACCTGGCAGGTAATTGCTTATCGCCATCCTAGCAGGTTCTTGCTTCAGCGGTTAATATCCAGGGTTAGGTAATTAATTAATAGATATGCCTGATTGTTTTTTTCTGATTTATTGTTAGTAATCAAAGAATTGAATGGATCTATATATATAATTATTAATGTATAATGACCTTAGGCCTCTGCGATTTAATTTTTTTTAAATTTATCGTATTTTATGTTTTCTCTAAATATCAAGTTTACTAGGGTTATATGGACCTGTAAACTCGTATATTACTTTAACGTTTCTCTTTATATCTAAGTACATTTTAATAACAATAATAATAATAATAATAATAATA
>JAODUD010000002.1:25429396-25441765 GCA_026784285.1 Stomatorhinus walkeri
ACTCGTATATTACTTTAACGTTTCTCTTTATATCTAAGTACATTTTAATAACAATAATAATAATAATAATAATAATAGGCCTAGTTGTTGTTGCTGCTGTTGTTTTCTGCTTTGCGTTTTTCTACAACGACGCACTATGAAGACGATCCCCCACTTCAGCCATTTCTGTGGAAGGTGGTCAGCCAGTAGAAACAAATTCGGAATACATGGAGGAATATAAATATTCGTAAGGTAATGACGAAGTCATGGGCGAATAAGACGCGATAGGCTACTAACAGGTTAAGAACAGAAAAGGGGAGGGAGGATCGCGGAAATAAGGCACAATCGAGTAGCGATGCACTGCAGCGTACTGCCAATTAGTGACAACCGATGGTAGTGATATATTTCTCTTTATAAGGATATGACTGCCGTTAATGTAAGTATATCAAATATAAAAATATATGCAATTATTAATGTGAATGAATACAACATGGTCATAAGTGGTCGGCATAGTAATGTTGATAAAGGTACCCCTGATGTAGCAATCTACGATTCATTTTAAACATATCTTGTTCAGATACATAATATTTTGTAACATTTTCTTTCGTGGTGTAATATTACTCGGCAGCGATGCTATGGCTTTCAGTTGCTAGCAGACTGCAGATGATGGAAGGTTTTAATAATGTTCCTGTACCTGTAATTTCCAGAATGCTTTAATTAAATATGGATTTATTTATCGCACGGATAGAAGCGTTAATTCTCCTACCAATAGCGATGATGCTGGAAATGTAATGAAGTATCGCTCTGAGTTTCGCCTTTTTGCTTTCGGGATGAGACAGAAACGGGAGAAGGAGCTGAGGAAGAGACTAAATCACTTTCTGTCTGACCTGGCAATACTGGGCTCCCTGCAGGTACAATATATAGATATTTATTTTGACGTCCTCTTTTAAGTAAATCACTTATTGTAAAAGGCGCCTGTTACGTACTACGGAAGATTTGTTATGCTTGCGGTCACTCGGCCGTGTCCAAGGCGGTACATTTAGGCTCTAGTATCTTCGGGGGTGTGGGTTTGAATCCTATTGCCGCCAGATCTTTCTCGAATTTCCCCTTGGGAACGGTAGATTTTATCTTATTTTGAAAATTCATTTGTTGAAGGGGAGTTTTTATACCTCAGCTCACCATCATCACCCCAATATCGATGGCTGATGGGGAAAGGTTTTGGCCAAGAGTCAGGGATCCCCTCCAGAAAATCACATTAATTCCTACCCACACGAGAGCAAAAGTGCTCTGTTTTGATTGGTCTGCTGATCGATAAATTAGTATTATAAAAACACAATAACAAGTAAGACTGTGGTTATTGAAGTTTCATTTGATATCTTGTTTGGTATCTCCTCCCTGCACACAATAACATGTCCTGTAAATAAAATCCCATCTGTTTCTCTACAGGGTTTCCGTTATTTCCAGCCATGGCTCAGAGGAAGAGAGGAACTTTTATTGACTGTGGTAAATGAAGACCAGGTGGGCATCTGGATTGTGTGGATAGTTTTTGCCAATGAGGACAAAGTGTGTGCCTACATTAAGTAAATAGGAACATTTTGATTAAGGCAATAACTATTTTTTTCTCTGAGAAAGAGCTGCGATCCCTAAGCTCAGGTTGTGTGTTTTTTTTACCTCCAGGGATGGTTCTCTCCTGGTTTCCCTGTATCTGCTGCATCCTCCCTCACCAGCCCAAGTTCTGACAGCAGCAGCAGTGATGCTGGCACTCCTCCCCCCGGGGAGCCACTCCCACAGGCACCTCACCAGCCGAGCAGCAGGTGACCGGAAGACTGTATAGAGTAACGGTCGCGAGGTAGAATGCTTTATCATCAGCAAAGCTGTAAAGGAAGACGGGTTCCATAGGAGAGCACGGTGACCCCGCAGGTGGTTCTTAAATTCGAAGAAACACAGCGGTTGCTGCTAACCCTCTGGCTTCCCTGAGAACCTCTCTGGGCAGGTGCATCAAGGTGGTGGGACGTCTAGCGCTTAAGGACAAACCACAGATTCACATTTCCCTTAGTTTTCATCATGAAATGCTAAGAGGCTTTTTACCAGGGAGAACATGAAGCACAAGGGACATAGACATGGCTAAGACCTGTTCAGAAGCATTATTATAATGACTATGACCACTGCCATAGATGTCTCATGACCATGGGTCTTCTCATATGCTTGTCACACAGCACCATTTATCCTTAGGTGTTATATGTATGGATTGCATAGAGTACTGGGCAGTACATGCGTTAGATATATGGATTTTTATCATGGTGGAGTAAAATCATAAATGACTTCAGCTGGTATTGTCTGGCTCAGGAATGACGAGGCCCATCTTCTCCCAGCCTCGCCCAGTGAGAGGGAGATTGCCGTGCCTGTAAGTGATGCCTTACTGCTCTTTTTATGTAGCCTCGGGCTGTTCAGCTTGTCTGCTGGTGACTCCCTGGCCACTGTTTGCCACACACAGGAAATGAACTGCACCCTTTTCCTGCTGGCCGGCTATGCTAAATATGGCCGACCTTATGCGTGGATACGGTCCAATCACGAACGACTGGTCAACATCGGGGGCACTGATTCGCTGGTCAGAGACACACCCATGAAGCTCAAATCCATCACAGACTGGTGCTCACAAGGTTGTGTTTTTTGTGGTATTATTAACCAAATATCCTGAATCATTAATTATTACAAAAAGAGTAACAAATATTAGGTTACACATTGACAGTAATGGTTAATATTAAAACATGTAAACATAACAGGAAATATTATACTGATAGAGCAATGTGTTTTTCCCATGCAGGTACAAGGGTGTGGGACATTGTGAGTGAGTTAGTTGGTCTATGCACCGTCCCCCCTCCTGTCAACCCCTTCTCTTTGGACATGTGCTATCTCCAAACCCTTTCCCTCCAGGAAAGATTCCTAGTTTCTGGTGCCATCATTAACTTTCTGGAGATGCTCCTCGTCTACAGCTCTAGAGACCAGCCATTCTACGACAAAGGTGGGTTTGGCCGGACTGTGACATTACCAGAGTCATCCACACGGTGGCAACCTTCACCCATCTCATCTCTTGTGCTACTGCTCAAGCAATACGTGTCAGTGTTTCAGTGAGTACGGGAGCTGTTTTTTAATTCCATTTATGCGACAGGCCACATTTTTTTACTACCAAGAATGGTGCATAATATTTGATGGGTGAGTCGATGCATGTCAGGTATTCGGAGGTGAAAGAGAACAACGAGGCTGCTGATTGGGTAGCAGGAGGGCGTGGTTTGTACAGAAAGCCCTGTACCGGTCACGATAATGAAACAATGTTACAGCATTGTGGTGTCAACTAACAGTGTTACATCACTGTGCTACCTCAGTCCATATTACCGTTTGTGATACACCTAAATAACATTCTTTCACACACAAGGAATTAGTTGATTATAGTTCTTATCTCAGGTCAATCTCCAAATGTATCACATTTAAGCCGTAGGTACTCATTGTTAATAGAACTTAATTCCACCATTGTGGGTGTGTGAGCGAGAGGGAGAACCTTTTGAAGATCCTTCATCATAGCTGTAAACTGATAGGTGCCCATCAATCTTCCAAACCGCTTATCCTGTATAACGTTGTGGTGAGTCTGGAGTCTGTATCAAGCACAGGGCAGAAGGCTGGAGAACAGGCTGGGCATGATGCTATCCCAGGGCACCCACTTACACCCCAGGAGAAATTTAAAGACACCAAATGCAGTTAGTGAAAGCTGTTGGATGCTGGAACGAATGGATTTATGCCAGAAGTCACACCATGCGCTGAAAGCCTTGGAAGACCATAACAAGCCTCTCCATCTGCTTTCTCTTAGTCATGGAGGAAGTGGACATCCTGAGGAGATTGCACGTTAGGAGTCTGTGGGAGGTGCAACAGCATCGAGGGACGACGTCACCCTCTAGCCAATAGCCTGAGAGGAGTGGGGTCACGGTGTCACAGTACATGTGAGGATCCAGAGTGTAGTGTGTCTGTAGTGAGAGTATAGAGAGCAGCGTCCGGCTGCCATGACAGCATTCAGTCACAATAAAACATTTATGAGGGCAAAAAAAAATTTATGTACCTGATACAACCATTTGTGGCTTCCCATTCATGACCAAAAATTAAAGTCAATTTGTTTTAAACCTAAGCGTGCTATATTGACTGCTAGACCACACTATGCCATCAGAGGGGGCAAGGAAATGCAAAAAGAAAAGGAAAAAAGAATGACAATAAGAAAAGTTCTTAATAAATTTTATTAAATAGGCATAAATAGAATACAGAAACATTTCAAAAGTTAACACAGGCAACAAGAGTTGCAACTTGTAGTCCAGAATACATAGTGCATATTAGTAAATTAATACATTAAAATTAATCATAAAACAATTTCAATTAGCTTTTTGGCACAGAGGGAAATAAACTCCTCTGACTGTAAAAATATGCAGTAATTTGCAGTTTATGGTGACGCCTATAAAAAAAGTCACACAGACATTGCAGTGTAAATGGCTAATGCCAGCGGTGTGTCACCAGATTCTTTCCTACTGGAATAAAAGACACCCGCGAACATCAAACCCAGGGATCACAGAGGCTTACAGACTGAGGATGTGCATGATCAGAACAGTGTGTACATTCCAGGTTGGGGGGGGGGGGGACACAGGCAGTTAAAAATGGAGCACAGACATAATAGGGTTGGGGCATAAAACAACTTGAGACACTGACCTCATCTTCACATGCAATGAGCAGAAACATTTGAAATATTCTGTATCATGTAACACTGCACTGCAGATCAGATGCAGCAGAGCTTGCGAACCATTTCACTGAAACTGTAAACACAGTGACTATTCCAAAAAGCGGTCCTTAAATACCACCCTTCCAAAACACCATCAATTCCCCCCTCCCCTTCATCTGGCATGACTGGATAATCATTACAATCCAGCTATTGACCCCCACCCTCCCACACCACATAACCCAACCCTCAGGAACTTAAAATTTGCAAAACAATTCATCTAACTCGTTAAAAGATTCCCAGACCAGCCTGACAACAAGCAACGTCTGGAGAAACTCCAGACCTTTCCAAGCTCCGGTAGACCCATCAGAAAAGCCTCTGGTCATCAGCGCCACTTTGGTTATCATCCAAACTTCAGACACACACACAGCCTGACCAGAAGGTAACGGTGGGGGGCCAATCACACCACACTTTGGACCCACGAAAACACAGATCCCTTGGTGTCCCAAGAAAGCCTGTAGGAGAAGCGTGAAATTTCTAGTTCGCTCTTGCAGAATCATGCGAGTCTGGCGTGAAGCGTGGACTCAACAGTGCCTCAGGGCCAGACCCGGCTATCAGAACCTTCTGAACTTCTCCTCAGAATAGCTCTCAGGGGACTTGTAGACAAGGAGCTCCTCTTCCTCCAGCGAACTGCAGCAATGAAAGAGGTAGACGTGGGAAAATGGCATCTCACAAGCGAAAGTCAAGCAGTGAGTTCAGCACATAACCAAGCAGAATACAGGTACACACACACACACACACACAAACACACTCCTCTACTTATGAATGAGATACATTCCTAATGGCCATTCATAACTTGAAATGTTCGCAAGTCATTATTCAGCATCATTTTAAGGGTATAGATTTAAGGGACAATGATATCATCTTGTGACAAGATGACAAATGACCTGGTCACTCACTCACCTTTCCCCAGGCTGGCAGGCAGAGTCAGGCTCCGTGACGGCGGGGAGGGTGTGCTGGGTCGCTCCTCTAGCACAGGCAGTGCCTCCACCTGGGAGGGAACCGCCACAGCATCCTGCCAGTCGCTGAACGCCCGCTGGAAGGAGCGGGCCAGGCAAGCAGTGAGGTCGCGGGCCCGCTCCGCGCGGCTGCACCAGAACACGCGGCAGTGCAGCTGCTGCCCGCGTTGCTTGCAGATGTAGATGAAGACGTTGGGGTGGGTGGAGTCGGCGGCGCAGTACGCGATGTCCTGCAAGAAGGTCTTGGTGAGCTGGCGGCCCGTGCTGATCTCCTTCACCTCTACGTAGCGCGGCCGCACCACCAGCGCATGCTCCTTGCTCGGACTGCCGGGGGCGCCCTCTAGAAGCCGGCTTATGGCATCCTGGGCCTGCTGCAGGTCGAGGGAGAAGATTTTCTCTGTGCCGAGGTAGTAGACCTTGAAGAGCGGGTCCCCATGCGAAAGGCTCTCGGTGCGGTCACGCCTCAGCCGCCGGCGGATGGCAGCCGGGGAATTCTTCAGTGTTTGCATCAGGTGGAAGGCGCTCAGGGACATGGTGGGCTCCGGGACAGTCTTCCCGCTGCTGGTCTGCTGCTTCGCCCCTGCTGATCCCTGCCTCCTCTGGAGCTGCATTCACTCCTCCTGCACACAGAGGTTGCATCAGGGCATGACTGAAATTCCAGGGCTTTCAGTGACAAACTAGGGATTCGATCTCAATACAGGGACGACAGAGCCAGGATACTGCAGGTTCAAGAATATAATTTATAGCCTGATGCCCCAAAACAGCAGAAGATAAGAAGAACATGACAGAGTAAATTCTTTAGTCCAGACAGGACGAAGTCCTCTCCTACGGTAAGCTGAAGGATCTCCTCTTCAGCAGCGTTGTCCAGCACTGCTGCAACATGACACCGGAACAAAATCAGGTCACGCGCAGATGCCAAGAACACTACAGGAGTCAGTTTAACATACATTTCCAGCAATCAAAGCAAGAAACCATTAGATATTACCAGGAAGCATAGACCCTCTTTGGGGGGGGGGGGGCTTTTTTCCAGTGTCTGATCTAAACCAGTGAACAGAGAGCAGAGACCAACCCGCAAAGGCAGTTCAGTACCACCTGATATTCTTCATCACCACTTACAGCCGACTTTGGTAAACTGGTTCTACAGCTAGAGCTGCTGCTCAAGTTATCATCAAACCCCGAAAACCACAAGAATTGTAGCCTAAATGCGGCACCGCAAACGGATGGGTTCCATCTCATGCTGAGCTTCACATGCAGTAAAGGTTCTAGTCTGGAAAACGGTACGTTTGCGTTTCATGTCACAGACCCGCCGCGGGAATTTCACCTGTTGACAAGTCTGCTGATCCTTTGACTCCGATGTCTAACAGACTTCTGGTACACTATGCACACACAGCCAAACAATGGCTGTGTTGCGATTTATCCCCTACGCCCCTTTCTCTCTTCACAGTCCAATTCTCTCAATGTCCTCACTGGCCCAGACTTCGCTTTGACAAAATACCGCCGACTGGTTCATGGCGCCTTAGCACTGCTGGACCTTCTCTCCCTTCAGGAAACAGCTTTACACCCTCACCTCACAACGCCACCCCCCCCCCCCCAACTAAAAACAATAGTTTGCTTTGAGCATCTAACACAAACAAAACTGCTCCAGACATCCAGACACAGAGAGGTGCACTGAACAGCTAAACGGTTCGGAAAACACTGACACACAACCTGGAAATTCCTTTGTGACACAGATGACAGATCATGAATTTTCACAAGACAAACTAAGTTCTTGTGACAACTTTAAGACATATGGGCTAGTGTATTTCTGGAAGATATAAAATTGGTATTTCATCATACTTTGACATTTGACATGTGAGAATGACATCACTATAGTTAATTTTAGGTACTGTGACCAATATTATGTTACTATTTCCACAGGGTTCTGGCTACTTTTTAAGCCTATTGCAGATTGCAAGATGATTACGTTATTCCCACCAGGCAGAACAGGCCATTTCCTGCTATTGTATCAAAATGGAATTCCAGACTAAAAACTGTCACAAGGCAAATGTGTTGGATAGAAATGAGCTGACAGGATGTCAATTTAAATTAAAATCAAATTTAAACTCATAATAAATCCGTTATGTGCTACGGAGATAGAAAGCCTTTTGCCACTAATAAACGACTTCAGTACATTTTAAAGTTTCTCTTCTGCAGGCTACACAGGCTGCCATCGGAGAGTTTCAAGTCAAAAATCGGATTGTGGCACGGTATTAAAGATGGTGCGATGGATATAAAACACGTTAACTGGTTTTCAGGCGTTTTAAAACGAGAACTAAGTAAGGACAAATGTTTACCTTAACACGAATGTTAACAGCCACCGGTCACATAGCAAAAACATTTTGATAAAAATAAACTGTGCTCTATGATGTTCGCCCACCATCTTCGTTTCCGTTTCATTACCGGTTGATTTGAAGTGTAAAAAGCCCGGAATCCGGTACAAAGTGCGTAAAATAATTACGATGACCACACAATCGGCTTTTAGAAGTTAACTAAACCCAGGAAAGATCCGACACTGCGCGTTAATTGCGTTCACCTACACCACGTTTGCCGTTATGTAGCAAAATACATCATCTGCGTCAGAGGACGATACAAAACGCGTCGGCCATGTGAAACAATGGGGCATGGCATATCTCCGTCTTGTATTAATAGGTCTGTTTTTAAATTAAAAAATATTAAGCTATTAACTGTAGCTAGTTTATAAAATATATATCACACCATCTAGTAAGGTAAACAGATCAAACCACTTTTAAATGCTATAGATTATCTTCGTAATACGAAAAGTATTCCAAGATGTTTCGGTTGCTTAAAACCGATGCGAAATGAGTGCACAGTATAGCAAACGGTAACTTTACAAAGTAACCTACCTCGGAGCGGTTCTTATCTGCAGTGTCCTTCGTGAAATGTATTAGATCCAGTGCTTCCCCGTTTGTTCAGGAGTTTCTGTGAAGCCTTGTTTTAGACCTCGAAATAACACGAAGACAATGCCCGTACCGGTGTTTAGTGTGAGGGGAAAGGTGCGCTCAGTCTTGATCAGAAATCTATCTTGAAGAACCAGCACAAATAACACGTCGTAGAAATACAACACATGAAACAGGCCAGTATTAGTGCTCCATGAAACGAACTGTGATATGCGGATCCACAGGCGTGCTTGCCGTGCACTGGTGCGGTGATGGTGAGAAGCGGTGCTTGTTGAACTACTACAAACTTGACTGGCTCAGCTTGTTACTCCCGCGCCGCTTTTGTACGGATTGTGCGCGCCCCCGAGTTACGTAGTGCGCGTCGGGTTGGACGGAGGCGGTGAATTACTACAGCATATGATAATCAGGTGAGCTGTAAAAAAAAATTCTAATAGAAACTACACATAGGCCTACGCATCGAATAGGATCGTTGTCTTATTTGTATCGAAAGACTATGGCGTCATATATATCTGGTGCAATAAGTTTATAGAACAAGCGGAACCCTTTTCTTTATATGAGATTAGGAATTATTAAATGAGGAATTCTCCTCTCGTTTCATACTAATATTGCGATGGCAGATAAAAATAAACGTTACAGTTAATGTTATTATTGGATTGTCTTATGTGATATTTACAATTTTCCCCCAAACCTTCAGCATAATGGTTTTCTTGAATAGATTTAATCATTATATAGGGTAAGTAGGCTATGTTTGCAACATAAATACAAGATTTGAACCAGAAATTTCCCGTATCTCTGCTGAGTTGTACTTAAAGTAAATGTATGGAGTAAGGAATTCTCAGGTTTTATTTAAAGCTTCTCTCCTAAGCCAAGGTGAGGTATCTCCCCAAAGTACAGTAATCCAGCACAGATCTGCGCAGCAGCAACATAACACCGGGACAGTCTGTCCGGGACATCAGGTTAAGCGCAGATGCAAAAACATGCAACAGGAGTCAGTTTGTGCTGCAGAGGTTAACCTATGTTTTCAGCGATTGCCAAATTCAACAAGAAGCCATCAGATATTAACAGGACGCATTGCCCCTCCTTGGGGGGAGGGATATTTATCCGGTGTCTGACCTAAACCAATGAACCAGTGCAGCAGATACTAGCCCACCTAAGCAACCCAGTGCCTTCAAAAATCTTCATAACCACTTACAGCCGACTTTTGTAAACGTCTTCTATACCTAGAGCTATTGCTGAATTTACCGGCAAGCCAAGTAACGTCACCCGAGACTCGCTTCATTGACGTTTGTAGCAGGGAGGGGTGACACTGGCAGACTGCTAAATCCGCACCCCCCCCCCCCTCCAGAAGAGGGCGCTCTAGGTGGTCACCTGTGTCACTCGTAGGATTGACTGGCTCTTCCAGCTGGGGTAGTTTCACTTAAGAATTAGCTGAGCCTGAGGAAAATGTTGACTAGTTTCCAGCCAACATCAATCACACATGGCTCGTCTACTTACTGGCAAAAAATATTTATTTCTTATTTAATTGGTGGTGTTTAAGGTTTAGGTTGGCTGGTGAAACTGCAGTAAATGCTAACATATGTGAGTGTCTAATGCAGAACAGTACATCCTGTGTAATTTCAGTTTGGCCCGAGACCTGGCACCCCTGAACAAACACGACAGTGATCTCTGGCCTCCTGTGAATTGCCTCAGACACTACCCCACCCATGTGATTTGTGCAAATGAGGTGCTGTTTCTATTCCACCCCCCCAGGCAGAGAACTGGGATAAAAAATGTAAATGTCACCCTGCAGCTGGTTACATAACCTGATGTGTTTATCCAACGTGAACTACAGTACATGGAAGGCTTATGATTATGTATTCAAACCTACAATAATTTGATTGGCAGCACAATGTGCTGCATGTTAAGTTACAGAAGCTAAAATATCCAGTCACCTACAGCCGAAAAGGCATAATTATTTGCCAGTGGTACAGCAAACTGATCATTTCTTTATGTATTTAAGCAAAGCTTAAATACATAAACAGCTTAAATAAATAAACAGTCTCATTTCAGTTTTAACTAATTGTTTGTGTGGATGGAGGTGGGACTCTTTTGTACTCCCGGAGTTCACTGCATTTATGAATTCCAGTAAAAGTTCTTATCAAGAAAAGGACAATGGAATAATCACTTTAGAAAATATGAATCCCCCTGGTCTATTATTTTGTCCTTTATTTATTTTCGGGATATTCACAGCTCCTTTTTTGGCGTGTGGCCAAAACAACAACTTTGAACTTAAAGTAAAAGCGACGGGAAAACCGCCCCCCAGGGTACGCTTCTTAAAACTTCCTGCATAACTACTTGCCAATTCCAGTTACTGGCGACTACTGGAAATGGCGAGAATGGGGAGTTGTTTTTAGGCAGGTAACCGTCATCTTTTGTGTACAGTCATCATTCCGTTTGATAACCGCCGTCTAATTGTGATGTTCCTGTGATGATCAGTTTTGTATTAATCTCAGCCTATTGCGGGTGCTGTGTAATAGGCGGTGACCAGTCTTCTGAGTCACATGACTGCCACTCGCTGCCAAGTCTGGACCAGGATGGTTAGACAGTGCCAGACCAGTTGGTCTATTTTACCCGGAAAAAATGCAGTGACGAAGAACTGCAGATTTCCAAATATGGTGGAAATAACGCGTTTTAGTTTAATCTTTCCTCAGTTGGATCCCAAGTAAAAAAAAACAACACAAAATACTGCTGCAATTTGCGTCAACGCCTCGATGAACAAATTTTCGATTGATGATTTTTATTATTATGAACAGCGTGGGAAATCCTAAATTGTAATTAAAAAAAACGTATTAACTAGTCCAGTGTAATACACCTCAGTCATATATAATAATTGTTTCACCATAATGAGTTACTGAAACGTTTAAAATTTGACTTTCAAGGCAGGGAGCATAAATGAGCTGAAAAGAAACACAACTATGAGATTCTGCCTTTGATGCATTTGAGGAAACACGTACGTCAGCCACTTTCATATTAATAAACGAATCTGGATTCCCTTTTAAAGGCGTTAAGCAATAAACGGACAAAACAAATATAATCTAAGTTACTGGCTGAGATAAACACACAAAAACTATCGTGTATGCATGCATGTATATATGTGTATGTGTCTACACACACAGATTAAATAAGATGACTTAACGTAAATAGCTCGATTCCACCCTACCGCATTTCACGAATCCATACAATTAAGTAATAATTAAAATCAAACATCGGTACAAAAATAATTCTACCATTAATATAAGTACATTACACGCAGATATTTTCGGTTTCTGGGGTTGCCGTAGATTAATGTCAGAACGTGAGGAGAAAAAGCGGTGCTTCTCTTCAGACGCGAATGATGTCATAGACTAAACAGGAAAGGGGGCAGTTTCCTGTGCCGGTCAGGTCACAGGGAGACGTTCAGCTTTTTCACTGGTGACGTTTCTAAGCCGCATTATGCTAGAAAGTGATTTTCATTCAGTGTCGGATACAACGTCTGGTTTCTCCGCAGAACTGAGAAACCACCTCAGTAAAGAAACCGAAAGGTTGCTAGTTCACGTCCCTGTATTGACTTTAGTTTAACAGATGTTTGAAGCTACATACTATTTTATCTATCTATCTATCTATCTATCTATCTATCTATCTATCT
>JAODUD010000002.1:25477163-25488743 GCA_026784285.1 Stomatorhinus walkeri
CGCGATTGTCCAGAGCTAATTTTGCTCCAAAAAACCAAAGCAAAAAAAAAATAGGAAGGCTGTTTGGTTGTCCACTCCCAGAAGCGTCCAAAATATCTCTGTTCCTCATTTCCTCAAAAAAGCAGCAATGACAAAACAGGTCACACTTCAGGAAAAAGTTATGCTCTTGGGGCCGGGCCCCAGGTGCCGAGGCTGCAGGATCAGACTTACTTTGTTTGCCACCCACGTGGCGTGAGGAGACGGCAGAGAGAAGGCCCCGGGGCACCAAAAAGAGGCGCCGTTTACAAGCGAGTCGCTTGTGATGTGCAAGCGCCCATTATGATGGGATGTCGGTCCGCTGAGGGCTCTGTTGGGGAGTAGAACACTCAGAGAGAGGGTCACACAGTGTTGTTGTTGGGGTTTTTTTTTCCCAGCATGCCTTGTTCTCTTCGCGGTTGGCCGCGTTTAAGAGCGGGTCACCACAGTCACAATTAAAAGAGTTTTCACGTGATTCCTCCCCTCCCCCCCCAGCCATTATTTTTAGGCTGCGGTCAGTGCTATTGGTCTTGGCACAATCCGCTCAGATCGAGGACCCCTGGGCCACATGGGTTTTGGATTCGCCTCGGGGCGCAGAAATAGTACGAGAACTCGGGCCGCTGCTGGAGGCTCCTACGCGGCGCTGCGTGCGCGTCTTCGGATCGCGTGCCTCTTATCGCGGCCTTGCGATTCCACCCTGGCCATCCTGGCTTTAAGGGGTTAGGTGCCTTTATCGAGACAGATCTGTCGTCATGGTTTCGGGGGAATCAACCAACGTCAGAATGAGATGGGGGGAGAATGGGACAAAGGCAACAGTTTGATGACAGACCTTCAAAGGAAGCTCTGGAACACGAACAGAGGGGAGATTCTGAGACTGGAGTCACTTAATCGCTACAATACTGACAGGTGTACAGCTCTGCTGTGTCTGGGAATCAGGGACTGAATGGATCTGGCCACTGTGCCTTTAGCCCTTCAGCTACACACTGGCTTGGACTGGTGGATCGATCTTTTTTTAGTAAAGTTTTGCGTTTCTTCTCCAGCGTTCACAGAGCAAAGAGTCAAGGAAACCAACATAACGTGTAAATTATAGCATACACATATCATAAATATATCACTGCTAAATAAATTTAACATCCCCACACTGTTATATATAAATACATAAATCACGTTTACACAACTGATATTTCGTCAAAGCGATTTCAGCAAAAAAAACAACAAAACAACAACAAAAAACAGCTACACCAGCATCAGCTGAGCATCGCGTCTCCTACAGAAAATCTCACTAGCAATGCTACTGGTTAGCTGCAGCCCTTGTGGACAAACCCATGTTCAATACCTCAGGGAACCAGGTCAAAGCCAACAACTCCTCCCCTCCCCTCCAGGGCCCCTTGTGATCTCTGGTGCCCCCCAAAGACATGCGACATTCTGATCCTATCAGAACTCTGTTACAGATTGCTCCCCCCTTTAGGGGACGGGGCACTAAACCAATCCCGTTCAACATCTGTAACGATATAATCGCACGTCGCGCCATAAAGCCCGTGTATTTATGCTGGAGAGCACAAGAGGCCATGAAGGCAAGGAGACAACAAAGAGGAAAGGAAAGGTGACAGAGCCGGGACCAAGCCCCCCCCCCCGTCAGCTGGGGCACGAGGTCAGAGGTCAGTTCTGACCATTTTGGGAGCTGGAATTGGAGTCGCATCGATACAAGGTTCGCGTCCGGCGTGACGGTCCAGAAGATGCAAAATGTTGCCTGCAGTGCCCACCGCCCATGTCACTGTTTCATGCCCGGGGGGCCTGGCTCCCCCCCTCAAATCCACTGCAGCCCACGCTTCCCCAGCACCAACTCCACGGAGATTAAATCCAAGCGACATCAAAACACTCCAGAGTGTGAAAAGCAACATTAAAGCATGCGACTTGCTCCAGAATCATGATCCATCCTGCGATGGCAGGACCTTTACCTCCCACCGGAATGCCGGCCTGCGTCAGCTGGGTTTTCCGAAGTGGGCCTCACTAACAATTACTAATGAACATGGACAGTGTTGCTGTTTACACAGATAAGATATATAACAAATGCGGTACAATATCACAGTATCGATGAGGTTTGCTGAAGGTCACCAACTCTCGCCCGGCCCTTATATCCGGCTTTGGGAATCCCTCCATCACCTGCCCCCCCCCCCCCCACACACACAGAGGCAATGGAAACCTGCAAACTGACCTGATATGAAGGAACCAGGAGGCATCTGACTGTAGTTGGCCCCTCCCAGAGGTATGGCCCCCGACGGGGCAGGAGTAAAGGGTGCCCCAAAATTTTGCGGCGTGGCATAAGGTCCTGGGGGGATGGGCTGCAGAAAGGAAGAACATGTGGATGGGCTGTGGACTCTCTGCCCAACGGCCGCCGCCATCCTGTGGTGTTCAGATCTGCCTGACCTCTGTGAGCAGATGCAGCTAGAGGTGGAGCTTCAACACTATTAGGAGATTAAGTATCTCTGCAGACCTCAAGCTGCTATATATGTGCTTGTGTGCATTTCAAATATGGAATCCATTACAATTGGTCAAATTCTTACAAAGGGTTAGGTAATTATTTTCAGTGTTTCTTATTTTGGGGAACCAGGCTTGTATGTGATTCTGACTGGAATGGATTGGCTGATGCAGGGTCATCCCCTGTAAAAGTTGCGGTCATGCCTCCAGTGATTAAACGGTGCACTACAGATAGAGCTAATTGAAAACGGAATTCTCTCATCATTCCTTATGAGACTATGACTTTACTGGCCTGTAAAGTTTACTTTATGTAGTTATCCTATTAACTAAAGCAATGTAACCCATCAATAATAATAATGACACTCCATCAATCCCTCATGGGTAAATTCTCATTCCACCTGCTTGCTCTCCACGACACACAGACACATACGCAGGTGAGAGCAAACTAGGCAGCGAGGGGCAGCCCCTGTCTCAGCGCCCATGGAGCTGGGGGTTAAGGGCCTCGTCATACGGCCCTATGAGCAGGTAACTACTCTGCCAAAGCCGCGTTCAAGCCAGCGACCTTCCCATCACAGGCACTGAGGCTGAGCCACATACTGGGTGTAATCAGAGAATTAACCATATTTGAATGTAAACGTACAATGTGGTTTCTTCATGTAAGAATTCAACATATCGTTTTAACTCAGATAAGATCACTGACAGTGATCATAAAAACGAGTGGCATGTGCTTGTATACAGCTGTGTGCTCTTCAGTGACTGTGGGAGGAGAGCAGGCGTGGCCTTACCGGGGGCGTTAAGGTCTCGGTGCCCTTGTTAGCTAATCGGCTGAGGATACTCCTCTCAGACATCTGCAGGCGGGCAGCGATGGGCGGGACTCGGGACAGGGTGGCGGGCAGCCGTGTCACATCCGCTTTCATGTCGCTCAGCAGCTCCTCCAGCTGGTTCAGCACTGTAATTACACACGAGCCGTCGGCAAGCTGACACAGACACCTGGTGTTGGCATGAGCTGGCGGTCGTTCTTTCCAGGCACCACTGTGGGTCTCGTAGGTCTCCACAAGATTGATATGCACCACGCACTCTTAGCGACACGAACGCACGCGGCCTGATACGCACCTTTGTGCAGTACGGCGTTGGCCGGCTTGTTTCCCGCCAGCGACTCCTTGCTCAGGTGCTGGTGCGATTCGGCCAAGCACTCGACCTCGGCGAAGCGAGCGTTCAGTGCCATGGCGGGGTGCGTGGGGTCCTGCGTCATGTTCAGGTAGGCCGCCCGCCGCAGCTGCTCCTCTATCACCAGGGCTTGCTCCAGCAGCTGGGGGGGTGGGGGTGGGGGGTGGGTTGAGAGAACAGCAAGAAGGTCAACTTTGGCAAGGTGGCCCGGCGGAGTAAATCAGAGAGAGTGAAATGGCCAATGAAGGTTTGGCAGGAGACCCAGATCCCTGCAAGAAACTGAGAGCAGGACTTCATTAGCAAATTAACTAGTAATAAGACTGCAAACAGACTGCGTAGATCCAAAGTTCAGCCTAAAATTGCAAACAAATTCAGACGGATGGAGGCCTTAGTAGTCTCCAGCCCGAGGACCCGTGATGAACTGACAAATTGACAGACTATAAGATGTGACACCTAGTGCCAAAACCACATGAAGATGAAAACAGCATCAAGTACAGCACTTGACAGGAGAATTAAGGCACACTTAATATGCACAGTGAGAAGCCAGCAGAGACAGACTGTTTCAAAACACTCTCGAAAACAAAGCATTCTTGGAACTAAGCAGAGAAATATTTAAAAATTCTATCCCTTAACTGTGGGATGGTCTAGACCACTGTTTGCACAAAAACCCATATGAGTGATAGAGAAAGCGACAGCGAGAGAGTGACAGAATGAGAGGGAATGGGGATGTAAGGATCAGAATGTGGAACATGTGTGGCGGACATAACAGGAAGTTACACTTGCTGATATCCCTCCAGTCAGCAGTCGCTCAGGCTGCTCCTTATCCTGTTGCTGCAGTTATGTAATAACACACGTGCATGGAGTCACGCACTAGTATATGCACAAACATGCAGACACAGAAACACTCACGTATTCCTTGCAGCGTGAAACACGTCGTTTGATACCTGACCCCCCCCACACACACACACACGCATCGCTCCACGAGTGGCGCGCACCTTGAACCGTCTGGCCAGGAATTTGTTTTTCATCTCCAGAAAGTTCCCCTTGTTAGCTTGAGTCTTGAAGGGCTCGTTCACAATGGCGAACTGCGGGTCATTCTGGATGTCCTGCCACCTTGCGTAGCCGTGACTGTAGGGGTCAAGGGCCAGTGGTGAAGGGCTGAAGGGGGACCCTGGGCCCCGCCCATGCTGGCTGAGTGAGAGTGTCTGTGCGTGTTTCCTGATCCTACGTAGTACAATTACACTAAAGCAATAATGAAATAGACAAAATCACAAATACAAAATATTCCAACCGTTGATTTAATCTGGATAAGCGGTTTCGTAAATGGATGGATGAAAAGAAAATTAAAATATTAAACTTATTGCCAAACTAAGCATGCAGGGGTTCACTTTGCAGGAATCGAAATCCCGAGGCACGACTCTCTGAGCACCGCATTCTCCACGGAGATGAAAAGAGGCAGTGTCCATAGCAACGGTCGTCAAGGATACACTACGATGCCCGCCAGGAGCCAGTAATCATGCCGCCGGTGCCAGATCTCGTTCATCTTCCCCGAGGAGATGGCTGCTCGCTCCTCGTTCTGCCACAGCGTGTGAAGCTCTATAGAAATCATCAAAACAATGGGGGATCTGAACAACGCAGCACGGAATCTACCTTAGACGTCCCGGGAGAGCAAACACAGCACAGAACTGGGCAACACATTTAAAGCAGATCTGCTATACTCGCTAACTGCAACTCGCATGGAGTCTGTACAGTTTACAATGAATCAGTTAAATGTGTGGGTGGGGTTTGATGTAATGATAACGGGTAAGAATGACTAAAACAGGCCAAGAATAATATTGAAATAACTGGGGGGCCCTTCACACAGGGAGGAACCTGTTGCTGGGAAGCACTCAGCACCAATCATAGGTCTGTGAGACATGCGGGGGCATATGGTCACCCTCAGTTTGTTTAATTAGGATGTTCATGCCTGGTGTTATTTACGCTCGTTTTTCCACCAGATTACAACAGTGAGACCTGTTGAGCTAGCACATACACTGGCGTCCTCCTGACACATAACCCCACAAAGTATGTCACTAGGCACATTTTCAAGCGCCGTGCCATCACCACCACAGGTGACCAATTCCGCTAAGAACCAATCAGCTGTGACAAGCACCTTGTCCATATCCCTACTGCCACGCCCTTGCCCATGAAACGCCTCTAGACCTCTACCACAACACCCTCACCCATGAAACTCCTCGAGACCTGTACCACAACGCCCTTACCCATGAAACTCCTCGAAACCCCTACCTCTACACCCTTACCCATGAAACTCCTCGAGACCCCTACCTCTACGCCCTTGCCCATGAAACTCCTCGAGACCTCTACCACAACGCCCTTACCCATGAAACTCCTCGAGACCTCTACCACAACGCCCTTGCCCATGAAACTCCTCGGGACCTCTACCACAACGCCCTTACCCATGAAACTCCTCCAAACCCCTACCTCTACACCCTTGCCCATGAAACTCCTCCAGACCCCTACCTCTACGTCCTTGCCCATGAAACTCCTCCAGACCTCTACCACAACGCCCTTGCTCGAAAAGCCCGTCCAGACCTCTACAACATCCAGACCCCTACCACAAAACCCTTGCCTGTGAAACTCTGAGACAGCTATCACAACGGCCTTACCCAGGGAGCTCGCCCAGACCCCTACCACTATGCCTTTATGCGGGTAGCCCATCCAGACCTGTACGACTATGCCCTTTACCCATTAAACTCACACAGACTCCTACCACAATGTCCTTACCTGTGAAGCCGCCATCAGCGATGTTGAACATAAAGCGGGGGCGCTCGCCCTTGCCATTGCCCCTGGGCACCTCCTCCTTTGTGGCCTTGCTCTCCTTCCCTGCCTCCTTCTCTCCCTTCACGTCTTCTGCAGGTGGAGGTAAATGCAGTGGTTACATATGGCTGCCTTACGCACCACAGATCACAAAGGGCCCCCAGGCTGAGAGACGTGTCCATCTGCTGGACCTAGCACTCTGCTAGGTGGACTGGTATCCAACCTACACAGTACTACATACATCATGGCGTCCACATTCCAAATGACACCTAGTGCCTCAGGAAATACTGTTGGCTCTGAACCAAAACCTAATTCCAAAAACAAAGCTTGGGACATTCTGAGAGATGCCAGGATGACAGTAAGATGTAATATAACACTGTCAGTCACCTTTCTTAACCTCAGTAGCCTGGTTTTCTGGCTTCTCCTTGCTTTCGCCCGTTTCTGAGGACACCGAAGAATCCTCCGTCTTCTCCTCCTCGGTCTTCTCCTCCTCCGCCTTCTCCGCCTCTCCTATAATAATGAACCAGTAAGGACCAGCCAAGCCAACCCCACAGCAGGATGGTTATCTGCATGGAATTCTACCTCCTGTTACGCCACATGACTCTGCTTCTGTGAACCTTAAGCAACCTCTTCGGTTGCCATAGTGATCCCGCACCTGATCTCACAACCCGTGAGGGGGGGGACTCGGACTCGGCCCTCTCCTCCTCCAGCCTCTTCTCCTCAGTGGCTGCAGAGGCACTACCCGTCTTTTTAGGCTCCTCCCCTGATGCCACACCCTCATCTGCGATTGGCTTTTCCCCGGTGGGCTGGTCCTGCAGTGCTTCCTTAGCGTTGAGCGGAGGCTGGGTGAGAGAGTCGACATCAGCGACACACCAGTAAACGCAGCGTTTCACAAGAAAACAGGGGAAGCCACAGCTTAAAAGGTTTGCCAATAGTTAAATGGACGTGTGGACCTAGATACAGTTATAATTTATAGTTTAAGTGCAAAATGTTAATTTAAGGGGAATTAAACATGAAACCAGCTCCATGGTGGGGTCACATTGTTAATCATGCTTAACAAACTCCTCTCCATTGAGAAACTTTCAACCTGTGGAACATGGGAGTTATAAGGAGTTTCTGGTTTGGAAAAAAACACATACAGCCTGCATGCTGGACAGTCCTCTGCTTGTCACATGATCACAGCTTTATCACTGAAGCAAAAGGTTCCTACTGCAGTAAACTGAAAAGGCAAACCTATATATATACATTATATGGACAACAGCATAGGGAAACACCACTTAATCATTCAGACTCATTGCCAAAGATGTTTCAAATCAAGCACATAGCCATGCAGTCAGGTTTACAAACATTTGTGACAGAATGGGTCGTTCTGAAAAGCTCAGTGAATTCAAGCGTGATACTGCCATAGGATGCCACCGTTGCAGTTGTCAGTTTGTGAAATTTCTTCCCTGCTAGATATTCCATGGTCAGCTATAAGTGGTATTATTGCAAGGTGGAAGCGTTTAGGAACAACAGAAACTCAGCTGCATAGTGGCAGACCACGTAAAGTGACACAACGGGGTCACATAGTGTGTAGGTCACATAGTGCATAAAAGTCGCCAGCACTCTGCTGACTCAATATCTTGAGTTTCAAACTTCCTCAGCCATTAACCCCAGCACAACAACTGTGCTGGGAGCTTCACAGAAAGGGCTTCCATGGCCGAGAAGCTGCATGCAAGCCTCACATCACCAAGCGCAATGCCAAGCGTCGGATGGAGTGGTGTAGAGCACGCCGTAAAGTTTGGTGGAGAAGGGATATTGGTTTGCCGTTTTTTTTTCAGGGGTTGGGCTTGGCCCATTAGTTTCAGTGATGGGAACTCAATGCTTCAACATATCAAGACATTTTGGACAATTATATGCTTCCAGCTACATGGGAACAGTTTGGGGAACAAAGCACGGTCCATAGTTGAGTGAGTTTGGTATGGAAGAAGTTGACTGGCCTGCACAGAGCCTTGACCCATCGAATTCCTTTGGGATGAATCAGAACAGAGACTGAGCCAGCCCTTCATGCCCAGCATTAGTGCCTGACCTCACAAATGCTCTTTTGGGTGATTTGGCAAACATTCCCACAGAAACACGCCAAAATCTTGTGGAGAGCCTTCCCAGAAGAGTGGCAGCTCTTATAGCTGCAAAGGGGGGACCAACTCCATATCGACACCTATGTACTTAGAAAGTGGTGTCATTAAAGTTCCTGTAGGTGTAAAGGCCAGGTGTCCCAATACTTTTCTCTATACAGTTTATTATTAAATGTAGATAAATTGTCTTCTATTCAAATTTCTTCCCTGATCTCCCACCTCCGCAGAGTCCATGCCCTCGCCACTCTCCCTCTCCTTCTCCTGCTCCTTATCCGCCTCCAGTGGGCTCTCTCCCTCCTCCTTTTCTCCGTCCTTGCCATTCCTCTCTGGCTTGTCAGGCGGGGAGGGTGTAGCTGCAGATATACGCAGGGTGTTAGAGGTCAGTGTCAGCATTGCACTGTGATGAGAAGCAACCGCGGGTGCTTGCCCTTAACTGCGTGGAGCGTGAGCACCCACTAGTGGTTGTGCACTGCAATGACTTGTTTTTTTAAATACAGTGTCAGTATATCTTGCATTACATCTAGGTGCCTATGAGGGGCAGTATTGAACAGAATATAGCAATACAATGCTTGTTGGCCTGAATCCAGGGTTGTATGGCACTCCAAAATAATTATCTAGGACTGAGGTTTCAGCTGAATATTCTATCACTTCCTGATCGTTTTTGAAACTGCATCAACAACAAAGCCGAAATCAAATATTTTTGTTCTTTCTACAGGAAGTAAAAACACTGTGCCTCAGCAATTATTGATAATTCCATTATAACAGATTATGCAATGAACTGCAGCCCCACAATTAAATAACTGAATGCCTAGATTTATGTGGGCTGTACAGCGATACAGATGCACGATTAAACAGTAAAACATATGTGGCTAACAGCAGTGGTGCGGGGGTGCGGCTGAGTGCCCACCTGGTTTGGAGGTGCAGGGGGTATTGTTGCAGCTGGGCTCGGGGGTGGGAGTGGCTGTCTTGATGGCGGGGGATGAGGCGCGGGAAGACTTCTTGGAGTCCACGCTCACCTCCGGCTTCAGCTCCGGCAAGCTCCACTTGCCGTTGATGTGCTCGAACTCCTGGACCTGCGTGACATCACCGTCACTATGGCGCCCCCAAGAGGCGGTGCGGCAGAGAAAGGGAAATGCAGGCTAACGAGCTGCAGACAAGCCTACAGGAAGTGAGTCACCGCATAGGAAGTGAGGCCGCTACACAAATGTCACTAACCTGGAACAATGTCTGACCCAGGGTCTTTCTAGAAAACACCGAGCTGTCAATGCACAACACAGCTTCTCTCCCATACAACACTATCAATATTAAAGTGAACTTGTACAGGTAAATGTATGAACGGCCTCCACTGCTGCACTGTGACAGGTCACTCAACAAACATACAGGTCTCCATAACCACTGTCTGATGTTCAGGGTTTCCAGATGTCTGTGTTTTCTAATATGTGGTGCAAAAAGCACACCGATCCCTGGTTTATGTGAGCACAGATCTAATTATACCTCCGTTAAGGAAATCTCGGTCTTATTCTGATCTTATAATCACTTTTTTATGTGTATTATATTATACAAAATATTCAGCTCTCTTTGGAAAGTTCTAAGGTTGTTACTCTAAAAAGAGAGAATGTACGGATATGACGTGTTTTTTACTTGCCGTCTTTGTAATTGTTACATTGCTGGGACTAGATTTCCTCCGAATGTGATAAAAACCTGTATGACCCTATGGGGGACATGTTCTGTTCCCTACAAGAATAACCTCAATTTTATAAAAACCTGGAATGCCATCAAAAACCTGGGTGGGGTGGGGGGGTTAGGGTTATACCCATAGGAATGAATGGAGACTCCCCATAATAATATCAATATGTGAACTGTGTGTGGCTGTGTGTATTTGTGTGTGCGCGTGTGTATGTGTGTGTGGCTGTGTGCATGTTGTGTGCGCGTGTGTATGTGTGTGTGTGGCTGTGTGCATGTGTGTGTGCGCGTGTGTATGTGTGTGTGCGTGTGTGTGTGCGCGTGTGTATGTGTGTGTGCGCGCGTGTGTGCACAAGCCCCAAACCACTGACCTTCTTCTTCACAAGCGACATGACGCCGATCCTAGTCAGCACAGGTTGCCGGCACAGCCCTTCCCGCGGCACGCCGTCCGCAAACGTCTCTGAGCCATCGGCCACCGGCTCACATAGGTGCCGCATGAAGAGGGACACATACGCCCTGGGGACCGGGGGATGGAGCGGGCTCTACGGTCAGACGCTATGGACAAACGCCGCTATGCTAAGACGCTAATGCTGAGTGTGACCACCCCCAGTTTATCTGCACTGACTGAACGAAGGGGCTCTCAGCTTAAACTGAGATGGAGAAAAGGATTGGGTGGAGGGCAGCATGGAAGAGGAAATAAAGATCAAGTGATGGGAGTAAAATGAAATGGAGAAAGAGCTGGAAAAGACTGGAAACACCGCAATAAGAGTATTCAGTGCTTGAGGTATGTTATCTTGAGGTAGGTGGCCTCTTTCCCCAGCTCTCCCGTCCCTCTCTGTCTGCTCATCCTTACTTGAACTCCTTCTCGCTCTTGCCCCGTAGGTCCCTGACGAGCCACTGGCAGGAGAAGGCATCCTGGGCTGGCATTCCCCACCTCATCACGGCGTTGAGGAAGGCTTTACGCTGACGTGTGTTAAAGCCCAGCACCTGATGTGTGGACAGAGACGAAGTGAGCAAGAGAGAAACCGGCATACGGACAGAAAGGGAGAAATAGAGGGAGAAAGAGGCAGTGAGGCAGGGAGAAAGAGACGGGGAGGCAGAGACTGGCAGAGAGGCAGGGAGAGAGAGACGGGAGGTAGAGACTGGCAGAGAGGCAGGGAGAGAGAGACGGGAGGTAGAGACTGGCAGAGAGGCAGGGAGAGAGAGACGGGGAGGTAGAGACTGGCAGAGAGGCAGGGAGAGAGAGACGGGAGGTAGAGACTGGCAGAGAGTCGGGGAGAAAAAGACGGGAGGTAGAGACTGGCAG
>JAODUD010000002.1:25515725-25537634 GCA_026784285.1 Stomatorhinus walkeri
ACTGTAGCTGCTGAGCTGCTGGTTCAGTATCTGCTACACCACCCACCTTGGTGTCATCTGCAAATTTCACCAGTTTATAAGTTAATTTCTTAAATAAATTGTGCCTAACACAGGGATGTTTTGGATCCGAGATGTTTGGGATTAATACAGTAAACTTAACAATTACATTGTCAGGGATATTATTACAATATTTCATTGGAGTACAAAAGAATTTGTATCATAATCTTGAATAAACACACTAATATGAATATTAATTTAAAAGGACTTGAGTAATAATATGGAAGCAGAGCCAGTAGCTGACTAATGGGGACTGCGGTTTGCTGAAGGTGTGCTAGAGAACTAGCATAGGACAGATCTAGCATAAGGTTTACTGTTTAGTTTTATAGAAGAGAAGGAAATAATGGGCTCCTTAATCTCACTCTGCCCCTCAGCCAGCACTGGGACGGGGTGAGGTATGCTCAGGTCCTTATGGGATCTAACCATATGTCAGCAGATGGAGACGTCCTCACCGTCAACCTCGCCGGCCCGCCAGAAGCTGGAGAATCTGCTTAATAAGAGCATGCGGATCCGTATGACAGATGGGCGCACGCTGGTTGGCCTGTTTCTCTGCACTGACCGCGACTGCAATGTCATCCTGGGGTCCGCTCAGGAGTTCCTCAAATCCACAGGTAACTGTGAGTGGCCAGTGGCAGAGGGCCAGTCCTGTGTGGCCCACGTTCAGCCACGACCCCTCCCCCACACAAAGATGGCGCCCCATCCTCACACATCTGTCCCTTATTCCCATTTCTCCCAAAGCACTGTGCTGTGCGGAACCAAGGAACAGTGGTTAGCACTGTCACCTCAAACCTCTGGGACCTTGGTTCATGTCTCCATGTGTGTGGAGTTTGGATGTTCTTATGTCATTGTGGGGTTTCCTCCAGGTACTCCAGTCCCCCCCCCCCCAAAACTAATAGGCTTCGGACTCCCCGCAACCCGGAGTAGGACAAGCGGTTTCAGAAGATGGATGGATGGAATTGGTGAATACCAGAAAGCAAGCATTAGTACTTGACTGAGCACTGCAGTTTTGTCCTAGAATACCTGACTGCAACTGCAATAGCACAGAATTTAAACAGCATCAAATTTCTATCTATGAAAATGCAGAAATTCCTGCTGTATATCCATCCATCTTCCATAAGGGTCATGGAGAGCCCGGAGCCTTTTCATGCACAAGTTGGGTGACTCCCTGGAGATCACAGCCCTTTGCAGACAAATGTCATCTAAAGTTAGATATAATTACATGAAGAATGGCTTAGTTGTCTTGTTAGCTTGCTTAGGCTTCCATTAGACCAACCGTGAATGTGACCTAAGTTTCTGCCCTTGTGTGAATGTCTCTGTCCCACAGATTCCTTCTCCCAGGGTGAGCCTCGAGTTCTGGGTCTGGCCATGATCCCCGGCCACCATGTAGTCTCCATCGAGGTGGAGGCAGAGAGCCTGCTCACCGCCTAGCTACCCAGGGAGGGGGAAGAGAGAGACCGAGAGCGCACGAGGAAACACGGCGGCTCCTGCCATGATCTGCCTTCCAGGACCCTCTGAGACCACACATTCACAAAGCCACAGCCACCTTCACACAGGCTTTGCTGGGGACCTTGTATCACACACGACCTCCAGTACAGGCTCAGTCAGAAACCTGCATGTGGTGCCCAGTTTACCTTCCTGGGTGCTGGATGTCTGAATGACCTTCAGGTACTAGAAGTCCTGTCCAACCAAACCCCCTTGTTCATCACACACTTTACCCCCCCCCCCCTTCTGCAGGAGAGAGAGATCAGAGATGTGGCTGCTTTATGGGAATGGCAGTTGGCGTTCATCGTGATGTGGAATAAGCATGGATCAAATCGCACCACGTTCGACAAGGGATTACACTGGAACGTCAGACAACCACTGACCTCAAAACAGATTGTTCCTTTATGCAGGAAAAGATGTCGACATTGCCTGTCTCAAACAAGAACGTGGCAAGGAGAACCACAGAAACTTCTTAGAAGGCGGACAGGCACATTATCACCCCTGGGGAAGGATGCCAAAAAGAACTGACTGTTTTGAAATGTGACTGGAGAATTTCATAATAAACTAGCTTTCATCCTGATCCATTTCTTTAGAAGCTTCTTAGTAACCGTCATTGAGGGGGGGAGGGAAAAAGTCCAAGAACATTTTTGTTTAAGCTGTTTTTAATTGTCTTATCTGGAACATACTCATGTATTTCCATTTAAACTTGATAAAAACTATTAAACATTTTTTTTGTACTAACCCACAGGAAGATCTATAGCTTTTATTTTCAAACTCTTGTGAGAACAGAATGCATGGCCCGTCGTAAACCCTGATATCACCCTGAAAGAAGCGTATATGCCGAAGAACAGAAAAGGGGACAATTGAAGCCAGGAAAAGAAACAACGTGCTAGTTAAGGTTCAATGTATTTGACCTTTTGAACATGTGAAGACTTAAAAAAAAATCTAATTTGTAGTATACAGTGTTTGCATTACAGTGATGACAAATACTACTTTGGTCAGGAATACAACGTGGCCCTTTTAGGAACAGAATGGTGGAGGGTACCTGTGGCCCACAAAGAGTTTGTTTGGTGGTTCCAAATTAAAAACGAAAGCAAACACAGCCAAAAAGAAAATAAGTGCAATTTCTGAATGACATGCCTTCAAGTTAAAATAAGGAAAAATCCAGCTCCTTTTAAAAAATGCATTTGATTCCTGGTGAGCAAAGCCCCGTCCCACACTGCACAGTACGAGAAGTGCTTGAGCGCTCAGATATCGCTCCTATTAATCCCACGGCCAAGCCTTTCTCCTACCTTGCCCTGAGAGTTGCTCAGGTTTCACGGTCCCGGGCCGGATGCCTACTACAACGGAGCCCGGTCCCAGCGTTCCGTTGTCTCCATGACAATGGATTTTAGACACCATTACAAGAATGCAATTCGAAGACTCTACAGCTTATTATTTAGTACTCTTTACATTTCCGACTGCGGAGCGTAAACTCCAGGGTATCTGAAATGAGGGAACCATGGAGAGACCAAAGTGCAAAAAGGACCACAAGAGAACCGTCGTTCACTGGAGGTTACGATGGCACAAAAAGAAAAAAATTTAAATAATAAAACATCCCAAACTAAGTGGTAGAGGCTGGGGTCCCAGTACACAGGCACAAGTAGCCCGGTCTTTCTCCGCGGCTAAACCTGATCTGTTGAGAACCTCAGAGGGTCACTGGTTTAGCTTTGATGCAAGAGCCTAACCGGGTGATGAAAAACTGACCTATAGCACTCAGTGCCCAAATTGTAGTTCAGTGGGCTCCCCGAAAATCAATCCCCATATAAATCAGGGGTGAAAAAGATAAAAAAAAAAAAAAACCACTTCATTTTCTTCGACTCCTCCTTTCAAAGGGGCTGCAGGCACCCTTCCTCAATCTATCTAGTTCTGCTGGAATTTGAAGTAGAAATTTCCAGATCCAAAGGGGTTGAAGTCAAAAGGCCAGCCGTGGCTCCCGCCGCCGCCCCCACCTTGCTGATTCTCGGGGTCTAGTGGGTCTTCCCCTGCGTCGAACTTCTGTCGCATCTCTGCCAAAGAGGAAACAAGAAGGATAAGAGCCAAGTAGGAACTAACACTACAGAGGCACCCATCATGGTCCAGTTACTGCTGCGCTGATGTCACACAGGGTCTCCGGTTAGTCCTGTACTGGCCATACCTGGGTTAGTGAGCACCTCTTTAGCAGAAGCGATATCGATGAATTTCTTCTCAGCGTCCTTTTTCTCAGCCGCGGACTGAAAGTTGTCAGGGTGCCACTGCTGAGCTAACTTCCTGTATGCTTTGATGATGTCCTGCTTGTTGGCATTCCTGAAATGTTGGCAAGACAGGCAAAAAACGTTTGGCAAGACACGCGCGAGCATTTACCAAACGTTTCACCCAAAATTGGTGAATGTCAAACAGTGCCCGTCATTGCAAAGCGATGATAGGAAAACTGACGAACACATGCATGACAGTATTGAGTGTTAGCTCATTGCTACCACATTTCATGTGACGTCGCTTGTGGGAAGCCTGATTACAAGTTGATTGAACAATAGGAACTTGGGATGTCCGAGCTAAGTAGTGTCTAAAAACACGACTGAAGGGAGACAGCAATGTGTACCTGGGCACCCCCAAGATCTTGTAGTAGTCTCTCTTCAGTGACAGCTTGAGTAGCTTCTGTGCGCGGTCCAGCCCTTCACGGATCTCCTGCTTATCGTCGAACTCTTTGGCCTCCTGGTAGTCCTCCACAGCTGTCAGACAGAGAGAGGGAGAGAGAGATGCAGCCACACACTGCTCATCCAAATGAGGTGGTAGCAATCAGCTGAAAGTAAGGAGGAGAGAAGTAGGGACTGGGTCTATGCGGTGCACTGCAATTGGAACAGGTTCTGGAAAGGGCTGGACATGGGTTTAGGTGAGGGGGAAGGGAGGGAGGGAGAGATGAAGAGAGAGAGAACCTTTCTCATAATCCTGGCTCTGGATGTAGGCCTCTGCCCTGTCCCTGAGAATATTCGAATTCCTGGGGTCCCTCTGGTGGGCCTCAGAACATAAATCCACTGCCTCATAATTCCTGTGGTTCTGTGGAGAAGCATGGAGGAATTGAAGGCCGTCTGAAACCCATCGGCTAAGCCTTGTGGTCATGGTGCATCATGAGAAAGCCCACCTTGACTAAACAGTGACAGATCCTTTCCTTGGCTCTGTTAGTGTAGAAGGGGACGTCGGGCTCAGTCTTCATCACTGACTCGTACTTCTCCATTGCCTCCTGGTACCTGTTGATTAACAATGAACCAGTTACAGGAAAAACAAGGCTTCCAAAGACATACTGGGTGAGTTAACCACCAATCAGTGATGGCATAGGATCCCTATGCCTCTCATTTTCTATCAACACCAATAGAATCCTGTGTATAATCATACCAGTTCCCATGAGGGTACCTCATGCTTCCTGATAGCGTTTAGCCTGATATGTAACACTGGGCTGATATTAATGAAGACTGAAGGGACACTGACCTCTGCTCGGAGATGAGCTCTTCTGCGGAATCCAGCTGTTTACTAACTTTCTTCACTTGCTTGTAATGTGAGAAACAGTCCTTATCATCCTGGTCCAGCTTCAGACATTCACGTACGTGGCTGCAAGAGGAGAGGAGGACATAAATGAGGACATAAACAAACAAAAACACACACGCAGGGGCTGAGTGGGCGGCAGCAAAGCCCAGTGACCTGAGCGCCTCCTGGTGTTCACCCAGGCTGTAGTGCAGCTTGCTCAGCTTCAGGAACGCAGCCCGGTTGTCGTTCCGCAGACGGGTGGTGGGTGTCAGGTCCTGGATGGCTTTGCGGGGCTCCCCCAGTCGGATGTAGCACTCTGCCCGAAGCTCACGGAAATCTGGATCCCATGGGGAGATCTGAGAGAGGGAACCCGGTCAGAAGATGGCGCCCAAGGCGGCCGCCTGCATTGCCTATAGGATTGACTGATACTGCTACTAATTCCTGTATTAACCATGTTTGATCAAAGACTTTTTGTTCATTGTCAGGATGTTAAAAAAATAACTCTCACCATCACATAGCCAACAAGCTTATGTCTCATTGGTTAATTTAATCTGTAAGCCTGAGATGAGCCTTTTGAACACTGCTGCAGGGACAACACTAACACACACAGCAATGTAATGGGATGTAGTTTGGTACCTCAATGATCCGGTCCAGCACATTAACCATAGCAGAATAGTCTCCATGCAGTTGTGTGCTCTGCACCTCCTCCTGCAGCTCCTCTAGCTCCTCCGCTCTCAGGAGCTGATCGTGAGCCTCCGCGTGATCCTGAGAGCCCTGCAGCTGGCGAGGAGGCGAAGGAGCTAAAAGTGAGGCTGGGGGAACCCTGGACTCAACAGAGACAACGAACTCAGATGGCAGGTGAGCTCAATACAGTCACCCTTATTAATAGGAGCAAGCAAAAATGATCAGGCACCAGCTATGGCCAGCTCCTCTCCGGCTGACAATAGGAAAGAGACGACATGTGAAATGAAGGAGGAAGCCAGTAAAAGACAAAAAAAAAACAAGATGAAGGAGGAGGAAAACTGGAAGGAGACCAAGATAATGGGAGGCTGCAAAGAAAGAACTTTAGAGAGACTAACATTGCAGAGATACAGGTAACCCCACCACTGCAAGATCCACAGGAGACACTGCAGTGACACTGCCTAGATATTAGATAGTGGCGCTAGAGCATTGGTGACCTACCACAGCCTGGAAGTCCACCCGGGCTTCCTGGGTGTTACCCTGCTTCAGCAGGATGTTGCCTCTCTGAAGCCGAGCCTGGGTGTCATGGGAGAGATGCGGTGCAGAGCTTTAGAGTAAGGAAATCAGTACTGCTGTGCCTGACAACCATGACGCAGCCAAAGCCAGCCAGCGCACAGCACATGGTGGGCAACATCATCCCGTGCGACCAACATCAACAGGAGACTCACAGCCAGGAAGTCTGGTTTGAGCTGAATGGCGCGGGTGAGGTCTGGCAGGGCCGATTTGGACTTCCCCATGGCTAGGAACACCGCCGCTCTCTTGTAGTACGTCAGGTAGTTTTTTGAGTCGCCCTCTATGCATGACCACAGAACACAAAGCAGGCGTCTATTATAAATACACCGACACTTCCCAGACTGACAGCAATGTAGAAATCCAGCTCTTTGCCACTTTTTTTCCAAAATAGCTGCAGGCCTGCAAGACCCTTTTCTAAGAGCAGCAGTGTGCAGCCTCACAGATAGAGTTCAGAATGTAGCGATGGATAGCTGTACTCATCCAAAACCTGGTTTGTTGAGTTAGTTAATAGATTTGCAAATACAGTTTCCAAGTCAGGGGAAGTGTTTCTGGAGCTTTCAGCATGAGTTATGAAAATTCACCGCATCGTAATTTACTGCATATTTGTTAAAGCATATAAAGTCAATCTAAGTCTAATGTTTTCTTGTAGATTCATGGTGAAAAAATACAAAGCATTTCTTATCCTGAACTAATTCTAGTTAAAAATAATGTTGTACTATTACTTAACATTGATAGGTTTGTCCAGGTCTAAAATACACGAATCCTGCAGCAGATGCAAAAGCTGGCCCTACAGTAAAGGGTGAAAGTGATTCTGCATGTCCATGTGTGTATGTGCCTGTGAGAGAGAGACTGTATGGCTGCACGCACACATGCGACTCCGCATTACTCACCCACAGCTGAGTGGTAGTGAGACAAGGCCTCAGCCAGCTGGCCAGCTGCCAGAAGTTTCCGGCCCATTTCCAGGTGATGCTCGATCTCCACATGTGTCGCACCCAGGACACCTGCCAGACACGAGTATTGCGGGGGTGGGAGTCAATAGCGTTTAGTTGCATTTCTTTCATCAATTGACATATGGCGATTTCAAATGTCAAACATGCATTTATTAAAATACCAGTATCAGTTAGTTGAATTTATTAGACTACTTATGTAAAATTTTATGACTAATTCTAAAATAGCAACAATAACTAATGTAAGTGCTACTGGACAGAGACTAAGCAAACAAAACAATGTAGAATATACATAATGCAAAATATACACTAATATCAAAGAATCATCTGTTGTTTATCCTTATATAACGAAGCTGTAAGTTTACCATGTTTCTGTTTGTGTACATTTATTTTAGTAACTACGTTTTGGAATCCCGTGTGACTTGGATCAGAATGTGCCCTTGGGACTGACCCAGCAACACGGATACCCTAGTCTGGACCGCGCAATGCCAGAGACTAACCAAAAAATATATATTAACTGGGAGATCAGCCATACAGGTAAAGCTGGTAATCACGAGACAGGAAATAAGTGGTCACGCCAAGTTACTCTGTTCATTCATACCTCCACACTGACAGGACGCATGGTAGAGACTCACATTGCTCCATTAACAACTTCTACAAATTCAAAGCAATCCAGAAGTATCATTACGAAGGGTAATTCAATAACCAGTATCAACACGTGAACTAGTTAAAGTGACTTTAATACGACATATAGGCCCTTGCTCGTAGTTTCAGGAGTCTATTTTGCAGCGTTACAAATATCAGCCAAAGCAGATCTTTGCTACGGTCTTTACAAAGCAGTGGACTGGTATCGATATCTGCATTTCTAATAATAACAACACCACAACAAAACCACGTCTCCGGGCTCAACCTACCGTCCAGCTGCAGGTCCAACAAGACGCAAACCAGTGACAAGGAAGACAGGACGCCGCTCAGCCCTTTCCGCCTCCCTGACTCCATTTTCGGTTTATTCCCTTGTCGCACGCCGGTAAAACGCATATATCGCAAACGATTCAAAAACATAAATATTTTTCCATAACGTATACGGTCCGCAGATCAGCAAAGTCCGTCCTATAAAAACTTCCGAGTGGCAGCCTAGAATTTTACATTAAGGTTCCCGCATAGAATACACTAAAGATACACTTATGTATTCAACATAGAACTCCTTTAAATATTCAGTTTGGTTTCATTTTGTTTTATCTGTTCTTATGGCCACGTTCGGCTTTTTTCGGTAGTTTTCAAAAATAGAAACCAAAACTTTACTGTATTACAGTTTGAAGTCGTCCTGGATGCGGCTCACCTATTTTCAGACACTGTAGTGGTACGGGCTGCAGCGCGTGCGTTTCCGCAGGAACGTGGTATCGTTTGATTGGTCACTATACTTTAACTTATACTGGACACGCCCACCACCGAGAATCCCAGGCTCACCACGCTGTTCAGACGTCATCTGTGTATCTTTAGGGAAGCGCTCGGGGCAGTTAGTAGTGAATTGGTATTTAATAAATGCACGTTTGACATTTGAAATCGCCATATGTCGATTGATGAAAGAATACAAGCATCATTTGTTAATTGGTAGCATAGACATATAGACACATAAGGCACTGATATAAAACCATTACGATATAATGAATATTCTATTTAAACTTGACGAACGTTTTAGTTTTTAACATCGTCCTTTTTGCCTGACTGCATATAGGGGGAGAAAGGCAGCAGATGTGGACATTTTAGGTCCATAAAGTGAAAATCCAAACCAGGATTTTGTTTCAGCCAACCAATTGAGTACTGTGACTCTTTATGCTCAACTGGTTGGTTGAAACAAAATCCTGATTTGGATTTTTACTTTCTGGATCTGAAATGTACGCCTCTGAAAGGTTCTATACAATTAAAATGGAATGACCTATACAACAAATATTTAAAGAGCAAAATAAAAGTTATCAACTCCAGTCTGGTTATCAAGGTTTCTATAAAGTACAGGTTAACGTGGCCTATCGTTTTACTATCTGCTTATTTTTTATAGACCTTAGTATGTCTCATCTATTCAATCATATTTTAGCCGCTTATCATGAACAAACCAACAAAGTCCTTATTATGTGTTTATGTATCAAAGCCAAAAAACACAACACAAGGATTCCACATACTGTACCTATTCTACTCAGAAAACAGGTAAGACTTTTACATGTTGAATAGCCTCTGATCAAAATGCACTGGCATATTTCATCTGCTGCAGAAAGCAGCCTTCATTCATTTGCTTCGGCAGGCATGGAAATCCTGGAAGATTCATGGCATCTAGCTTCGTAATTAAGGGGCTACAAAATGTACTGTAGGAGCCCACCGTTATGCTAAATCTACCCCCCCCCCCTTTCCCTTCTTGCGAGTTTTATATGTCATGGGACCCATTTTGCTCCAGACTGAAGGTGCAGACCCAGGCGGGGGCTTATGGTGACATTTTGTCAGGGATCCAAAGACTTATAGCTACACCCTGTGTTTAAGTTGTATGTGAATATGCGTAGCAATGAAGAACAGCTTGACAACATCAATGCAAACACAGACCCTAAGCAGTAAAATATACACAAAAAAGTGTAGCGTTTATAAAAACAAACTGACACCAAGTTTTAGCATTGTACTCATGGAGAACAATGTAAATAACGTCAATACGCATGCACTTGTCAAAACAGTGACAAGAAGTGAAAACAAGATTCAAAATTAGATAGCCTAGATTAATATTTACATTATAGTTTGTAGGTTTTTCCATCTTTTGTTGATTTCATGGGATTCCAGATTGTTTTCCAGATTTTTTGGTAGTGAAAGCTTAAGCACAGATATATTACATTTGTAGCAGTGAACCTTACCCAGGAATATATAACAGTTTATGCTTGCTTTTGGTTTATACATGTGATATGATATGACAACGTTTAAAAATGCCATCTGAGAGTGAAAAGAATGAATATAATCAGAATTTATAATACGCTGAAGGATTCTGATAAACGGGTGAACCAGACAGACATGGTTCCTGGAGATGCTGACATCAAACGTATGCATTCTTGTCGTAGGTGCTGCCAGTTTTCCTCTGCGATTGTGCACCGAGGGAGTACACCGTACCGTTGGTGTTCCGGTAGGGGTATGGGCTGCGACACAAGAAGAAAGGACCCAAGTTCACAACACATACTGCAAAGTAGCTTTGTTTGTTTGATAGGAGACTGAGCCAGAACATATGGATCAGGTGATAACCGATCAGTATGCACTGTTTTTAAACAAGCTGAATGTAATGCAAATAAAGAATGAAACGGTGAAACTATAGGATCTGTGCAAGGATTGACATAACTGGTAGGCAAGTAATAAGCATTTGTACTATTATGACAAGACATTACCCTCATTTTAACCTTAATCACAAATGTGTACTTGCATACTAGTTATGTAAATCCCGGGATATGCACAATCATAGTATAGATATTTATATGCGAGATAATACAGGCGAGACAAACAGAGTGGTGTACAGAAGAAATGTGAAAAGCAGAAACCCAAAGTGGAGCAGCATGCGACCAGGCAGGTGCCCTCACCTTCTGTCATCTCCTCCCACTCTGCAGGCACAGAGCAAGCATGAGCCTCCACAGATAGCGAGGATAGCTGAACACCAGCCAATATACAGAGCCTCCCCAAGTTCATACCTGTAAGACAGAGATGACACAAAACACAAGGCTTAAGTTAAAAAAAAAAGTTTAGATAAAAAAGTATTGCAAAAGTAACATCTACACTCACGTACTTTGTTCCTGGATAGAGTGGATCAAAGAATACTTGAGTAATGTTGAAGGCATACCAGGATACAGAAATCATGGTACACAATCCTAAGATAAGAAAAAAGAACAGATAAAGAAATCTTTTCATAAACCATATTTACCAAGTAAACCAAACAGTGATAAGCTGGCAAGAGTTAAGCCTATAAGCTATTTCTACATGCACACATCAATACATTTATTATATGTGTACTGAAACATACACATGCATGCAATAAATATCCTCACTGCTTAATTATTATTATTTATTATTAATTATTAAAATAATAATAGTAATAATAATAATTATTAATAATATGGATGCACAATATAGCTTAAAAACAGCATGCAAATTAAAAAACTTGTAAAGAGGTTGGTCTGTGGCCAGTGGATCAGCTCGATTACATCAGAAGATCAGTGGTTCAAATCCCAGACTCAGTAGAGTGGTTTCACTATTGGGCCCTTGAGCAGTTGCTCCTGGGACCGGCTGATCCTGTTCTCACTTGTACTTCTCACAAATGATTTGTAATAATATACACAGGTTTGTCAGCGTTTTCCCATATATGGTACGTTTAGCAACTTCCATATATGTGGTGAATTCTGACAAAGAGCTTCCAGTTATAACCTTGCAGCAAGAAGAACGCTCCTCCAGTTCCAGCCAATCTGCCTTTCATAGTGAGGTTCTCGCCTCCAACTTTGCAGCACTGCATTCCAATCATAGTGGCTACGATCCCAAATGCCCCCATCACCACGGAGGCGATCATCAGCGCGCGGGACGCCTGCACGTACCCTGCAAAAAATTAAAATAAAATTAAAAACCGCTACTCAAGCTAATCATTTAAACGGTGACATACTGAAAGCTTATTTCCAGAAACGAAATCTTCTCCACCGATTATTAAAATCGTTTTTAAAACTGATTACTTAAAATTGGATATTAACTCCCAAAATGTCTATGTTAATTATGTCGTAAAACATCTATTTCTGCACATAAACGATTTATACTTTATTTGAAAGGGAATTATTTACCTATCACTTCTCCAAAGCTCGTTTTGTTTGAAACACAAGCCGTTTCCTCGCACTGGCAGGCTACTTTATATAGATATATAAAATCTTTATTTCGTCCCCTTTCTTCTGACCCGATTGATATATTTATTCCTGAAAATCCTACATTTTACGACCATGCATGTATTTTAATTATTAAAAATTAATTTTGATAAGGTTTTTCAATTACAAATAAATGAAAAGACATAACTAACGATATATGACGCCTTAGTATCACACAGTGCGAATATATAGACTACAATTAATCATTAATAAATGCGTTCTACGATGCAAAAATATAAATATTTAAATAATCTGTGATCTGAAAAAAAGTTTACATTATTTTGTCACTAAAGCAGTTAATAGGTTTCGTGGATATTTTAAATATATTAAAGCAGATCACAATGTATTAACATTTTAAAGACGATTCAAATGGGGGAAATTTTGATTTCTAAATTCTGGGGTATAGAACGATTGAACTTAATTTTAGAGAGGAAATGTGTAATTTTATACTGTTGTAGGCCTATATGGTTATTTAGGCCTATTGATTCGTTTATTGTTTGCCATTTTAACTAATAATAATAATACTTATTATTATTATTATTATTATTATTATTATTATTATTATTATAATGATGTGACGGCCCAGTGGTTAGCAGTTCCCTCACACAGAGTTCAGCTGTTGTCCTCGGTGTCGCCTTTGTTAGACGTGTCATTTTGATATTATTAACTCATCAAATATTACGTGTATGGATAAGTGTATATGTGTGAGATGGCATATAGCTGCAGACTGAGAGCTCGAATCGCGCCCACGCCCTGTGTATTCGCAGTCTGCATGTTTCCTCTGGGTACCTCCTCCAGCCCGAACACATGCGCTTACGTGTCTTGATGCTGTCTGAAAGGGGCTAGTGTGTAGGTGTATGTGGACTGGTACCTCGTCAGCGGTGGGCTCTATACGGTATGGGATAGGCTTCAGACCCCCGCACTCCACACCAGGACAAGCGGTTAAAGATGAATTTAGTGCAAAGATTAAATTACACCATTAGGCCTATCATAAGTATGTAAAAAGAAAAACATTAATTTGTGTAAACCATACAGTTTACACGAGCATAGTCGTATTGAAATATTTCATGTATGTTTTAAAATAACTAATTGGTTTGATATTTTTAACGCTGGGCTTTCCCGTAGGGTGTTGAATATTAAAGTGAATGAGGCTTGATTGTCACCCTGTGCAAACCGCGCAAAAATTGTGCCAAGCATAATCATTTGAAATTCTCACGGTACTAGGAGTCGTAAACCACTCGCGAGCCTGCACATTACAGTCGGCATTAATAATATTTTTAGTTCCTTTCCCTCATCTCCTACGTGAACTTCAAAGAGAACAACAGTGAGTTAGTGAGATAGAAGAAACTGTCGTCACGCATCCTTGACATATCTCAGCAGAAGGAATCGATCTTAACGTGAAAAAAGTTTCGAGATATTGGCAGGGACGGTTCGGTAGGCACCCCAATATTGGTAATGACCCTAACGTCCATAGCCAAACCTACGCCCAAGGCTAGTTAATGAGGTGACTAGATTTATGTTTTAAATAGCTATCTTAGGCATTATATTTTATGTAAAATTTCCTTGACATTTATAAAGGACAGTAATTAATTAAGCAGAGTTGTCTCGACGAGTTGTATTTCGGTTTGCCAATAGTTAAAAAATTTGTAAAGTACTCATCAGCTTCTTTGTATAAAGAATCATGCAAAAATCAATGGCATCACCTGTACAACTGTAACGGAAACTAGTTAACATGCCACACAGGCCGCTACATACCAGAGAGGGCCAGCAGTGAGGGGAACTCGCGGCAGTTATGGACGCCGGTGGAGTCGGTAGCGCAGGACATCCAGAGATTCTCATAAATGGTGGAGGTAGTAATAACGTTTCCGTCCACCGTTGAAACCTTCCAGTAACGATTCGGTATGGTGATCCCCACCATCACCCAACCCAGAAATCCTAAAAATAAAGCTACGACTTCTACAACTGGATCCATCTGTCTTGTTTTATCTAAAACTTTTAAATAATAGTATATTCTGAGTGATGTGCGTTCTGCTTTATTCAGCTTCCATAAGTTGTGATGGACGGGTTTCTCTTGCTTAATCGTCGCCTAAAACAGCAAAGAGACTGCATAGAGACCCGCAGATCAATGATTTATTATGATAGCCATCCTTACCCTCCCAGGTTCTGTAGTTTTCCAGCCCTCTCCCTCCCCATGTATATTTCACACACAGAAAGTGAACAGGTGTTTATCACGAAAGTCCAATGTTCGAATAATGCCCTTGGCAATCTATTCTGTCATTGATTTGTACGATCAGTCTCTTACGCAGTGTATGTACCTTCTTCATTGTTACCATCATAAAATAATGGCACGCTGCTTGTATCATTACCCTGCCGGCTTTCCAGCACAGTTTTTAAAGCTGTTTCGTCGTTCAGCACCCAGAAGATACATTTTAAATAGCTTGTTATTCTCTTCGAAATTAACTAAGATCAACTGAATATTAATGTAATGCTTTTAATTTCAAATAAGTGCTGTTATATTATAAAAATAATGAGAAGCCCGTTATGCAAACAAAATTTTATAATTAATGATAGTGAAGAAAACATTCAGAGCCTAACAATGTCTATAGTTTGTTTTTTCTTGTTGCAGATGCAACAGTACTGTCTCACCTTCACAAATGGGTTTATTGCTTGATGTTGAAGAATTATATTTCAGACTGTTGGTTACAGATGTTAGTTATTATGTACAATACATGCATTCTGATGTTGCCCTACCATTAACATCATATCAGCAATTGTGTCTTGCTTGGTCAAAAGTCAGGTTTATGGCAATTGAAGTTCACCACCAAGCTTTTACTGCCTATTTTAAAGTAGCTGTCTCATGCAATGCAGCATACCCTCTTAGGGTAGCTAGATGAGCACAGGCTCTCGGTTTCATATTTGAAGAGTAGAAATATGTCAGGCAGGATCAGTGCCCATCTGACCCTGTCCCATGTCTCTTGTTCCCATTTGGCCAGCAGGTGTCACTGGCCATCCTGGTTCCCCGCTCTGTCTTGTAGCCTCTCAGTCCCTAGTGTGTTTCCCTACTCCCAGGGCTGCCATGTGGCTTAATGGGCTGAGCGGATGTCCATTATCCTGACTCCATTTTGTTGGCTAGTTGTTTTTTTGTCTAACATTTGTTATTTTATGTTCTCTTTGTTTATTATGTTTGTATTTCAGTTACAGTTCCTTGTGTTTACTCCCTGCTCCCTTGATTGCTGTTTTTACCTGCTGTATGCATTAATTGACCTCACCTGTTCCTTGTTGCCCCTAGTTCCTTATAGCCTTCATCTGCCCTTTTACTTTACTTGGGAGGGCATCTACAAAGAAAACTGATGGTCATTTCACTTCCTCTAAAACCTCTGGGGTTTTCACCCAGCCTTAGGCGTCACTCATGGGGGAGTGGTTGGGACACATCAAACCCAATATTCAAAACAGTGGTGTTTTTCCCATCCAGGATTTTGGTTTTGAAAATATGAACAAATTTGTCAGGAGAATACAGTTCTCATCTAACTTACTGACGAAAGGGAAAACATTTTTAGCTGCTCTCAGTTGCACACGCATAAATGAATGTATACAGTCAATACTGAAATGAACAGAGAGCCTATACCAGAGGTGGGAACAAGTCATTGACTTTAAAATAATCAGTCTTACCACTTAAGTTCCAAGTCAAGTCTTGGATCCAAAAAGGCAAATCTCAAGTCAACCTTTACGTCAAGATAAGACTTGACAGTATGTTAGACTGAGTCACCAAATCAAAGTCTCAAGTCCTAAACAAATCTGAATATAATCCATTTTTTCTAATTTAATGCCACAACAAAGTTATTTACATATGTAAACACATATCAATTTTTACAATTAACAGTTAAATGCTGAAATTGCATTATATTTATGTCATCAAGCTGAATTTCTTGTACATTATGTCTTATTTTCGCAGTATATGTTCATATGCACTTTAAAAATTACACTTTTATTTATTCATGCAAGAGGTCTTGGTTGTTTTTAACTTCAAGTTAAATACAGTAAAATGTTTTGTCAGCAGGTGATTACTGTAGACACCAATGTGCCACGTTCACTGGCTTGCTAGATATTTATGCTCTGTAACTTAATTCTGTTAACAGCATGAAATATTTAGAACAACATTTACTATTTGTCAAGTCATAATGTTTAAAAAGGTATAGGCCTATTGAGGTCTTTGAGCTGACATCGCAGATTATGTGGCTGTTGCTTATGCCTCCTTAGTGCTGGTCAAACAAACCTACAATAAGCAACACATTACAACGCAGAAGAAACAGTAGTGATGTATTTAGATCCAGAAATATGCAGTAAGTGGATTGCAGCAATCAGACGTGTGAATTGGCAGCTCACTGAATACATTCATTTCTGCACCACTGCAGAGGTATTAAAAGATGGACTCGGAGATGATTGTAGATCGTGCTTGGCAGCCTTGTTGAATTTCTGTTGATAACTTATTTCTGTAGATTTCTGGCCTGAAATTTTTAAAAGTTCTCAAAAAAACTACATAAAGGAAGATCACCATCAACCACAAGTGTTACTACTGCAATTTCTCATTCACCATCAACCACAAGTGTGTCACTACTGGAATTTGTCATTCACCATCAACCACAAGTGTGTCACTACTACAATTTGTAATTTTTTTTGACTGACAAAATGGTGGCAGAAACTTGGCCATAATGGGCACAGTGATGTAGGTTGAAATCCTCAATATAGCTCAAAGTTTGTGGTAATATGCAATACTTGTGAAAGAATGGATCGTTCTGAAGAGCTCAATGAATTCAAGTATGATTCTGTCATAGGATGTCACCTCTGCAGTAAGTTCGTAAAATTCCTTCTCTGCTACATATTCCACAATCAACTGTACGTGGTACTATTAAGTTCAAGTTCAAAAAGTTTATTGTCACAGTATATATAGTTAAAAAAATGTATACATTAGAACCATGTAACGAAATCCTTACTTTGCTTGCTCAGCCTTCGAAAAAGATATAAAATAGAATACATTTAAAAAAATTATAAAAATAAAAGAATCAGAATCACTCGATAAAGTGCACAGTGCTGAATGACATGCAGTGAGAGTTGGATATGAATATGGGGTCAGATTTATTTGAGCTTTTAGCATTGTTCAAGAGTCTGATTGCCTGAGGGAAAAAGCTTTTCGCCAGTCTTGTGGTGCATGACTTTATGCTCCTGTAGCGTCTTCCTGAGGGGAGCGGTGTGAATAAGATGTGTTGGGGGTGTGTATTGTCTTTAATTATGTTGTGGGCCCTCTTGATGATTCTTCTGTTATAGATGTCCTGCAGAGAGGGGAAGGTTGTTCCAGAAATGTACTGTGCAGTTTTAATTACACACTGGAGAGCCTTCCTTTCCTGCACAGAACAGTCACTATACAGTGATGGAACTGGTGATGACGCTCTCTACTGTACCCCTGTAAAAATTGGTTAGGATTTTGGTTGGCATACCAAATTTCCTCAGCTTCCTCCGGACGTACAGTCTTTTGTGCACCTGGTTGATGAGTCCAAGTCAGATCTTCACCGACGTGTTCTAAAGAAATTGAAGATTTCCACTCTCTCCACTTTGGTCTCACAGATATGAATAGGAGTATTGTTGCGACTTCTTTTTCCTTTTTTTATTGCAAAGTAGAAGCGTTTAGCAACAACAGAAATTCAGCTACGAGGTGGCAGACTACAGAGCGGGGTCACCAAGTGCTGAGGTGAATGGTGCATAAACGTCACCAATGTTCTGTTGACTTAACAACCCTTCAACATACCAAGACATTTTGGACAGTTATATGCTCCCAACTTTGTGGCACCGGTTTGGGGAAGGCGGCCCCTCTTTGCTCCAGCATTCTTTCATCTGTACACAAAACAAGGTCCATAAAGACATGGTTGGGTGAGTTTGGTGTGGAAGAATTTGACTGACCCACATAGAGTCCTGACCTCAACCCCATCAAACACCTTTGAGATGAATTAGAACGGAGATTGAGAGCTAGGTCTTCATGTCCATCATCAACACATCAAAAATACTCTTCCGGATGAATGTGCAAAGATTCCCACAGACACACTCCAAAATCTTTTGGGAAGCCTTCCCAGAGGAGTGGCAGCTGTTACAGCTGAAAAGGGGGGACCAACTCCATATTGATGGCTATGGATTTAGAATGGGTTGCCATAAAGTTTCCTGCGGGTGTAATGGCCAGCTGTCCTAATACTTTTGTCCATATAGTGTAAAACTACTACCACTACTACTACTAGTAGTAATAATAACAATAATAATAATTGGGAAATATCATGTTTAGCTTAAAGTCATCTCTGGAATCACATTTTTGCATGCATTATTTTGTTACTTAAACTGAAGAATAATATGAGCATAGATTTTAACAAAGACGTATAATAGTCCTTCCTGGTTGTAAGCAACATGAAAGTTTAGGTTATGACATTGCACAGAATCCCAGAATTCGTGAACTGAAATCAAACGTTATTATTTTATGTGGCTTATTTCATAAAAAAAAAGAACAGACGGATGCATGCATATGATAAAAAGATAATTTGCAATATTTGTTTTATTTAATTGAAGGTTTATACCTTAAAATTTTAAGATCTTTTATGCTATGACGTGTTGTTTCAGTGGACATCATGCTTCTCTTTTTAGGGCCATTTGCCAATGTTTTTTTAGATGGATTACATGGTCGGGATTAAATATGTTTGGATCCACCTCTTGAGTACATGCGGTTACATATATATGTGGTAGATGCTATTAATGGCCATGGTGAGAGATTTTAAGAAATAAAAGTTTAAGATCTCTACTCATAATACAATGTCCCCTCTTTTCTTGCTATGTGTTTTAGTCTTTTTGAAGGCACTGAAATTCAGCTTAGACTTGTTTGCAGTATTTTAGTGGTATTTTTGTAGAGCATTTGACGTTATTTTTCAGGTAAGCATTGTCATTTGCGGTTCTGATTTGATTAATTTTTTTAATCACTACCCCAAATTGGGAGCCAAAACCCAGTGACACAGACTGTTTTTATAACCTTTATCTTTATTCCATCATAAACAATCAACTTGATAAGATGTATATTTTTGCCCATTTTTGTAAATTTTGTGATTTTCTTCTCATGTCAGTAAATCTTATCCTGGATTTGATGAAACACTTTTGTTTATTACAGAAATAAATAGTAACATAAAACTGATCAACAACCCCAGAGGCAAAACTAACAGTTTAGTTATATAATTTGAGCCTGTCTTCACACTAATTTAAAAAAATAGAAAATCAATATGTTGCGGTAATGAGTTTGTGACAATCACCCATGTAATCCCCTTTGCGTTAACTCTACATTAATTTAATTCAATGTATAAATATTTATTAATATAAATTTTAATATTAGGTATGATTAATCACGATTAATCACTGAAAACTGGGTGGTTAATTAGTAATATCTGTAATGAATTTCCATTCCAAATAAATGAACAACTCAGTATCAGTACCCAGAGCTGGGTAGTCATGACAACCCAGTGGTTAAACTGCATAACCCATGAACCAGGGTGAAAATAATGGGTGTCATCTGTCCAATATTTATTCAGCGCTGAACTGCCATTTAACCCAGGGGCCTGTATCAAAAAGTCAGAATTCTTATGCCGGATAACTTGTTGGATTTAAGGTAGTCTGGGTTCACTTAAATGAAGATAAAGTCCATTTAAACTGGTGTACCTTAAATCCTTAACCCAGCATTTTTCAGTTTGCAAACTGTGTCATGTGCTTCGTGGGACATGCTCCAGGGTTACCGTAATCCACATTGAAAAAGCACTCATGACAAATGGAAGTGTGCCTGCTTTCCTATGAAACCTTAAACATAGAGTATTAAAATATTAAAGAATCAGTTAACCATCATGCAATGTTTTCCAGGCAATTGCAGTCATAAAAACACACCATGCTGTGATGCCACTGGCTACATTAACAAGGCTGCCAATTATACTCTATAAATTAACACCGTCAGGACATTCTTTAGTCTGAAGTGTTTGTGAAAGGGCTTGTCACTGTCTGCCTCACATTCAGTGATGTTTAATAAGTAACCTGACAGTATAGATAAAGTCTAATCACTAAGACTGCAATCTTTATGGCTGTAAAACAGTTTCTATATTTCCCAGCTCTCACGTGTTTCTGGAAGTGTGCAATGGAAACAAATTCCTGCCAGTGTTGCTTTCGATAGATAGTTGGATAATGCTATCACTATGATGAAACTTGCCGAAAGTTAACCAAGACTTAACCAAAGAGCACAAGGCCAGTAACAAAAGTCTGGGCACGTGTTTACATCAGCAGGAACACTTGCGAGAGGTTATAGGTTCTGCCTTTCGTGGGCCAAGCCTGTGCACGGTATCAGCCCTTGTTCCCCAGACCACTCTAATTAGCTCATTTGAATACGAGAACTAATTTAAGACCCTGTGATGATAGATGAAGTATTATATTGAAACTGAATTAATGCCAAAAGTATTCAGTCATTCTAAGTTATTATTAAGGCCTTTCCATAAAACAGACTACTTTACTATTGGGGGTGGGGGGGTGGGGGGGGGTCATTTCTCTAAGATCCCAGCATTCTTCTAAAGCATACTGTAAAATATCATACTGAGAAGACAATGGTGTGGCAAGATTCTGTGAATTTTCCCATTAATTCTAACTTGGAATATTTCCAAAATTCCCCCATTTTAACTTCCCACGGAATGGAAATCATAAAAATATTGCTATTATCAACAATGACCTTTATACTGCTCAGATTTTGAAACCCAGCATTGAAAGATGTCTTGATGTGTGTGATCTGTTCACACTTGCTCAGGCTTATCCAGAAAAGGTTTACCAAAATTTAATCCCCATGGCCCTAATAAATACGGTTTGTGATCTTCCTTTAGAATAATCAGGTAATTAAAAAAATTAAACTATACTCTTTATGCTACAGTATTATGCACAAATATTGACATTTTCCACTGAGATCAATAAACGATCAAAAAAATCTTGCATTAAGGTTTTAAGGAGGAAGATTCCTTAAAAATATAAACAAAGGCCGAATTATGTGGATTCCCGTTCAAATGTTTTAATGTCAATTTGTAACGTTTTTACAATCTTCAATGTGTTTGTGAAGCAGACAAAGTCTAAATGCAATTTGCAAAGCAAGAATTTTGAGGAATGTGCTTACCTCGTATCACCTTTGCTATTCAATAAAAACCTAAAAGAAAAACTAAGTTTAAACATTCATAGGAAACAATCGCCATTTCTCGGGGCGTGACACAGACGGCCAGACATTTAGAACTCAATTTAGAACTTTTATTTGTAGTACAGAACCACAAGAAAATGCATAACACAGGTGGCAGGCTAGCGTTATAAACCGCATATCAGCATCAGGATAACAGGGTACAATTAAAGCTACCAGCTCATCTTACACCTGAGGTGTCTTCTGTGAGTTTCAGCCTTGCTTGATGTAATGTTTATATTGAACAGCCCCATTTATGCCACTTTGCCCCTGCTGTGTCATCTGTGAAGGCAAGGTCTGTCTGTTTAACATTATGCTCCCAACGCATCCTGCTCCTTTGTGTCCCAAAACAGGCTAGACTATGTGTACATTGGTAATCACTTAAATTGATAAAGTATCTAACAGGAAATGGGTGAAATCACTCAGTGGGGGGGGGGGGGGGGTTTAAGTAAAA
>JAODUD010000002.1:25552671-25567312 GCA_026784285.1 Stomatorhinus walkeri
CTTCCAAACTTTAAGAAATTTCTTGGTTGATCCTCTAAAGCAATACTTAAGTTTTTCCAATTTTAGATGTGTCATAACGCTCTCCACCCATTTTTGGTGTGTTGGGGATTTATTTGACTTCCAATGAACTAAGATTAGCCATCTTGCTAGCAACAAAGAGAAGGACACTGCTTCACAATTATCTGATGGAAGTGAAAGCCTATCTGGTAGCGGTCCAAATATGGCTACTGCTGGGTCTGGCTCTAGGTCCTTCTCACATATAAAACTTAATGTATCAAAAATCTCAGACCAGTATGAACGTAAAGCAGGACATGTCCAAAACATGTGTAATAGAGTGGCCTCCCCTTGTTTGCATCTGCAGCAAGTTGGATCCGTTCCAGGGTAAATCCTGGCAAGTTTACTCTTAGAATAATGCAGTCTATGTACTATTTTAAATTGTATAAGACCATGCCTCACACATACAGATGTGGAATGGATCCACTTAATTGCAGACTGCCAAGAGTCCTCTGAGATCTCAAACCCAAGATCTATACTCCATTGCTCCTTTAAATGGTCTAATGAGGGAGATGTCCTTCTTGAAATTACATCATAGATCAGAATTACATTTTTAAGGAATTTATTTAAAGTGCAAATGCATTGTATAATTTAGCCACCAAAAAGAGAGCTGCGGCTGCTGCAGCCAGGGGGGAGCCCACCTCCAGCAGCCTGTACCCCAGCCGAGGTGGCAGCCCTCACACAGAACCGTGCACGGCCTCTTATTGAGGGAGGAACATCCTCAGGCGTTGTCCTTTCCAGTCATGTGCAATCTTATGTTAAAGGTAGGTCTTTACTCTATTTCCCCTCTCTGCCTTGCTTTCTGTTAAATGTCTTAAACAAATATTCTAATGCATTACAGTGGTGGATGGTGTTCACTGTTGTAAATGCTTCCCCCAATAGGATATGAAAAATTAAATAAAAATGAAGAAATGTCTCTAATTGTCCTTTCTTGGGAAAAAAATACATAAATTAAATAAAATTACAACAGCATCAACCAAAATGTGTTTGTGTACACGTCTCTCACAGCTCTACCATCCATGTGGTCTTACACTGCTAGACCCTCTTCTCATCGCTCATCCTGCATCGTTATTGGCATACGCTCCTGCTGCAGTATTGCCACATTGTAGTAGCCTGTGCAGTTTTACATAATGTCACATGCTCTGTCAGGTGTAACTCTGAGATGCCGCAGGCAGTTAAACCTGGATTTTAACTGTCCAAATGTCATTTCAATGCGTGCCCTTGTCTTACAATGGGCATGGTTGAAATGTCTCTCTGCTGGTGTTGCAGGATCTGTATGGTGTGAGAAGAAAGGGTAGACATGGGTACCCTCTGCCCCCAAGCAGCACACTAGGAAAAATTCCTATAATAGAATGAACGTAGACACATTAGACTGTAGTATAATAAACAATAGTGTTACAAATAGTATATTTGTGAATTTTAGTTGACTTGCCTGAGGCTCTGAGCCAGTGAAGACTCACGAAAAATTCTGGCATCATGTACCGACCCTGGCCGTTTTGCCACAGTGTTTGAAATGAGATGTTCAGCAGTGCACACCATCTGAAACATTTTATGAAATGGTAATGATATACATTGATATTGTTGGACGACTACACTCTGATGTTTGATATGATTTGTGGTTTATGTAATCGAGCTATGTTGGACCTGCTGGAGCCTTTATCCTCATGTGTGTACAGTCAATGGCTCCAATGACATCAGTAAAGCCTGACAAATTAAATTCAGTTACTGATCAGGTAATGATTCATGTGCTGTAAAAGATGTTTAAAGATTCAGCATCATTAATTCCAAAGAAAGTCCCCTTAATGCCAATAATGCCTCTGTGGCCAGGAAAGGTAATGAATATATTTAAAAAGGACTTTAATGCGATGTAAACCTTCCTGATTTCACAGCACACTGTAGCTTTCCTTAAATGTTCAGCATCCCCCACACTGTACAGAAATGAACCTGGCAAAGTAATGCAAAGCGATACACATAGACTATGCAACCGTAAGGGCTTTAGAGTGACATATGTTCTTAGAAATGTAAGGTTTCAATAACTGACACATATATGTAACACTGCGTCTACTAAATCTATAGCACTCGTCTATAGCAACGGATCTATCCTGGGCTGAAGTACTTGTGGAACCTGTTGCCTTAAAGCTCTATCATTAACTGGATTATGAATAACCGGCCACGCCATGGTTATTCATGTAAAAGCCTTCAATGTACTCCTCGTCATTTTATACTTTCTGAGTAATTGGAATCGCCTGCATGTAACCTGTAATAAATTTATATTGGAGGGTCGATGTGTGTGAGAGAGGGAGAGAACGGCAGCAGAATAATCCCAGCCCCGCAGAATGTTGTGCTGTCATATTCACCAAGCTAAGCTAAGCTAAGCTTCACAGCTAACCTGCCATGGAGCAGGCTTGTCCAAGAGCACATGTTGACATCGTAACCAAATGGAGCTTCAGGTTAGCCTCGTTTGTGGAACCGAATTTGGAAAAATTAATTTGTCGAAATAAGCCTGGCTTTTGAGCTTAGCTCGCTTCGTGGAACAGCCCCCTGGTCCACTGTTGGATCGAATGTGTACTGGACATTGGCTTTTATGTTATTCTGCAAGGAAGAGAATTTGTACTCTCAAGTTTAAAGTTTAAATCATCGCAATGTCACTTAAGTTTTATTGTTCTTTAATCAGAAAGGTTTTGTGCATTGTACCAGCATTTATAAACAGAAATACTACACAATACAAAAGGAGGAGGGGGACATTTCACCTCAATCCAAAATATATATAAATCAGGTTAATTAGATTACACATGGACACTAGAGCTGAAATTCGAGTACTATGAAGAAAAGATTGAATAAGCTAGAGTTAATATTTGACATTTATTTATTTGGCAGGCTGCTAGGCTAATAAAACTGAACGAAAAGTATATATCTAAAGTATACTGCATTTGCACTTATATAGCAGATGCTTTTCCTTGAAGTGGTGTACAGGCAAGGATTGGCTGACATTATCTGTTTATAGCTTCTCCCACACTGTCCCCTCAAGGGAAACAGCAGCAGGAGGTTGTGTGAATCCTGTCATCAGTCGGTCATACTGCGAAGGTATAAGCATCAGTGTTCTTCTAAAATGTAGACTGTACAGAAGTCAACAGAAGATGGAGTGGGATACAGAGGCCAGAATCCATTCTCATGGTTCCATCAAAGTTAATTATGGGTAAGTGGGTGGGATTTCACCTCCTGTGGCTTTTACCTGTCTAACACAAGGTTTTATAAAAAAAACCACAGGCACTATAAATAATGAGTAAGATTGTGAACACGTAGATGGCATTGTTGGACCAGAAGGCAAACAGATACATAGTCTTCTCACAGTAATCTGGATTCCGAGGAGATTCATAGTTTGGTGGGAAAATACTGTAAACCCAGACACTGCCTGTAAAACAATCAACACATAAATTTAATTTTTAAAACTGATAGTACAAGAGGGTGATTGTGTGCTGATTAACAGCAGGTCTGCACTATTTTCTTTGCTTGACATCAGTTTTCAATCATTAGTTTCTGCGTCAAGGTGGATTTTCACACACCCACCCTCATAAAATACCCCCCCACAACTCTGCAGCTCTCACCTGTGATCAGCCAGCAGACAGCAAACAAACACAGCAGGTAACAACAGGCAGTGCTCAGCCTCTCTGCGACTGGATTGTTGCACTGGGTGCAGAATTTGCTGAGATAGTACTGCCCCTGTAGCAGTAAACCGACCAAGCCGAACACCAGCAGATAGATGGGGATGTAGGGCTGCTTGGGACAGTCATAGATGTGCAAACTCCCTGAGAGGAAAGAGTGCATCCAACAAATAAAGGTTGTTGTTAAATGGGTATCACTAGATCAGTAAGACTTACTCTTACTATCACCGGGAACTCAATGCTCACCCAAAGCAATCATGGAAAGAGGGAGGAGACCCGGCAAAATGCTCATATACCCTGATGGAAAGAGAAAGGTGAAAGCTTTGATGGTGCAGGTGAGAGGGAGAGGACGTGTCTTCTGCAGGGAAAAGTGGAATACCTGTCCAAGATGACTTTCCGATGTAAAAAGCATTTCCCACCGGCTCCATTTTTGGAAGCAACTCTGCACCTGAAGCAGAAAGCAGTCCAATCATACCGGAGTCACAAGAAACGTCCAAACTGCAAAGCGTCATCTGCATGCTCTACTGCTTTGGAGGCTGACAGCCAATCAATGGACTTCATTAGAATCGAGTCAAAATGAGCTGTAATTGCTTATGGTATCCTTATATTTCAGATACAGGTTCTGAGTTAGATGACTTACGTATTCCATTATCATCACCTTCGTAAAAAGTAAAAGCAAAAAAATTACAATGTTAAAGACTTGTGTTTTAATGCCAGTGTTCACCAATAATGTTATACATAAGCAGTCAATCTTCACACACATCAAATACTTAAAACTGGATGTTTACTGACATACAGGATAAAAAAGGATCACAAATCAATAAATAGTTACTTCAACAACTATTTTAACTAATAAGTATATTTTCAAAACAGTAGCATTTTCATATCAATTTTTCTGAATTACATGCCTAGGCAAGGAATATAGCACCTTTAACTATGTGTGAGAACTCATAAGACAGTCCATAGTACTATGTAGTGAATATGCTGGAAACCAAAAATAGCATATGAATAAGATTGCTTTAATTTTACTAGAATTTGAATCCTACCATTGGTAAGCTGTTGTCGGGCTGCACCTGTGTCACTGCAACTGAAGTGAGATCTCACTTCCCTTACCTGTTTGTTGAGCAGGGTGACGTCGGGCTGATCCTGTGTTACTGCAGCTGAAGTGAGATCTCACCTGTCCAACCTGTTTGGTGAGCAGTTGCAGGAGGGTGTAAGCACTTGCGTCTTCAGCTACAGCCTTTATTCACAGTGCCGTGAAAGTACCTAGTTCTTATCAAGCATTATAGATTCAGAATCAATCAAATCGTAACCCTGACAAGCCTTGTGACCAAACATACACATTTTATTATTTCCACTTTCATATATATATGTCACACTGGACCATGGATCATGGTTTGTAATGCAACTTAGGGGGCAAAAGGGAACTTTATTTTTGACTGAACTCAAAAGAACTAGAATGTAAAGGGACAGTGAGGGGTCTAAACAAAGGCAGGCAAGTAACACAAGAACTAACTTGAACTAAGCATGAGGGCTTAGAGCAGGGATCACAGCAGGTCCCATCAAACAGGGACGAGACCGTGGGCAGGGACATTTACACACAGATAACGAGATCTCAACAAGGGACAGGTATCGGCTATTAAGAGGGACTTAGAAATACAAGGAACACAGGAGATACAAAGACTACAGGACATAAATACAAACTGAGCACATGCAGCCACAGGTAACCGGGAACAGAGGCACTAAAGGCAAACACAAACTGCAGGATGCAAACACAAAGAACATGATTTAATGTGTGGTTTATAAAAACAGAGTTACGGGGCACACATGCTTAAAAATGAGGAAGACCCATGCCAAACTCACAGCAGTATGGGCTGCATGGTTCACAGTCACGTGCTCAGCCTGTTCATCCACAGGGCACCCAGGGAACAAGGGAAACTGTGAGGAATTTGACTGGGGCAAGACCTAGTAGAACATATGGAGCAGAACAGGATGACCAGCAACACCAGCTGTACAACAAAGAGAGCAACTTGGTTTATCTGAAAAAATGTTTATTTACCCATAATATACTGGAAAACGCACATTCATTTGTTTACAGATTAAAAAAAAATCTAAGATGTTTCTGGGATCTCAAAACTTGTCAGGTTGGTGGGGACGCTGAACATTTTTTAAAAATGAAACTTTTAAAAGTGGTATGTGGGATAAATCGGGATGTTCATGGGAAAATGTGGAACAATGTGATATCAGGCCCATAATTACAGTCTTCATATTTTTTACAGAATCTCAGTCAGGAACCATTGAAATAGTACATTTTGATTATAACAGGGTATTTCGATTTGACATAGGTCTCTAAATATCAGCTGCGTCCTCAAGAAGGATCATCAGAGGCTGAGCGGTATCTGTAGTGCATTACAGACGAGAGCATTACAAAGCATTCATAATGCATAATAAACATCTCTATGCTGTTGTGCCATATGAATGCATTATCAATCGTTATGAATGTGTTTAGAAATAACTAAAAACATTGCCTTAAGTAAAGTTTTACCGTACTGTATTGCACACTATTGTTAAAACTCCACTTCTGCACTTTCTCAGTGCTATACTACCTCTTTTTGCACATCCTTCCCCAATGCACAGTCATTGTTTATTTTACTTCCTACATTGCATTGTGTTTTGTTTTTATGTGCAAATAAAAAGTGACATGCAAAGTAACCTAATAGTCTATGAACCTGTTAAATGCTCTGTAGACACTTCCTCTCTTAAGTTTTATGTACCTTCCACGGACGCACATCCCTGCTACCGTCACAATGACCCCACGGTCAAATGTACATTTAAAAAATTCAAAATCTTTGCATGATATCATGTGTCATGGTCCGTCCGTCCGAGCCTCGTGTGTGCCACGCCCCCCTCGCTACCCTGTGTTCTCCCCCCGGCAGCGGCTGCCCGCTCTCAAAGGTAAGGGCCAACCTTTGGCCGCTCGTCGAGTGCGTCTCCATATTGCGTGATCGCAACAAGAGAAGCAGGAAGCGGAGTATTCAATTCCGATTGGGCTCACCTACCTCAGTAACCTAGAGTATCCAGATGAAGACCCGGAGACGGAGTTTATAATCGCCGTCGGGCTCGCTGATCTCCGCTCCCGGGAATGCCCGGAGGACGGAGAATTCCCGGTCCAGGAAGCAGTACTGCCTCCTGAACCTAAAACTAAGAAAAGGCGGAAGGGTGCGGCAGTGCCTCCCCGCTCACTTGCTGAGTCGCCCGCCTGCATTCCTGCGGAGCCGACGCCCCCTGCACGCCTCTCGCTGTTCTCCCTTTGTCTGCCTGTCTGCGTTCCCCGTCTTTTGTCAGCTTATATCTTGGTTGATGCCCCTATGTCAGTTCCCTCTCTGTCCTGTTCTCTGTGCCTCGTTAACCTGTTTTCTGGTTTTGTTTTCCAGGTCCGGTCTGCCCGCGTCTCGTCTCGTTAAACGGTCCAGAGTTTAGTGAATTATAATTCTTATTGACGTGTGACCTTTGCTGCATGTCGTGATTGCATGATTTTTCCCCTTGGTCAGTAGATGACATGAGAATCGAATTCCCCCAACAAGCTTATTTACATTTCTAAGCGCAAAATCCCAGAAAATATTCGGTGGGACAAATACCACTGTTTTGAATACTGTGTGGAATGTATCTCACCTGTCCCACCCATAAGTAATGCCTATGTAATACTTACAAATGATAAAGGATTATAGGCAAGGCTTTGGCATTTCCTAGCATTCCCCTGGGCTTTGACCCTCTTTGGCCTCAGAGAAAAAGGAACCAGCTCTCTATCCATCCTTATCAGCCCTACTTGTCAGCCTGGGAATCCCCAAGGGACTGCGAGGAAATTCAGTAAAGTGCCTGCTAATCTTCACCCCCACACTGGGGCTAGGTGGCTAGGTGCTGTGCATTGAGAGAAATGGGAACACTGTGGTGATTCTGGATGGCGAGAATATTAAAGCAAATGATACTGCAGTCATTAATTTTCTTAGATTCACTTTCACAGACAAAAAGAAAAAAGATAAAACTACAGGAAACAGGGTGAAAATATGAAATCAGCTCAACTCTGGTGGAGAAATGGCCCAGTTATTTGTATTGACCATAATAATTCATAAATAATTATTAGAAAAAGAAAAAAAAAGTACAAGAAGCACAAGAAAAGAACTATAAAATAGGACCAACTCCATACACTTTAGAGAAAAAAAGATGGTAGAGAAACAACAGCTAGACAGATGTCTCTTCATCCAGTGGCCTGAGCAGAGACCTGGGGGTGGACTGTGAATGGGACAGCCCCCCCTGCACGCCACCCCACCCAACGTTGACTTAGATGGTCCAGTTGAATCTACCGATCGTCTGCCTCCTCCCGAACAACCACAAGTAGATGAACACGAAGATGCAGCCCAACAACGTCGCCCCCAGACCCATGTACATCAAAGTGGACGTCCAGAAGGCGAACTGGTACACGGTCTTGTTGCAGTACGGCAGCCCGGGGACCGTCTGGTTGTAATTGGCGGGATAAATGGAGTAGATCCATACGTTTCCTGAGTGAACAGGAAGAAAATATTAACCATTAAGATGCTGGAGTGTGAAAAAGAATCAGTGCACCGGATGTGTTTGGCATCAGTGGTATCTCTACTTTAATCCCAGAAGTCATTTCTGAGGGTTAAACATGATTCGGTTTATCGTTTCATGTCACATGACTCAGTCTGATCCTTTCATAATTACATGTTCCAGCCATGGTACATATATAAATATGTAATATTTAACATTCCTCGTAGAAATAATGCCTCAAATTTTCTCTTACTTTGATGAATTTTCGTGCTAATAAAGGTACTCAGACGGTGAGCATACTGTAAATTTATTTGTGAGCAGGGAAAATCGAACGCATTTTTATTTAATGTTAAGTGAGTTACACGCAAACGTAGAAAGCGTTTCACTGCTTGTGTATGTTCACACCAAACGCCGTTCGGCACCGTCACACCTGTGATGAACCAGCAGAAGTAGAAGGTGGTCAGCAGGGTGCTGGCGGTGCCACACAGGCCGCTGACTGAGCTCCAGCCCCGCTCCTCATTTCTGCGGGTGCAGGGCAGGCACATCATGCCCATGACCAGGCCGGAAATGCCAGACACCAGCAAGAAGATGGGAATGTAGCGTTGCTGGGGACAGTCGTTCAGATACGCTGCCCCTGCGTGGAGGGAGGCCACACATTCCCACTGTTACCCAGGTTAACCTACTTATAGGTATAGCAGCTAGGGTCCCAAACCAACAACCATCCATCCATTTCCTATACCCACTTGTCCTATATCCTATACAGGCTTGCAGAGTTCTGGAGCTACAGGCACAAGGCAGGAATAACTCAGGATGGAGCCCAACCCATTTCATACCACACTCACACTATTCACGCCAACAGTCCATTTAGGCAGCTCCAGTTAACATTGGCATGTGTTTGGACTGTGGGGGAGAAACCAGAGGAAACCCCACACAGAGCCAGGATGGGGACGCGAAACCTCGTCCCAGAGATGTGAAGCAACAATGCCACCTGCTGCCTGAAGTGCTTTACTGCAGCAATACTTACCTACAGCAATCTGAGCGAGAGGAAAGGCCGTCATGAGAACTTTGAAGACAACTACATGGTGAGAGAAACAAGGGAGACAGACAGATACAAATAGGTCTTTCAGTCTCCATGGACAATGAACTGACTAACCAACATATAGGCCTATCAATTATATATTACTATAAATCACTAATGACTACATTAACTCTATTCACTTTGTAAGTAACTACATGCATCTGTTACAAATGTTCTCATTCCCGCTACACAAATATGCAGCTAGATACATGAGATGGACACTATAACATGACGTCAAATAAAACCGCATTAATAAAATAATTAATCTCGTTAAATGGTCTTGAGTTTAGTGAATTGTAATTCCAGTTTCTCGTAGGCCTAATTGTTATTGATGTGTGACCTTTGCTGCATACAGTCTGTAAAGAATATTTTTGCAAGATTTATTTAAATAGGCCTAGATGAAGCAACATGAAAGCAGGTGACGTAGGTAACCTACCCTGTACTGGTATGTTGACCTGCGACTGGTTGTCGGCGCTGCGCAGTAAATTACCGCTCTCCTCCATGGAGAATGACGCTGAGCGTGCCTGCAGGGGGGGCAAAGCAAGCGAGTAAATGGGGGACGAATAGCGCCCAGGAAAGGGTTCAGTCACTGGAATGAGGTTCAACTCACATTTGAGGGCAAGTGCTGAATTTCAGCAAAATAATATGATGCAAAAATGCTGTCAAAATGTCATATTTCTCTAAGTTATTATTTTTTTTACAAAGGTTTCTCACGATGGGAAGGATTATAACATTTTCTGACTGTTCTGTTCCAATTCATATTGGTCACTTTGTCGATTCTTAATGATTTAGTGCAGTAACTGATAAACTGGGCTCCTCGTAGGTTGATAGAGAGTATGTTGACAATAAATAAAATATGAAAACAAAACCGCCGAACTACCAGTAAATAAAACAATTAACTGCTGTTAACAAACGTCCACAGTAACCACTGAGCTCATAAAATTTTTCAGGTTGCTTTGTTGTGAAGAGCTCCTGTCTTTGGGCCAGTCTTTGCATCTCTGCCACGCTCTATTTAGACCTGAAGTAACTTAAGACATGCATAAACTAAAATCCGTTTTTAACCCTTTAGCCGACAATGTTGTCTGGTTTAGGTTTGACCGTAAAAGATCGTGCATAAAATTCTCTAAATTTCTCACCGACAGGTGTCGAATCGGGGATATCGTACCTAAAATACTTCTAAATCAGCTGATACTTATTAAAACGTGTAAATCAAGCGAGCTGACGTCCCCGTCGGTCACGCCTCTGCCCCCCCGGATTGTTCGAATTCTTTATTGGGGTGTGCGACATGTACGCATTCTGCTCCAGCACTATGCGAGACTCACGGCGCCGATGAACCCCGTCTGTAGCGGGCTCAGCGGATAACCGGCGACACGGCGACTTGCGAGACCAGTGGGAAGGCGACTCAGCTAACCTAAAACAATTAGCCTATTTTAAATATTTTAAGTTAACATCCAGTGCATCGCTGGTAAATAATAATAATAATAATTAATAATAATAGCAATGTATATAATGGCTAAAAATAATGCACTCACCGTAATGAAATACGCAATAGTATATCCTAACTGTCGAAATTAACGGTAAAAATGTTTATCCGTAAACAACTAATATCAAGCTGCAGATTGCGTCATGTTGTTATACATCTTATACTAGCATTTGGACATTTACTTCACTGAACAAAGGGAGCTCTTAAAAGATTAATTTATTAACATTTTATATTCACCACATGTTTTAACCGTTTTACTTCAGGGTTATATAAAATCTCACTTAAACGAGCAATTTTAATAGTGGGAAGCATCTATTTATCATTTTTAAAATTAATTTACAGTTTTATTAACATTTTATTAATGACCCGTCGTGTTTAAAATGACTAGCATCAAATACTCAATTAGGTTCAGTCATAGTATGCAGATATATTTCGAAAAATATAATGTAATTTTGACACCAGTTCCCCAGCGAGGAAAGCAAAAGCTGGGGTTAAAATCATTAAACACCCATTCGGTGCGATGACTTCCATAAGAATATTCCTTATTTGTAAAGTTAACGAATTACCCCAAACTGTGAAGAATAAGACCCGCATTCGTTTACAATTTTTAGAGTTCAGAGAGTCGACATTACGCAATGAAAAATGTTCTTACCTTTGGTACCAAGGACAACTTGTAAGCAGGTGAAAAAGAAAAGAAATAGACACAATACAAAAATGCCCGGAAAAACATAAAATGAAGATAATGATGTGATGGCGGAGTAGGAATGCACAGTTTGCGCTAAACTCGACGGCGCTGCGCACATTTCCTTACAGCGCGAGACTGTGCTGTAAGGATCAAGGGGCTTAAATTATACAATGCAGGTCCTTTCTTAATTCAACAGTTGACAAAAAAAAGTTCAGCCTGTTTTTTGATTACAAACAATTAAAATTAAAAATGCATAAAACGTAGCTGTCGCTTTGCTGTGCATATCTGCCAATAGACCAGCTAAAGGGGGAGTAAAGCCGCTGTCTAATCTGACAATGCTGCCCTGACTATCACTGTTTACATTTTTTTGTTTTACCAAGCCTATCATTTGCTATTCGTCAGGAGTATGACTTCGTGGATTCGTGTATCTAATCAAAGTTTAAAAACAATGACCGGGTTACTGGTTTAAAAAGTAGCTTTATACTAACAGAGTTTTGTCTTGTCACCCAAAACCCGATCGAAGCCCTTACAGCGGGATTTAGCGCTGCTGGAATTTCCCCGGCCCGCGTGAAGGCCGTAGCCGGACTTTGGCGGATTAACGCAGGGGTGCGAAAAACATTAAAAAGGTCAATGCTTACAGTGGTAAGTGTTTTAAACCACAGCAGCACGTATTAAATAGGTTCAGTAGATCTTGTGTAACTGTAAGGAGTGAAATATAACATTATGTAGGCTACGTAAAAACGCAAATTAAATAACTAAGGAAGCGTTACTTCTACCGCCAGAAACAGGAAACGATATATGTTGCAAGACCCCCAACCAGTGATTCTCTGCTTAAATATTATATCATCTGCATCACTTTGGATAAATATATCAGCTAAACAAACAAATGCTGATAGCAGGCAGGTACACAGCATTTAAACTGATAATGAGAAGACATTTTCAAATGCTTTGGAGAACTTGTTTTCAAAAGCACGTTTTTATTTTATTTTATTTAAAAATGTGGTACAACAATGCACAACCAATGCAATGTGTTTGCAGAAAAAAAATGTCAGTATTAAATATGATAATCATCTGCAAGACATGTAATGTTTTCGCTTTGTCTGACCAGCAGAGTGGTGTAAAAACACACATACATTCAGCACATATACAAAACACACCCTTGGCTTATATTTCCTGAAATGGCCATCTGTTAGATACATTGCCCTGCATGCTGCTGTTTCAGCTGTCAGAAAGTCAGCATATCCTGAAATACCTGACACTGTCCCTTCAGCAGTGTTGCGACCTTCTCTGCCGGCATATTTCAGTTAAAATATGTTATGCTGCATTCAAGTTAAACCATGAATTACTTATTCATATGCTGCTCTAGCTGGTTATGATATTGGTCTTTTTAACGCTGTAGTTTTAATATATAATAATACTCATCCTTTATGTCGTCTTAAGCTCTGATGATTTCCTGCATGGATACTGTCCTGCTTATTGTTAGCTGAGTGTTCTTTTATTTTTTATATTTTTTATTGAATATTTCCTTGTTTAACATGTGCACTGATTTATGTGGAACCCACTGCAGGATCAGTCTATCTGTCCAGTAGGGGACACTAATGGGACCCACCGATCACAGATCAGTCAGGCATTGGCTGGAAGAAGTGTCCACATAGATGCATCCGTGGACACCAGACTGCCATTGGTTGCCTTGCAAGTCAATCACCCGTTTGCGGTTCTTCTCGTTGTCGCTGGTTTGCAGCTGCACTTTGCCCAGTAAGCAATCCCATAGTCGTCCTTGGCGCCATATCTGCATGCGTACATGAACATGGTGAAAGAGTGCTCAGCAGGACTCAACTGCGAGAAGCCAGTGCAGAGTTACAGCTTGGCTCTGACCTCAATGCGGATGTGGGAGTCAGGCTGCCTCCGGTAGAAAATGGCCTTGGTGTTGAACTCGGGGTTGCTATTCTGCTTGAAGATGCGGGTCTTTATGGTTTTGTCCTCACAGTGTATGACAGCATAGACGTCAGGGGCTGCAGCAGTAATGCGACAGGAGAGTCACTCAGAAATATACACGTGGTGGTCACATAAGCTGGGGTGGGTGACAAATGTGTATATAATCACATACGCCAGTAACATGGATATAGGACAGAAGCAGAAGGAATAAGGTGACCATTAACTTTCAGTGTGAATAATACACACAATTTTCTAGTCATCATTAGCACTGAATGTAGTCTGTTTAGCCTTAGTACTGCACACAGTCTGTGGCTAAGATTAGCATTAGCACAACACAGGGTCTGCTGTGAACGTTAGCATTAGCATAACACATGGTCTGCAGTTAGAATTAGCATAGCGTTAGCAGTACTGCAAACAGTTTATGGCTAGCACACATTCAATATTAGCATTACTGCTGGAGGCAGCTTTTGTTAGCACATAGTTAATGCTGCATATATATAGTTTGACAGCATTAGCACTGTGGAAAGTTTATGGAAAGTATTAGCATTAGGACTGCATACAGTGAGTGTTTAACTGTTCGCACCTATACATTTAGGTAGACTGAGGCCAGATGCCCGCCGCAGGTGCACAGTGGTTACCATGGTGGCCGGGTGCCCCCAGCACTGCCTGACGGAGGGCGCAGGAAGCTCGTCTGTCAGCTCCCTGAAGGAGACGGTGAATGGGGATGGTAAGCATGTCGAAGCAAGGAGGAGAGATCACACTGGCGAGGTGAGAAGGTCAGTGAGGTGATGTACCTCAGGCGGATGTGGGAATGCGACATGACCCTGAGGAGGAAGCGGCCCGTGGCCGCAGGCTGGAAGGTGGTGGGGAGCAGGGCGTAGCGGCCGGGTCCCAGGGTGACGCGCAGGGCCACACTGCGGGAGTCCATGTACACGGAGCTGGCAGCCTGCTCCCCCAAACACCGCACACGGGTCTCCCTGTTCACCTCCACCTGAGCCAACGGGAGATGGAGGGCGAGGGCAGGGTTGCAGATCCAAGCTCTACTCTCACGGTATCACATTCTCTGTCTGTCCCACTCACCGGACATCTCATTCATAGAACGGTATGTATTAACATCAGCCGATCACAACTGGGCCTTGTGCCCACTGCGGACTGGGATGGGCTCCAACCCCCCCCCC
>JAODUD010000002.1:25577194-25587462 GCA_026784285.1 Stomatorhinus walkeri
ACTGACACTCAAGTCTCTCAGTGGGCCGTTCCAGCCCCCTCCTTAACCCCCTCACTGCCAACCTGCTGGCAATTACTCCTGCCAATTTTATTCTCGGCAAAGTAGGCAGCATCATTCTATATTAATAGAAATACTTGTTGATACTGATGTCACTCACCTAGATAAGAACCTTCCAGAAACCTGAAAACATGGATCTGAATCTGCTTTCACTCGTGTAAACAAAGAGTGGCTTGAAATGGATGATTTTCACGATGAAGGTGCAAATGTTTGTCTCAGAAAGTGCTGGGTTTGAGTATTCAGGTCACAGTGAAGACACATTAGAAGCACCCAGGTTTTTGGCCGCTGAGGTATGAAGCGTATCCTTTGACCTGGAATTCCCCCTCCTGACCCTCCGCTATCCGCACATCTCACGCTTGCTTATCACCTTCCCCTCTCGCATGACCCTGCTGGGTTTCATCATTCAGGGCCACTGCGCTTGGTCAGGGAGGCAGCACACACTCCGCTGGGGAGGCCCGAGGGACAGTGGCTTTCTAAAGGCGGTCACACTCGTAAGGATCAACGCAGAGGCAGCTGTGCCCGATCCTGGGCATCTTAGGATGGTCAGCTGTTTAGTGCGTTTCTGATGGGTATTAATACAGTTTCCAGCAAACACGACAAATTCACCTTCCATTCCCGCATTTCCAGTACGGCGCCCACTGTGAGCTGGGAGTGTATACCGGCAAAGATTCCTAGTGGAACAGAGACGGAATGCCAGTCCACACGCTGACTGCTGAGATACTGATTCCCCCTAACAGCGTGTTTCTGGACCAGCAGACATCACTCTGCTGACCCTGGCCTTTGAATCAGGGGCCACAAGCACATAATCCTAACAGGCCACCCCTGTGCTGCAGGTCAAGAGATACGAAAAGACCAGGAATCCTGCTGGGGTTCAAATCCAGCCAATCATCTTTCAAGGCTATCTGTCTTACGTTTAGAGACCAACCTATATTTGTACATGAAAGTTCTGAAATGGCAGAAAACATGAATAAAAACTGATGTTGGCATAAAGAATGTTCAGTTGATTAACCTAAGACATTAAGTAGATGTTTTTGAGTTTCACATTTGCGTCAGAGAGGATTAAAAAAAACATATGACCAATAGGCATTGATTTATTAACCATGATTAATGATTTATCTTCTCTTCCTGCAGTAAAGACAGCAAATAACCCCATACAAAAATCAGCTTTATTTGAGAATATAAAAAAAACAACAACAAAAACACTGTCAGAGCTAGAGGAGGGGACCACATGCCTGTGGGCGTGGCTTACAGAGAGAGGAGGGGCATGAACCCACCCCGTACCGTATTGCCATACCACTCTCCCTCAAATAGTCCTTCATGGCTCCTCAGTGTCCCGCACTCTCCTGCTCTCCTCATCCCTCTCTCCACCTCCTTAGGTCCTCCTTAAAGTCAGCTCCTCTGACACTCTGGGCACTCCTTATGCCTTTTAATATAGACCCATTCTTTAAAAGTCTCATTGCTGTGTCCCCCCCCCCGCCCCCCCATTCCATAAAACTCCTGCTCCGAAGTCGTCTCTGACCTAAGGAGTCTTGGATTTGCAGAGTTTCCTTCGTCGGGTTCAGGATGGTGTCGATCTACTTCTCCCCCCTCTCCCCATCGCCCAGGAAGGTGCCCCCAGTCAGTGGCCGCTAGCCCCTGGGGAATCTGAGCGGTCCGTTTTAGAGGAGGAGTCAAGCATGGGGGCGGGGCCCGAGGAGGCAGGCGAGGGCGATGTCAGGCTGGTGCCCTTGGTCTCTGACGCAGCCGACGGCAGAGACACCACGATGTATTTCTGAACGGGCCGGGACCCCCCCGCCCCTGTGGCCGCCGCCCCGACACTGGCACCCCCATGCTCCAACTTCACCAGGGGCTGCATGGTGGAGGCGGAGCTGGGGGCAGGGCTTGTGATGGGGGAGGTAGAACGGGCCGAGCTTAGTGTAATCACCTGTGGAAAGGAAACAAAGATCGTGATGGTGGATATTTCAGAGAGAATTCCACTGAAATTTTCATGTACCTTTTTTTTCTGTCATTCCACTAAAATGTAGCTAAAACTGCAAGTGCAAAGCTGCCCACACTGAGCACCGGAGTTTGTCACCATTTCACTCTTCACCATCTACAGAAAACGTGTTTTTTCCCTAAGCGGTGAAATTAGCCTCCCAGTGTGTCATGTGGTTGCGATTTTATAGCACCATAGACTCATGGGAAACTGATCATCAGAAGGATCAGAGGTGCCCCCCGTTTAAACGAGTTAAAGCAATAAACTCCGAAATGCGTTCGCATATCCCTGGCGATGCGCTATGAATACCTGCTGCGTTGTGGCCGCTGCGGCGCTCGTCGACATGACGATGTACTTGGTTGCCGGGGGTGATGGCTGGGTGGGGGTCACCGGCCGGGCTGACACCAGGGTTTGGACAGGCAGGGTGAGCGAGCTGGGCACCTTGATGATGTTGGGCGTGCGAGGTCCAGACACACCTGAGACCCCTCCCTGTGACAGAGTGAGGGTGGGACGGGGCTGGGGGTGGGGAATGGGGGGGGCGGCGTCATACTGCGGGTAAATCTGCAGCCCACTTTTGTAAAAAGCTAAGTGAACTCAGGCAAGTAACTAATAAATAACAAATCCTGTCTGTTCTGAGAGAAGCTGTTGTGTTTTTTTATGCCGAAGTCTTAGGCAATCAAAGAAAATATTGTTTATTCTTTCATGTTGGTGTAAATCTATGACATTTATGTCTATCAAAGCGTGTTAGCTTAGCCATTGCAGGATTTATCGCAACCATCCAATGTATCCCAGTCGGCCTATTTGTTGACTGGCTAATCAATACCCTATCAAGTTAACTAATTAAGTTAATTAATTAACAGTGAAATTTAACAAGCACTTGGAAAGGCTGAGGTGCCCCGGAGGAGAGGTTTGGGAGCTGAAGTGATGCTCATCTAGCCATCCAACAAGATATCAGTAACTTTCTGAGGAACAGAAATATGCAATACTGTTCATTTGCACATATTCTAGTGTGTTTTTTCCACACTTACTACCCTGATAAGTAGCTCTGAATGTTTGCTTTCATAGCCTGAGACTTTTGCTCAGCGCTGCACTAGTGGCAGCAGGTGACGGGGCAGGACGGGACCCCCACCTGTGTGATGGTCAGGGTGGTCCGGTTGACCTGCTGGGCCTGCAGGGCTGCCTGGGCCCGGGCCTTCACCACGTGTGAGCACAGCATGGGTCCCAGGTAACCGTAGTCCGTGCGGTACTGATCCGAATTGTCGGGGAGCGGCCGGGTCTTGGCGATCACACTGGCGCAGTGTTTCTGCGGAGGCAACAAACACAGGGGTCCATCTCTCGTCGTGGCGCCGCGCTCCGCTGGGACCGGACTGCGGCCGTGTGCTCGCACGCGCTCACCAGCAGGAGGCTCTGCACGTGGTCGGCCCCGATCTTGTCGATGTTGGAGACCACCGCCCCCTCGCTGACCGCCTTGATGCGGCTTCCTTCCACGGGCAGCCGAGGAATGATCAGCGTTTTGATGACCTGCTCCGTGGGAAAACAGGACGGGTCAGGACACCTCGAAGGGGTGGGAGGGGGGAGGGTATACCAGGGGGGAGCAGGGGAGGCACTAACGTCAGGGCCGAGCTCGGCCAGTCCCGCGATGCAGCCGTAGCGTGTGGTCCACTGCGTCTTTTCGTCCAGGAGGCTCTGAAGTGCACAGACAGGAAACGCATGTTCGCATCGCCCCCAATGATTAGGCCAGGCAAGAATCTATCTCTGCACCTCCATAGTTCACTGAGGGTCTACTGAGGATGCTGATGATAGCATCCTACTTTCTATTCACTCCAAAAACCTTCTGTGCTAACCTCACCATTCCCTGTATGTCTGTGTCACTACATTCCTTAATATCATCTACCCATCTCCTCGCTGGTCATCCTCTACACTAACTAACATTACCCACTTAATCAGACTATCATCTCTCATTCTACACGTGTCCAAACAATCCCCGGTTCCTTTCTCATCTGATTTGCCCAGGAATGAACCTTTCTGTCTTTTGTTTTTCCAGGCTGGTACCAGGTAACAATCAGAGACCGCAAATAATTGGAAGCTAATTGGCTAACTGATGCAATAGGTGTATTTAAGTCCATCACAGATAGGGGGCACTATATCTCATTAGCAATATTTGAAAAGTTACCCTTGTACCTTTCCAAGAGGAGGGCAGTATATTCCGTCATGGCAAGCTGAAGGTCTGTTTAAAGGCGATGGCCTTAAAGGGGTGAGGCTCCCTCGCTCACCTTGGTGAAGGTCTTGGTGATGCGTGACTGGATGTTGTTGTTCGTGGTGCTGAAGGTCTTGCAGCTCTGGGCCATCAGGCGAGCGGCGAAGTCACGCAGGGCCCAGTGGTTGTCCATGTCAGGCCGGAGGCACAGCTGCTTGCTGACGATGCAGGTCACTACTGCCGGGATCAGCTCGTGGAGCTGGGGGGGGGGGGCGGGGGGGCAGGGGTAGGGACAACCCAATCAGTCAAAATCTGATAGGCGGGTGAACAAAGCAAGACTGCTGCTCATCACCGGGGCTAATCGGGTACTGAAGACGAGTAGCTATGTCTCTGCTGAAGGCCTTAGCTAAGGATGAGAGCTGAAAGCTCTCACTGAGCGTGCTCACTGAGCGCTTCCGTAGTCACGGTGACGGTGATGCTTCATAAACTCACATATTTCTCCAGGTACAGAGTGGGGTTGTCCATGAGGGCTTTGACCATCCTCATCAGGTAGATCAGCAGAGCCAGGTTGTTCTGGACCACGTTGACACGCACCTGCAGAGTAATCTGCGGGGGGGGGGGCGGTGGTCGATATTTACTGACATGCATGAGCAACTCTTCACAGCAGAATCGCAACCATGAGTAGACAAGGTAAAAATGGTCAATATACAGGGGAACTCCATGCACTGCTCCGCACGGGGATCTGCCGTCTCCAGTCCAAATAAACGCTTCAAGGATCACGTCTGGGCAGATTAGCTGTCATAAATAAGCTCTTCCCTCATTGACCATTCAGATGTGGCCCAAACTCTAACCAGATGAATGACATGGGTCCTCAACCAGAGGTGTGTTTGAGAACAAGATAGAGGGGAATGGACCGACGGCGCCAGCGCGCGGCCACGAGGACGACCCAGCTCACCCCTTCCGAGATGAAGGTGCTGAATCGCGGCAGCATCTGGTACAGCCCGGGGTCTGTGGCGATGCTCTGTAGTGCCTCCTGGGGGAAGTGCATGGAACAGCGGCACAGTAGTTATCGTGATGTCGAAATTTCAGCATATCCCATTAATGACCGTTTCATAATTTGTCGTTCACTTAAATAAAACAAGACGGGCTTTAAAAATACACTGAAACGCACAGCTGTTACTTTTTAAATGAATCCCAGTCTCACACAAGAAGTAGAGAGTAGTCATTTTGGGACATGTTTTATATCTCTTAATAAAAACAGCTTAAAGGAGCTCAGTTTGTGGGAATGTACATTTAAGTCTCAATTTCAGATTAAGAAGAGAGACACGCAGCTCCGCCCCTCGTCCCCAGACTCACCGCCCTCTTGGCCTCGCAGGACCCCACACAGGCCTCTGTAATCTCCTTGTAATACAGCTGCTGTTCCACTGACAGCTCATGTGTGCTGCGCGCCTTCATCCGCATCATACACTTCTCCTTGCCTGAAGGTGAGGGGTCACAGGGGTCACCAACGCCCATTAAGATATAGCGGAACCCTGTCACCTCGTCACCGTGGCACTCACCACTGCTAGCATATATTTTTGTAGACCGCATCAGTTTGCGATATTTAAATATCGTTATGGTAATTTCTGGGCAGCGAATCAGACGACCAACAGACCTTTATTTTCAGCAGTGGCTGCCCCTTGACCTTTGCCCTGGATAGGCCCCTCCTCTTCCTGTCCCGGTTTGACGGCCTTTAGGGGCTCAGTGGACTCGGTTTTCTGCTGCTCTTTGGAAACTGGGAGACGGGGAAAGAAGAAACGGTAACAGGAGGCTGAGGTTCTTTGGGGGCAGGCAACCTAATCTGTCAGATATGCACCAACAGAACTGGGGAACATTAATCGATGATGAACAGAGTGAGAGAGACAGGCAGGATGGTTAAAAACAGACCGTTTGTGGCTTGAACAGAGGATAAAAGAAAAGGAATAACGAGAGAAAATGGAGAGCCAGAGAGGTTGTGCTCAGGGACTGAGAGAGAGAGAGACGGGACCGTCACTTACCTGGGGGAGGGTTCTCCGGTATTGCAGGCTGGACGCCTTCAATGCTTAGCCAGTGTGCTGGAAAAGGAGTGAAATGACACATCAGCAGGGTGCAGCCCCTAGCTAACGTGAAGGCTAACAACATAATGTATATTCTGCTAAATAGATAATAATATAACTGATACTGTGTCCTGCAGAAAGATATTCATTGTTAATGATAGTAGTCTCTAAAAAACAGGTATATATCATAGTTATGCAAAGTCACATTGGACAACTTGGCATAATAATAATTATAATAAATGCAAGGCAGACAGCCAGAGGCATAATTGAGGGCAGTAACCACGGTAACGGCCGCCCGGTCCCCGTTACCCTTAAGCGAGACGTCGAGGGGCACTCGCGGGAGCGGCGTGTTGATGATGTCGCTCAGGTCCACCTCCTTCTCCTCGTAGAAGTGCAGCTCCCTGCCTCCACCGCTAGCGAAGCGGAACGGGATAAACTCTTGCGACTGGAAACCGTAGAGAGGCTGCGGGGGGGGGGGGGGGGACATGGGGGTCAGTATGGACTAAGAGGGGTCCCGGGACACCGTTCCTTAAGGAGGATCCCCCTCTCCTACCTCAACGTTTTTCAGCTTCAGGGCGTAGTCGATGTCACTGGTCATTAGCTTGCGCCTCTTCCCATGGTGCATGAACTTCAGCGCATCCTGGTCAACAAAAACTAGCGCCTTTCAGGGATCTCCAAACACAGGTAAGCTCAGGCACAGACCTACCTCTGTGCCACCCACACACACACACACACACACACAGACCTGGGAGCAACTTATTTACATTATTTCCCTATGAACTACTTGCTACACATTATGGCTCCATTAATAATCCTGATTGGTTTGTCAGTTTAATTATAATAGACTAAAGTTATTCAAAAGGAATATTTTGGTTTCTGGGTAACCACGCATGTATTATATTCTGTCAAATCAATTATTATAAGAAGGTTGTTCATTGACACATTTGGTAACCGACAACACCAGGCTTGCTGGCTCCCCGTACCTGCGCGATCTCCTTGATGCGGTAGCTGACCTCCTCGCTCAGGGCCACGCAACTCTCCTCCTGCAGCTGCCCCACCCCCACCGACTCGGCCATTGCCTTCATGGATTCGGTGGGCAGGATCACGCTGCACGGCTTCGGTCTCCGCTCTTCTGCCATGCCTGAGGTCGGGGGTATGTAGAGTTGGGCACGGTAGACTGGTAGGAAGAGAGGGACAGGACGAGTGGAGGTACTTTACATCCACCACTCACCACATTTTGACTTCTCCCTGTTACAGCAACACGAAGAGAACAACTTTATATAAGAATTATACGAAGAACGCAAAATCGTAAGAAAGGGAGTTAATATGCAGATACCAATTGGTTTTGACATACAGATGACAGCGAAATGTACCCGCAAAAAAGCCAACGACACCCCCCCTTTCATTTGAAATCGTGCACAAACCGAGGAATGTCTTCAGGTGATCAAATAGTAAAGGTGATAACTCCAGATTAAATTATGCCATAAAAATGCATATCTCGCCATTTCAAATACTGTAGTATACAAAAGCTTCTTTTCAAATAAAGAGTGAAACTACACACGCGCCTTCTCAGTTGAGTTTAATCACGAAAATCAGGCATTACCTGAGGCAACTGTTTTAGTTTAATTTTTCAACATATGAAGAAAACTCAAACGTTGCGATTATAGTAGGGCAATCGATCCCTTGCAGTAAACAAGGGTAAAGGCTTGCTAACCCACACAGCTAACGTGCACCGTTAACGAGCTGCTCCTACCTTTAGAGTAAGACTAAAGAAAAAGTGGGAAAACGACCTGAATAATTCGGTGAGCTAAAACAGAGTTACGGACGCAGTTCAAGCAATCTGTGTTATTTCATAAAGCTTATACAGCTACGTTGCTCCTAAACAACTGCTCCATTGTTGTTATTAATATCATGACTATTTCTGTTCCGATCCTTTTTTCTGAAATTCCGCCATATTGATTCCGGTATGAAAACCGCGTCTAGGTCCTGAAATATAGGAATTAGACATATAAGAATAATACATTTGTCCTTATATTTAATATAAAATTACATTATATAATAAAGGATGCGAAATATATTATATATGTACACCTTTCAATATGTTTTATTTAACCTATTCTGTTTTTTGCATAGCTCGTATTAGTTTTAAACATCTTCTAGGACAAGTTGAATGTTTCGACTACCGATTGAGCAACCTTGACTTAAGATGGTTGAGGTATGAAAATCTGCGCATGCGTGAATCTCCTATTGAAGTAGGTAAAGTAGGCATGCCGATGTGGCGTTGTAACTGGTGAGAAACCAGTAATATAAAATTATATGATGGGCATTTTATTGTTCATGCTTTTCTTTGCCGGTAGTTTTGTCGAGGCAGATGAAGACGAAAGGTTGCCAAATAAATGTGAAGGTCAGAGTTTGACTTTTCTTTTTATGGTCTTATTTCCTACTATCGGAATCTAAGGTATATGTATTGAATTCATTCCCTTGGTTTTTCTCAAGTCGTTATATGTGTCTGTTATGACTGTTCTGCACGAAGTACCGTACTGGTGTAAATCCTTGGTGATTTGTGCTTTTTTATGTGATGTATTGATATATTAATTTAAATCTTTTAAATGTTTATGTTGTGTTTTGCCCCTTAGTATGTAAATTCCTAACGGTGGAGCTTCAGGGAGCCCTGGATAAAAGTGGGAGGTCTAAGGAAGTTTTGGAAGTGGGGGAGGTGTTAGAGACGGGTAAACGCAAGCGCAAGATCAAGTACAACACTTCGTAAGTATGATGGAGATAATGATAATGATAGTGGCACGAATCGTAAGAGTACGAAGAAACGTTATGTTCTCTCTGGTGTGTGTTTGTAGGGAAACACGACTTACAGAAGCTATGGACAACATCTGTGAAAGAATTCTCCAATACAGCGTTCATGCAGAGAGACCTGGCAGTCTCCGATATGCAAAGGTTATTTGTTTTTCTAAATCACTCCTAATTAAGATTGATTCTTACTGATTTGATTACTATGACAATTAAGAAGTTCCAACGGTTATGACATGTTTTGTATGGCAAATGCCAGATCTGTAAATAAAACATTTCTTTCCTGAGAATATAATATTCCATTTTATTCAAACTGTGTGCTTTGGGTCTCCTGGTCTTAATTTTGCTCCATCTCAGGGTGCAAGTCAGACCATGACCACCTTGAAGAACTTGGTGAACAAGGGGGTGAAGGTGGAGCTTGGTTTACCGTATGAGCTGTGGGACGAACCGTCTGTGGAGGTGGCAGATATGAAGAAACAGGTACTTACCTGCTCTCAGATGCTAAAGCGGGTATCAGCCCTTGAATGCTGATTGGGGCGGGGGGTTAACGTCAGGTTTCTGTAAGTGTATCCCTGATAGTATATCTCAATGGTTTAAGTAAAATCTTAATCTGTAACCTGATTGAGGAAAATGTTGTTGTAAAACGAGGCACCGGATCTCTGAAGGGTGAAATATAGGCTAGTTTTCACGTTTCTCAATGCTTGATGTGTCAAATAATCAGATTTATGGCCAAAATGTGATCCGTGGGGGAAGACCCAAATGCTGGAAATGCAGGGTCTGGTGTGTGAACTTGTATGAAACACTAGGGGTCACTGTTTCAGTGTGAGATCATGCTGGAGGAGTATGAGGAAGTGGTGGAGGACTGGTATTTCCATCATCAGGAGCAGAAGTTGGAGAAGTTCCTCTGTGGCACCCATGTGCTGAAGGACTCTGACCAGGGTGAGGAAGGCCAGTTAGTTCTTAATCCACTCTGCATGCTTGCTTTTAAATGCATTTCAGTTATTAAAATATGGCATTATCATAATGGTAAATCTTTATACACTGCTTGACCAAAAAAAGTCACAGTTTGAATTTAAATCATGAACTACTTAAGAGCCAATGAGTGGGTTATTATAGCAGCTCAGCAATGTTATGCAGCAATGAAGTGAAGTCAGCTGAGTAC